>LPNX010098508.1:863678-970498 GCA_001517045.1 Pseudotsuga menziesii | reverse complement strand
TACGAACAAAAAAAGTAGTTTTTTTTAATGACAAATATGTCAATTCAACCATTATGGTTGACTTATTTTATTGAAATTCTATTGGTTCTTGAATTCAACCTCACAAAAACTTATTTTGGCACGTTTTCTTATAAGGCCCATTTTAGACCCCAAATTTCCTCTAATGAGAAGCTGTCGAATGGAGTGATCGGTTGGTTCACGAGGTAACTAGTGTAAGGAACTCTATCTCTAGAGCTGTTGACTTTTAGGTTGATAGTATCTTGCAAGGATATTTTACTGAGTTTGCAGTAGACACTATAAACTCATATAGTGAGGCTGAAAGAAATTTTTTCCAAGGACCCCGAAGATGATATTTTCTATCTATCAGTACATGGATTAAGATACTCATCTATCAGAAGGGTATCTTGCAGTTGAGTAGTTGAGTCGCATACCTGGGAAGAAGGCTATGTCGTATACGACTTATTAAGAAAATGGGAAAGGGTGAGTTGAGATGTTCCCTGGAAGTACAAAAGCTGAACTAGAAGCTAGATTCCTAAGGAGTGGAAGGAGATTCAAATCAGGGAAAAGAAGAAAGACCAAAAAAGGGTGACGGAATCCTAGTTTGTTCGAGGAGAGTGAACACAAAATTTGATCGCATGAAGATGAAGGGTCTTGCAACAAAGAGGAGGACTATAGCCCAATATTGGAAGGAGCAGAAGAATCAAAAGAATCCATGGAGACACCAAGTTCAGGACACAACTACATCACACCAGGAATATCACTGGAGGTAAGATCAAGAGCCTCATCCCCATAAAGGACTACTAATACTGATAGTGCTAGTACCATGACTAGTAGGCAAGAGGGTTCACCCCCTTTGAATCCCTTACTAGAGAAACCAGACGCCAACTCAATGGCTGGGGTGGATATTCGGTTACCCACATTTAATGGGAATGGAACAGAAGACCTGAAGTAGCATTGGTTCCTCTATGAAGTTGTGTGGATGGTTCGATTAGTTTAGAATGCAGACTTAAATAAAGCACAGATGATCATGAATCTAAGGGGTCATGCACTGGACTGGTTTATGAAGTACTGCATAGTACCATTAGGAGAGTCATAGAAGACCCTTGAGGAGATAAGGGTTGCAATGATCTCTGAGTTCAGAAAACCTAAATCCAAGTTGCGGTGTATCATTGAGATCAAGGAGATAAAAAAAGCATTAGCACAGATAGTATGGGACTTTGACCAAAAAATTAAAACTTTGATGGCCAAAGTTAGTTTCCAGATGTCGGATGTTCAACATAAAGAGTGGCTCATTGCTGCGCTGTTACCACACATTTGAGGGTCGTTGATGCAACAAAAGATCGAGTCGCAGACTAAAGCACTAGAATTTGCAATGAAGCTGGAGGCCTAGCCAATTGGAGATGGTGCCGCAGGGATGGTGCAGATCTAGTCACAGTTGGATAATCTGACGATATAGCTTCAGGATATCAAAAGAGGCAAGGAAGAACAGGAAGATTTATGGTGCACGAAATGCAGAATGGATGGACACACCAAATATAATTATCCAACCTTCATGAATTATGTCTCATTCGGTGCATCGAACCCATTAAATGGCCATGGAATACCCTAGTGTTGGATATTCTAGTCTAGAGGAAATCAGGATGAGGAGTGTTTATATATGCAAAAGGTAGTAAGCACCCTGACAAACCTCTTTTGCAAATTCTATAAGTCAGTAGGACATGAAGAGAAAGATTGCAGAGCCTACCAGCTCTTGAAGGAAAAGGTCCTCAATACCTACTTAATGAAAAATGAGGGGCATCTTTAAGATGAACTCAATGTAAGCATCGTATCAGCCTACGCAGTTCCCACCCAATCAGTATCAAAACTAGTATCAGCATCAGTATGCACCTCAACAGCCATAAGCACAACAAAATCACTACCAGCCTCACTTACAGCAGAATCAATACCCACAACAACAACCACACCCGCACAGAAGGGTTGGTGGAAACTTCAGAGTCTAAGGAGGAGGGGTTTTTGGTAGAGAAAGAGGTCAAGTTACATGCTATAACTATGGACAACCAGGTGACTATGCCAGAGACTGCTTAGAACCTGCAAAGACATGTTCATACTATAAGGGACATGACCATAATGTAGAGCAATGTCCTCAGTTGATTGCAAAATGGTAAGAAAGGACTATCGCAGGGCCTAACCCTACACAAAACCCAAACCCAAATCCCGACATGAACATTCATATGATTTCATTTGAACCACGAGAGCCAAATGTCATTGTCATAACATGAGGAGGTGCTGCGACCAGATTTGATCAGGATAAATCGCAAGAACAACTACAACCATAGGTATGACCTGTGACAAGAAGAAGGTGTCATTCAATATCCAGAAACAAAAGGAATTATTCTTGGATGTGGGACCAGAGTTTGTGGATCTAGTAGAACCATCGACGTCAAAATAAGTTAGGGAGATGCATGAACGATTTCAGTACATATTCCAGAATGATGTCCCACAAAAGGTTAGTAAGATCAAATCCTTTTTGTCAAGTTGCTTAGTGCTAATACAAGATAAGGATGTTGTTGCAGAAATACAAGCAATGATAGAAGAGACACCCATAGAGCCGCGACATGAAAATAAAGTTGACCAAGTGAGAAAGAAATTCAAAACTGGGCACGAGTTAAGAATGAATACGCAGATAGGCGATTATGACATGGATTACATAATCTTAGACCTGGGGTCTGATGTCAATATTTTGAGACAAAAAACATGGGATCGTATGGGTAAGCCATGCTTAGACTGGTCCCCTATCCATCTATGACTTGTAAATCAGGCGAAGGTCCTACCCATTGGCCGGTTGAGTAAGGTCCTTGTCGACATTGAAGGGTTGCGTACATTTTCGGACTTTGAGGTCATTAACATTGTTGATGACACAAATCCATCTCCCACATTACTGGGGATAGATTGGGCTATAGATAACCAAACCATTATAAAATTCAAGAAAAGGATCCTCTCATTCGAGGATAATGAGATGAGAGTGGTGTCTCCAATTGATCCATTAGAGGGACAGAGATACGTTGATCCTCTATACAATGACAGACAGGTTGACTATCTCGACCAAATCTATAATGTCACTGCATTACAAGAAGACTACATCAATCCAACAATGGATGGAAACCTGAGCTAGAAGAGTGCTAGTTCCTGCACATTCGACTTAGGGGAGGCTTTGGAGAATTGGAAAAACAGACTACATGAAGTCTCTATGAGGTGGTGCGTAAGAGTTACAATGTCTATGTGATAGGTGTAGAATGAGGTGCGAGAGCTACCCACCTATGAGGGTTTACCTAAACTTGTGACCTTCTTAACTAAGTTTGAAGGATTTGTAAAGGAATCATAGCGTTTATCGATGCTAGATCATGCACTAAAGGCTACGTCTGCTAGATGGTGGGGTGCAGATAAGAAGTCTATAACATATTGGCCACAATGTAGAAGGTTGATGGAAGTCAGATTCAGTGAAGAAATCACCATAGTCAGCCACAAGTATTCAAGATTGGCAAACCCCGTTGAACATCTTAACCATTGTCGCACGATATTTGTAGAATACTCGCGATAGGAGTGGGTCCATCATTTCATACATACATTGGAAATGACACCTAGAACCTGGTATGCATCTATGGAATTGCAACAAGTAACCCAAGATTGGGAAGGGCTCACTAAGAATTTCACGCACACATTCAAATTTGTTGATGAAAACCCTACAGTGGATGTTGTGCTTAAAATGATAAAAGAGAAGATATTCATTGAAATCCCCATTGAAGAGGCCAATTCTCACCTATGTAGTGCAACCATCTAGTAATGGATGGCTTGCTACAATATAGAAGGAGATCTAGATGATGATCTGACTAACATAAACATACCCAAATCAGAGGGCACACACGAAGTAGAAGGGAGTGGTATTTTAAGTGACCAATTCCTTAAGCCATTGAAAATCAAGAAAGTAAAAATTGGGTCACCTAAGAACTCGAAGTTCTCTAATATAGGAGATTATTGGGATGAAGAAACTATCACGAAGATCATGGACTTGCTGCATGAATACTAAGACCTATTCCCTACCAACTTTTCAGAGATGAAGGGGATATTGGGAGACCTAGGGGAGATGAAAATACCCCTGTGACCAGATGCTAAACCTAGTAAGCAACGACCGTATAGGATGAGCCCCAAGTATAACGAAAGGGTAAAAGAAAAATTGGATCGCATGCTCTATGCAGGAATCATTGAACATGTTGAGGAGTCAGAGTGGATCAACCCTATAGTGATCCAAGATAAGAAAACAAAAGGTGAAGTCAGGATCTATGTTTACTTGAGGAAGTTGAACGATGCATGCTTGCATGATCCATTCCCAACACCATTTACAAATGAAGTACTTGAAAGTGTCGGAGGAAAAGAGATGTATTCATTTACTGATGGATTTTTGGGCTATCATCAAGTCAGAATCGTGAAGGAGGATTTCCACAAAACAACCTTCATTGCCGAATGGGGATGCTACCAATATACGGTAATGCCCTTTGGACTCAAGAATGCACCTGCTATTTTTTCTAGAATAGTAGTATCTAATTTTAAAGATTTTAGTCATAAATTTCTTGAGGTATACTTTGATGATTGGACTATGTTTGGTCTAGTAAGAGACGATATTGAGAGTCTACACATGATGTTGGACCGATGTCTTCAGTATCATATTGCTCTTAATTCTAAAAAGTGTATTTTCTGTTCACCATTTGGTGTATTGTTGGGTCATGTTGTATGTCGCGACGGTATTTTAATTGACCTAGAAAATATTGCAATTATTCTCGACTTACCAATGTTAACATCAGTCATGCAACTCAAATTAGTTCTGGGACATATAGGCTAATACAGGAAGTTCATCAGAGGATATGCAGTGATCACTGCACCTATGGAGAAACTGCTGAAGAAAGATGCAAAGTTTCAATGGACAACAACTTTCCAAGAAATATTGGATAAGTTGAAGAAAGCAATGGCCACTGTTCCAATACTTGTATTTATAGACTAGAAGAAGGAGTTCCATGTTCATGTCGACGCATCATTTGTCACGCTTGGCATAGTCTTGACACAACCAGGAGAGGGTGCACTTGACCACCCTATTGCTTTTGCTAGAAGGAAACTATCAACAGTAGAAAAGAACTACACGATGACGGAAAGAGAAGGCCTCGCTATGGTCTATGTGCTTCAAAAGTTTAGACACTATTTGATGGGTGGGCATTCATATGTACATTGACCACTCAGTGTTGAAATACCCAGTCAACAAGCCAGTGTTGGTGGGGAAGATCTGCAGATGGCTTCTCCTCTTTCAAGAGTTTGATTTTGAGGTATTTTTCAAACCTGGTCGACTGAATGTTGGGCCCGACCACTTGTCAAGGATAGAAAGTGGTGAAGAGCCAACCAGCTTGGAAGATAATTTTTCTGACACAAAATTATTTGTGATCCACATGATGGATGATCAAAACCATAAGTTTAATTCCATCATTCACATTTTGAGCACAAGGTATGCACATGAGGGAATGCCAACTAATCAGAAGAAGCACTTGGTCGTTAGAGCTGCTGATTATACATTGATCACATGACATTTGTATAAGTTGGGTGCAGCTAAAGTACTACGTCGATGTGTTTTTTACTATGAATGACCTTGATTCATGAATGAAGCACATGCTGGTGTCATAGGAGGACACTACACAGGAAAATAAACTATGTGTAATATATTGCAGGTAGGACTATGGTGGCCAACCATACATATGGATACTAAAAGTTTTTGTAGGTGCTGTGATATCTGCCAAAGGAAAGGAAAACCGTCACGCCGCAAGAAGATTCCACTTGCACCGCAAATAACCCTTCAAGCATTCGACAAGTGGGAAGTTGATTTTGTTGGACCAATCAGTCCACCAGGGAAGAGAACTGGCGCGCGCTCTATTATCACTATTACAAACTACTTGACTAGATGGGCTAAAGCCACGCCTATTAAATATTGCTCCACTGCAACTGCGGTGAAGTTTCTATTTCAAAATGTGGTGATTAGATTTGGTTGTCCAAAAATTATACTAAGTGATCAAGGTACGCATTTTTTTAACAAAGTGATTGCTGAGATGACTGTAGAGTTTCAGATCCAGCATAAGAAGATGACAACCTATCATCCTCAAGCGAATGGATCAGTCGAAGCCTTCAATAAGATCCTAGAGAATGCATTGACCAAGGTATGCAATGTGCGCCAAGATGATTGGGACCATAAATTCATAGCTGTGTTATGGGCATATCGCATGACTTGCAAGTGACTGACAGGCCACACCACATTTAGCTTGGTATATGGACAAGAGTTTGTTGTACCCATGGAGTACATTATGTCGAGCGTAACGATTTCTACGTTGATAGAGATGACTGCCGGAGATGTTGTTGAGAAGAGACTGTCGCAGCTTGTTCATATGGAAGAAGAACGCTTCGTCATAGACTATCACCAGAATGTAGAGAAGCAAAGACAGAAAGCATGGCACGACCACCATATTTTCTTTAAGCCATTCAAACTCAGAGGACTAGTGTTGCTATATGACAACAAATATTTCAAACGTCCAGGCAAGTTGAAGACGTATTGGCTAGGGCCATATGTGATCGTGCATATCACTGATGTGGGCGCAGTAAAACTATAGAAACTAGATGGCATGTATGTCGCGGGTATGGTGAACGAAAGTCGCTTGAAACCATACTATGATGCTCATAACATTCCTGGCAAGAATCGTGCCACGCAACAAAAAAAAAAAGAGAAGGGATGAAAGACATAAAAATTGTTCTGTCACACATCTGTGATGGAACTAGTACAAATCGCAGGAAAAAGCACTAAGCGCACGAAAAAGAAAAAAGCACAGAAAAAGGTGGAAAGTGCTGCAAAAAGAGGAAATGACAGGCTAGCTGACATTAAAGTACAAATATCTGGCAAAGAATGAGGTGGTTATGATAGCTAATGTCATTAATTTGATGAGATACGAGGAGAATGACGGTGTGCTTTAGAGTTAGATCCGATGCATGTGATTCCCCAAAATTATAGCATAGACGAAGATCTAGTGGAAGATCCTTGTGCATTATTCATCCTCAAAGTCTTCGAGAATTGTCCTAATCAATGAAAGACCTTTATTTTGGGCATAGGATCTATGGATTCCTTGGATAGTTAATTACTGACATTCAATTTGGAAAATTGGAACCCCCTCATACCTCTTAATGCAACTTTTCATAGCCAAGTATTGAATGTTAGGCCAAACATATATCGAATTATAGTAGATGAGGGGGAGTCCACATGTGTAATGTTCTTATTGTGTTGGAGATCCATTGGGTCGCCTAACACTATTCCTCCTTTGACCATGAATAAAGCCATCGATGGACACTTATTTCAACCTCATGGAATCATCTTGTCCCTCCCAATAGAGCTATGAGGAAAAACAATTAAAGTGGAGGTAGACATTATTGAACCCAATAGATCTTTTCTAGACTATAATATCCTACTAGGAGGAAGTTGGACCAATGCCATGATGGTTGTAGTATCTTTTAATTTTCAAGTGATTAAATTTACCCATGAAGGAAAGATAGTCAATGATTGATCAACTATCATTCTCTAGAAATGAGCCTACTCACAGTTATGGGGAAAATCTCCTCCTAACAGGAAATTCTAGGAGAGAATGTGAAAATGTTGGAGTGGGGATATATCCTACATTAATGGGAACTTTTACTCCCCCCTACCTGACTTGATTGCTAATGCAACCCCTATACACATGATATCGATAGTCGCCATTAGATCTATGAAAAAAACCTATTATTTTAGTACTTCCTACTTTGAAGAACCATGGATTATTCTAGAAATTGCCATAGGGATTGGTTGTAGAAGTGCTACCGTAGATTTTTTTGCATCCAATATAGCATATCAAGATGTCATTTCTAAAATTCAAACCAAGGTTATCACTTTTCCTAGGTAGAGTTGAATGGCTAGTATTGTATGTGTATTTGGGTTATCAACTCCTTACCGTTGTCATGACCCCTTAGATATAGGCATGCCTTCTGATGAAGTGATGACTGAGGCTATGTCTTTGTGAGAGAGACCTTAGAAAGACATGCACCAATGTTCATCATTTATTCCTAACAATACTATTGCAAGGATTTATAAGAAAGGAACTATCATACCAAGATCTAATATAGATTGTTGTGGCATCCCTCTTGCTAGATCTCAAGTGTATGTAAAAGAGAACATGGCTAAAAATTCACAAAAAATTCTCATCAATACATCTAAGACCCTTGGGGTGGTAGAGACTGTTTTTATTTGTGTTGTTGGGCCAGGAAAGGTGAAAAGAGAAGAAGCTAGCGTGCAAGCAAGGAAGAAAATATGTGTGTGCGTAAAGGATAAAGTAGGTCGTAAAGGAAGAAAAGGAACCGACATAGAAGGATAGGACATGCACGCAAAGGAGGAAAGGCGAGCTTGCAATCATGTAGGAAAGTAACGGGAAAAAATCGACAAGTCAAGAATCTTGTGGCTACTAAAGTCAGCGAAAGCCTGTGGACAATGCACGTATGAAGGAATATTTGTAAGTAAGGATGATCATGCCTTGTGTCAGTCCATGATAGCTTGTAACATTTTTTTACGGCTGAATACGACCTGTAACATATGAGTAGTATGTAGTCGACCCTGCATGGTCCTGTAGAGGTGATAAATAGGAAGAACTCATTATGTATAAGGGTTGGTATTTGTTATTAGATTTTTTTTTGGTTGTTGGTTGGTTGTACATTCGCCAAGTCACTCAGTTTTGTTAAGGAAGTTAGGAATAAAAGGAAAGAAGACTCAGAGAAGAGTCCAGTAGAAGAAGAAGGCTATTGAGTCGTGGATCTTGCAGCTGTGTGCATAGACCGCTAGAAGTAGAAGAGTCAATCCAGGCTATGTTCGGATTATTAGGACTAGATAGAAGAATAAACTAGAGAGCATGAGAGCAAGAAGATTGAGTTAGAAAGACATATTCATAAGATCAGTCTGCAAATCGTAGACTGCAAGGTGCTATACCCATTTCTCATTCTTGATGAAGAACACCTTGGTGGTTTTTCCCAGATGGGTTTCCACGTTATTTCCTGTGTTGAATGATTGATTGACGTTGAATGTATGGTGCTATATTATTAATCAGTGAATGAATGAATTGATGTTGATTGTGTTGAATGTATAGTTTCTTACTGTTAACTTGATGAGTTACTGTTGAATGTATGGTACTATATTATTAATCAGTGAATGAATGATTGTTAAAGAATTGTTGGAGTGCATGAATAAGATATAGTTAATTTCCTAAGTTAAAGCATAAGTCGCATATGGTCTTCCAGTGCAAGGAATCAGCTACGTCGCACCAATTGCTCCAGTTGTTAAGATTCAGGACAGGGTTGTGTCGTCTGTGCACTGTCATACAGTTGTGCCCAGTCGTGCAGTAATAGACTCCATCGTCATGTTTCCTTCATTGAGCACCTTGGCCACGTGCGAAGGGACTATAATGCCTCGCCAACTTCGGAAACATGGTTTTGTTAGTTACCCATTAGATATCTCAGATGAGACTACGCTTGTCTCACAAGTGTTGCTGACTAAGCTTTCTCTGTTGGTCCGATGTCTTGTGGTTTCTTATTGGTATTGTGTGGTTGTTGAACCGCGGGGCGAGACAAACAGGAGAAAGAGGCCAACAAGTGTAGACTTTTCATGAGAATGGATTGAGATATACAGTGCATTTTTTAAAGAGTATAGAGATAGTTTTTCCTATTCCTATGAAGAGGTGCCAGGAATTCACCCAACCCTTGTCGAGCATGAAATCAAAACACATCAGAATGTTAAACTTGATCAACAAAAAATGCAACTAGTAAATACTAGGAAGGATATTGTTATCAAGGCGGAAATGAAGAAGATTCTTTGCACTAATTTCATCTATCATATCCCTTTTGTTAGGATTATTAATCCTCCCTTGGTCAAATTTCTATTAGATTAATTATTGCCTAACTTAGGAACCTTAAATTAATTAAATGGGCCCACTAGTGCAATTGGGTCCACTTGGACCAATGGGGCCACATGTAATAGTCATTGAAGTGAGGGGAATAATACTAGAGGTTAACTGCCACTCACTACATGTGCATGCATCAATTAGGGTGCCTCCTAGACCAATCCCTACATTTTAGGAGCCACTGAAAGTCCTGGCACCAACCTACTTCAGTCAGTTGGTGTTAGCACTATTTAGTCTTAGTTATACCTTAGTTACAATCAGTTACTTCATAGTCAGTTAGGCTAGCGCTAATAATTCATGGATAATGCATGGTTTCATGGGGGGGATCTCTTTTCCTACATACCTCACTCTCAGTTGCAATGATTTAACTAGTTGTTACTACTTGTTGGAGTTATTGGTCATCGGGGAGTTGTCTATTTGAACTCTGACATTGATTGGGAGACCTTGAGTTAGAGATTTAGTTAGATACAATCTTATCCACTTGGAGGATTCGAATTCATTACTCATGCATTTGAATTCTACCTATGTATACTACATTGTAACACCAGATATTATTCTGATAAATATACTGTAAATTCCTGAGCAATAATTGTCCATTTCCTATGTGGTTTGTCTTATTGGATTTGTATTTTCATTCTCCATTCAATTTCTGCAAACATTATCAGAAATATCTACCAGAAGATATAAATGGAATTGAAATTCTAACATGGTATCAGAGCCTTCTCAAGCAGGTTTCATGCTTGTTTCTCCTCATTGAACATCAGAAGCAACTGGGTTTCCACAGAAGTCCCCTATGAAAATTTGCTAGCTTTGGATTCATTCAGAGCAATGGAGAGGGCATGAAAGACCCTGAAAACATGTTCATGTATGGAGGAAAAGCATGATTCTAACAGTTCTCATGTTTTAGTGTTATTTGCAGTGAAATTGACAGGTGCTACGTAGCTTGAAAGAAGTATTTGCAGTCTCCCTACCGGAGCAATTATGAGTTCTCAAACTCCTAAGCCATGGATCCTCACAACTTCCAATTACATTTATTGGAGGATTGATATGTAGTTGGCCTTGTGCAATCATGGATGCCACATGATCATACATGGATGGGAGGCTGAGAATCATCAGTCGGTAGAGCAAAACAAGTTCCTAAGCCATTGTGATGAAGTATTCGGGTACTTATGTGCTTATATTTCCAGAGATCTCCTCTTTCATCTAGAAGGATTGAGGACTCCCAGAGAATACTGGGAGAAGCTTTATAGCTTGTTTAACAAACAAGATGAGCTTTGAGAACACATTCTGAAGAATGAGTTGGTATCTTTACATCCCAGCAGTTTCGAGACTATTGAACAATTCTTCTCCAAATTCAAGTCTCTAGTGCTACAATGCAGACAATGCGGGATAGATCAGAAGGATGAGCATAATTTCCTTTCAATACTCAACAAACTAGGTCCTGAGTACTCTGTCTATGTCTCTATGTTTCATTCCAAGGAGGAAATCTTTCCTGATTGGAAACTTCCTTCTTTAGATTCATTCTTCGAGTCCTTAATCAAAGAACAAGAAAAATTGATTCAAATGGGAGTCATCCAAATTTCCAAAGATCAAGCTCTCTTGGTTACTGACTCTTCCAAAGTGCAAGCAAAGGGGAATTTAAAGAAGAAGGAGCCAAAGGTAGCTGATTCGAAGCCTAAACCAAATTAGCAATCTTCCGAAGGGGCCTCCTGCTCTAAGAAGAAGAAATTTGAAAATAATTTATGTACATATTTTGAAAAGGGATACCATCTTGAAGAACATTGTATGAGGAAGCAAATTGATGTGATGTCTGATTTTCTCAAGAAGCACAACATTGCTCCTCCAAGACAAAATAATATTTATGAAGAAGCACCGTGTTGGGGCGCGCACCCTAACGGTCCTTAATATGGGTAACTCCGCGGAGTTATGGGATTTTGTAAGTGGAGTTACGACTCAAAATAGTCTTAGGGGTGTCGGGGTTGAGTAAAAACCTTCTTTTGTAATAAACCCATGGTTTAAGTCTAGGGTTTAGGGTTCAGGTTTCCCATGGTTTAAGCCCATGGTTTTGTAATAAGTGCACTATAAATAAGCACTCTTGTAAAGAAGTCAGTTTAGGATTTTGATGTAAGATGAATTGATGCGAAGCTAAGGCTTGTTTTGTAAGAAGGTTGAGTCCCAGCTGTGTGCGTGGACGACCTCTGCAACTGTGTGCGCAGAGGGTTTTGGGTGATTAAGGAAATCTGTAGCTGTGTGCGTACAGGCCTGCAGCTGTGTGCACGGCTTTAAGGACTTGAAAGGATCTGCAACTGAGTGCGCATATCAGAACTGGGGTTTTAGTAAAGAGTTGAATAAAACGCAGTTCTGTGGACGTACCCCCTACACTAGGGGTGAACCACGTTATATCTTGTGTTGTGGTTCTTTGTGTTGTTTCTATTATGTTCTTTCATGCATTGATAAATGTATATCTGATAAATAAGATCACTGCTACTTAATAACTTCGTTGTGAATTCACAGTAAAGGGTTAAGCAAGTCACTATCTGTTTATTTAGCTGCGAAGTTATATATGTGAATGTTGAATCTCTATGTTATATGAATATAAGTTATTAAAGGCTAAAGGTACAGTAATATCCCTCTTCTGCTTGCAGAAACCTGATTCTGCAGCATCCCATAGCTGTTTCGGGTGAGACTGCAACCTGTTTGCAGGTTGTTGCCGGAAGGGCCAACACTGTGGGTCTTTTGTTGGTGCGAAGTTAATGATATAAAGCCCGGGTCTTCCCTACAGCCCAACAAATTGGTTTCGTTGCCGGTTGAACTCAGTATCTGCTCAAGAGGGGTTTACGTCGTACCTCGGGGGCTATGTTCTGGAGACCCTCTGTGAAGGAAATCGGTGATTGGCTTAATGAGACTTATCTGAAATTCTCTGAGCAAGAGAACAAAGATCCGCGTCGTAGTGCAAACGACTTTTTACAAAGGTATGTTTTCTGTGATGTTTATGAATTTTTCTTTGGTAGTATCCACATAGAGTTGCACCAGTGGTTATCCAGGTTAACAGAGTGAAGGACGAACTTCCAAGAACGTCAGTTTCCTGATTGGAACCCCGCAAGAATTAATATACTGAAAAGGGTGAACAATGAGATCTCCTGCGCTGTTGATTTCTGGACAACGCGAACCCTTGAAGCATTTGTGACGGAGTTCACCATCGACACGAGTACTTCCTTTAGTGAAGCCGAGCAGTAGTTTTCAAAGGACCAAGGGGTAAGTTTTCGAATTCATTTAGTTTGTGAATTAAAATTCTATTAGCTGAAAAAGGTATATTGCTAATTGAATTAGACTGTTAGATTTAGTATTACTAACCTATGTTTGCAAGTGAAAATACCTTCGACGAGCAAAGCAGTTTGCTGCAAAGTGGAAAAAGGTACAAGAGAGATTTTAGATCCTATTCCCAGGGTCAACATACTGAGTATTCCCCTGTAAATCCCATAGATTCAGAACCCGAAGAAACCCCTTCTGTTGGAAACCCTCCGGTAACCCCATAGCGCAGACCTGTTATCCCTGAGAACCCGTCGCAGTCTGAAAGTAACCCTAGCTTGAGTATTCCCGTCGCAGGACAATCTACCCCAGTAAGTTCCCCCCTGCCTACTTCCAGTCCCCCTCCCTCCCCCCTTAGATCCACTATGGCCCACATGCATGATGACATTAAGCTCCCTGTTTTCAAAGGAATTGGATCAGAGGATCCAGAACAGTTCTGGTTTTTATGTGAAGCAGTGTGGACTGCTAAGACCATTACGGATCAAGATACAAAAAGAGTGCAGCTGGTTACTTCTTTCAGATACCGTGCTCTGACCTGTTTCATGAAGTTTTCCAGCACTCAGAACCATGCATTGGCTGATATAAAAGCAGCAATGACAAAGGAATTTAAGAAGCCGAAATCAGAGTCGCAGTGTATCACTAAATTGAAAGAGATTCAGCAGAGGCACGATGAATCAGTGTGGGATTTTGATCAAAGATTCAAATTTCTACTAGACCAAGTTAGTTTCCCCATTGGACCTGCATAGTACAAAGAATGGTTCATTGCAGCGTTGCTACCACATATCAGAACTCCACTCATGCAGCAGAAGGTTTCTAACCAGCAGGAGGCGCTAGAAATCACGATGAAGCTTGAAACCGCTCCCGTCGAAGACAATTCTAGTAGTGTTCAAATCCAAGCACAGTTGGCAGCGATGGCTTTGGAGCTTTGCGATATGAAGAAAGGGAAAAATGGTCGTGAAGAGGTTTAGTGTACACAATGTCGGACAGAAGGTCACGACAAGGAACAATGTCCTGTGGTAAGAAACTACCTGAATACTGGTGCGCTAAACCCCTTCATCCCTACTGTTCTATATTGTGATATCTGTCATACAACTGGCTAGCATCGGCCTGAAGACTGCTATCTTCTGCAGAGGTATGTGCAAGTCCCTAAGAACCCTTATTGTAAGTTCTGTAAATCGGTGGGACACAACGAAGATGAGTGTCGTAGCTTTGGCCTCATGAGAGAACGGACTTACGATGCTTATCGGGTACAAAATGAGGGACAGAGAAATGATGGCTATGGTTACCGTGGTGGTGCATCAGGTAGAGGTGCTTTTGGAGGTCGTGGTCGAGGTGGTATGGCCGGAAGAGGAAGAGGCCAGGTTGTGTGTTACAACTGTAACCAGGCTGGGCATCTAGCGAGAGACTGTCGGAACCCAACTACGACATGTCGGTACTGCTGAGCAGTAGATCATGTGATCAAGCAATGCCTACAGTTGATAGCTAAGATTCAGGAAAGAAACAGTGCGCCTACTCAGAATATTTAGATGATTTTCGTTGAGCAAAGACCTTCCCCAACCATTAATGTTGTTACCCGGAGTGGAGCTACGACGGAAGAATAGAATAAGGAGCAAAAACCTATCGAGGCTTGGGTTCGTAAGGCCCCAGTGAAATTCCCAGCATTTGATATCGAAAGAGAAAAAGAGACATTCATGGAAGCCAAGCGATATTTTGATGCTCCTAGCACATCAGTAGCACCTGTGCAACAACATCAGCAGTAGTCACAGATGCAAGCAGCCTCGACAGACAAAGTAAGTAAACTGTCCTCCTTTTTACAGAGTTGTCTGAAGCTCTTAAGAAATCAGAATGCTTTAAGTGAGCTGCAGAAAGTTATTGCTTCTTGCGAACCTCAACAAAGTTCTCGTCAGGCAAAAGCTGTTAATAGAGTCAGGAGAACTGGCAGGGAAATGATATTGAATGTTCAGATAAGAGAGTATGATATGACTGATGTTATCTTGGACCTAGGATCAGAGGTAAATGTCTTAACTAAGCAAACTTGGGAACAAATGGGAAAACCTACCCTTGATTGGTCCCGTATACAGTTGAGATTAGCCAATTAGCAGAATATTGTGCCCCTAGGACGATTCCTTAATGTCCCAGTAGATATTGATGGCGTCTGTACTATAGTAGACTTCGAAGTTATTAAGATCATTGACGACAACAACCCCTATCTAGCCTTGTTAGAAATTCAATGGGAAATGGAAAATGCTGCAGTCATTAACCTAAAGGAGAGACAAATGACCTTCGCAGGGAAAGGAATGAGAGTCATAGTCCCATTGGACCCTTCCCAAGGAGAGAGATACATAGAGCCAGTAAGAGATGAAGACCAGGATGTTTTGGACCACATCTATAATATCATAGCTAAGGATGAATATTATGTTGATCCTATTGCCGAAGGTATCATGGATTGGCAGCGTGACAGCTCCTGCATGACAGATTCAGATGATGGGTTAGAAAACTGGCAGAACAGACTTTATGAGCTGCATGGACATAGATGTGCCCGGATTACCAAGTCTCTCAGATGGCTTGGCTCATAGACATGAACCTTACCTATTTTTGATGGTTCAACAAACCCAGAATAGTTTATTGTGCAATTCTCAGAACATGTACCAGACTCACAGAAAATGGAGACTCTGGATTCAACATTCAGAGCGACAACATCCATATGGTGGAATGGTCACAAGAAGTACATTCATAGTTGGGAAGCATGCCAAAAGTCCCTTTACCTAAGATTCAGGGACCAACCTCAGGCGGTGTGAAGCAAGTTTAATGGTAAGACTAGTCCTCAGGGCCATTTGGAGCAATGCTACAAGGCATGGAAGCTTGTACCTCATGAAGAATGGGTACATAGGTTTGTGCACACCCTGGAACCCATAGCAAATAATTGGTATCTGGAGGTCGAGCTTCGCCATGGTATTGTAAGTTGGGATTGTCTTCTTGATATTTTTGTGCTGACATTCTCTATTAATGAGGTTTATCCTGCTTTGGACGGAGCTGTTAGGTTGATCCATACTAAAGTATTTGATGATCAAGACATAGCAGAATACCAACCTGATTGGAATGCATAGGAAGCCAATGCCGTAGAATGTTATAACCTAGCAATTGACGAGGATGACGATCCGCATAACATTAACATTCCAGAGTCAGAAGGACACTGCGAAGTACATGGACCAGCAGTTGAGGCACCTGAAGTGACTCAACCCCTGAAGACGCGGACCGTAAACATTGGGTCAGAAGACAACCCTAAATATGCTACCATTGGAGATTATTGGGATGACGAAATGGTAAGAAAGGTGACCCAACTTCTCCATGAATATCAGGATCTATTTCCGATGAAATTCTCAGAGATGAAAGGTATCCTTGGGGATATAGGAGTGATAAAGATCCCTTTGAAACCTGATGTGAAGCCTGTGAAACAATGCCCTTATAGGCTGAACCCTAAGTATAAGGAAAAAGTCCGAATGGAGCTGGATAAGATGCTTGCTGCAGGAATCATTGAGACTGTTGAAGAGTCCGAGTGGGTCGGTCCTATGGTGGTACAAGAAAAGAAGACTAAGGGAGAAATCAGAATCTGTGTCGATTTGAGGAAGCTGAATGATGCCTGTTTGCATGATCCTTTCCCCACTCCCTTTACAGATGAAATCTTAGACAATGTTGGAAGTCAAGAAGTGTACTCTTTTACCGATGGATTTTCTGGTTACCATCAAATTCGAATTGCTCCAGAAGATCGACATAAGACAACATTTGCTACAGAAATGGGATCCTTCCAGTATACAGTTATGCCATTTGGATTGAAGAATGCTTCTGCCATGTTTTCTAGAGTAGTCATCTCTGCTTTTAAGGAATTCATACATAAATTCTTAGAAGTTTATTTTGATGATTGGACTATATTTGGGTTAGTAAAAGACCACGTAGCTAGTTTAATACTTATGTTGGACAAATGTAGACATCATCAGATTTCCTTGAACTTGAAAAAGTGCATCTTCTATGCCCCCTTTGGAATTTTGCTAGTTCACATTGTCTGTAAGCAAGGATTGATGATGGATCCTGCGAAGATAGCCATTATTGTGAACCTGCCACCTGCAAAGTCTGTTAAACAACTGTGCACTACGCTTGGTCATACTGGTTATTACAGGAAATTCATTAAAGGATATGCTCAGATAACAAATCCTATGGAAAAGCAGTTGAAGAAAGATATTAGGTTTGAATGGACACCTGAGTGTCAAGCAAGCTTGGATATTTTGAAGGAAAAGATGGTAACTGCCCCTATCTTAGTATTCCCTGATTGGAATAAGGATTTTCATGTGCATGTCGATGCATCCTCTATTGCTCTGGGAATAGTATTGGCTCAGTCAGGTGAAGGTAATATCGATCACCCTATTTCTTTTGCCAGTAGAAAACTGTCAACAACAGAAAAAAATTATACTACTACAGAACGAGAAGGTTTAGCTATGGTTTATGCATTACAGAAGTTTCGACATTATCTGTTAGGATCTCATTTTAAGATGTTTACTGATCACTCTGCTTTGAAGTATTAGGTTAACAATCCTGTGCTAGGTGGAAGGATATGTAGATGGTTGATTCTGTTTCAGGAATATGATTTTGAGATCATAGTTAAAACTGGAAGACTGAACCTATGCCCTGACCACTTGTCAAGGCTCGAGTCAGGAGAAGAGCCCATTAGCTTGGAAGAAGGTCTTCCTGATGCCCAGTTGTTTGCCATCCAGATGGTTGATGATTACTTCCAGGATATTGTTCAGTATCTGTCTATAGGTTTTGCACCCGCTGAAATGACAACGCAGCAGAAGAAACAGCTGGTGGTTAGAGCAGCTGACTTTACCTTAATAGCAGGGAAGCTATATAAGATGGGACCAGATGAAATACTGCTTAGATGCATCCTGGAGCATGAAAAGCCATTAATTTTGGTTGAGGCACACTATGGTGCAGCAGGAGGTCATTATGCAGGAAAATCTATAGCACAGAAGATTCTAACAGTCGGATTGTGGTGGCCCACAATTCATAAGGATGCAAGAGAATATTGCCACAGCTACGATATTTGTCAGAGGACAGGAAAACCATCCAGGAGGGATGAGATGCCTCTAGTTCCACAGGTAACTTTACAACCCTTTGATAAATGGGCTATGGATTTTGTTGGACCTATCAATCCCCCTGCCAAGAAATCCGGAGCAAGATACATTATTACAGCAATTGACTACCTTACTCGTTGGGCCAAAGCTCAACCAATCAAGACCTGTAGTGCTGCTACAGCCATGAATTTTATCTTCGATAACATCTTGTCAATATTTGGGTGTCCTAGAATTCTTATGAGCGATCAAGGATCACATTTCTTAAATAAGATTATTGAAGTATTGACTGAAGAATTTCAAGTCTACCATCAGAAGAGTACTGCCTATCATCCTCAAGCAAATGGAACTGTCGAAGCCTTTAACAAGATCCTTGAACATGCTCTGACAAAGGTTTGCAATGCTAACAGAAATGATTGGGACCTTAGAATTCTAGCAGTACTATGGGCTTATAGAACCACCTGCAAGAAGTTGATAGGCCATACACCTTTTAGGTTGGTTTATGGACAAGAAGCAGTCATGCTTATGGAGTACATTGTCCCTAGCCTCAGAATATCTGCTTTTATAGAGATGGATGACCCAGATAGGATGAAAGAAAGGTTGGCNATTGCAGGGTTCCAGCAGCAAGTTCAGAAAGCTAGAGAAAAAGCATGGCATGATAGACACATCAAGAAGAAGCAGTTCCAGCAGGGTGATCTTGTGCTCTTATATGACAGTAAATTCATGAAATTCCCGGGTAAGTTCAAGACACATTGGAAAGGACCATATATAGTGCAGAAATTTACTGATGGTGGCGTAGTCCAGTTAGCTAAATTGAATGGAGAAATTTTACCTTCTATGGTGAATGGAAGTAGGTTAAAGAAGTACAGGGACAAACCGAGATCCCTTGATCAGGAGTAACAGCATGAAGGATAGTCTAAGTACCAAGAACAGTTGGAATTGAGTACTAGACTATAATGAAGCTGTTCTCAAAGCTACGAAGTATTGAAGACAGTCAAAGTCTGAAGGTTGAAGTTTGGTTGCCGTATAGGTCAGTATGGGTTGAAGGTGCATATTGTGTTGAAGGTACTTATCAAGGCGAAGTTAAAGTTAGTGGTTATTTCGCATATCAAAGGTGTGTCGTAGCCTAAAATGTGACAGATGGGACAAACTACACTTGGCGGCGCCAGCACGAGAACTGCCCTCACTGCCTACAATGATGAGATTTTGGGAAAATCTGGCGCTGTGTGGATAGGATTTCCACCACTCCACCATATTCTACGTCCTTAATGCATCATGATGACAGATTCTGTTGCAGGATTCTATAAGATGCTACACCGGCCTGCGACTCCTGCATTGTGCATCTCTTTGAGTCTCTTCAGTTAGAACTATGTCGAATGATCGTGAAGTCCGGGAGTTATTACGATTGGTCAGGGAGAGAGCTCTGCTGAACCTTCTGAGCAATTCACCCTTGCCACCATGTTCGACCAAGGCACAAAGAAAGGCAGAAGTTCGCTCTAAGAGGAAGGAAGAAAGGAATAAGTGCGCTCTAAGCCGCACGAAGAAAAGCATTGGTATTCACAGGAAGCCTCTGAAACATACCAAGATGTATCCTCCTAGTTTGGAAGAACCGAGGTGGCTGTTTGTCTTATGCACCTTGACACACAATTCTGGGGACCCTAAGTTGTGGATGGTCAAATGTTTGACAAGCAAATCGAAAGATGGGGTCGCTGATAGATCCAGAAGGCGTTAACCAGCATAAATATTACGAAGGAAAGAAACAAGCAGCTGAAAACCGCATATATGGCTTCAGCAAGCAGCGCACTATGTTCGCCAACAAGATTATACCACCAGAAAAGCAGCTGAGTGTCTCGGGATGGGACAATGGTGAGTCTTAGGGGCCTGTTGGGGCACGCACCTTAACAGTCCTTAAGGTGGGTAACTGTTGGAGTAGGGTCCCGCAGCTACCGAAGAAGCTACTATTTTGATGGATAGACAGTTTTGGCGGAGATATAAGAGGTAGAGCTACGACACTATAGCAGGTTTCTAGCTACAGAGCAGAGCCGGAACCCATGACGTAGAAGATAGAGAAGTCAAGGAAGACGACGGTACAAGAGCAGCCGAGAAGAGAGAGCTCAACCACTGCATTGAAGGCAGCGGCAGAAGACAGGAGGGCTCAGCTACCCTCATAAAGGAAAAGGAGCAACAAGGCCGAGGCATTGAAGACAAAGGACAGAAAAAGGGAAGCAGCGCTGGTACCCATGGTCAGCGCTGGGAAGCATGGAAGACTGCAGGAAGCTGTGGTGATGGGAAGTGGTGTATAGTACCCATGATCAATGTCGAGAAGCATGGAAGACCGCAGAGAGCTGTGGTGTGATGGATAGCGGCTACCGCAAAGTACAGATATGTCGACTGTCACTAGTTAGGGTTTGGGTTACTGTTGGGACAGGCGCATAGTGTTGTAATGGCGAGACCTTCGGGCTGCCTATAAAGGGATATATTTTGTACTGTAAAAGGGTTGGTTGGTGGGTTGGTTGGTTGGTTCGTTCAGTTTTTAGTTGTTTTGTAGATTATTAGGAAATTGTAGAAGCCAAGCTCTGGTTCTGTTATTAGATGTAGTATCTTACTATAACCAGTAGCTGGCTCATAGAGCATTCATGTAACGATCCGCAGGGATTGACAGAGAGGGAAGAGGATATTGTAAGAGGTGCAATACAGAGATAGAAAAGAGATATAAGAGAGAAGATCTTAAGCTGCATATGCGGTGCAGCAGAACTATGTTTACCTTCCCCTGAGCTATAATAGAAACACAGTTCTGTGGATGTAACTTCCATCCTAGAGGTGAACCACGTTAAAATCATGCGTTATGTGATTGCTTTGCATGTTGTGTTTAATTGATGCATCTGTCAGTTATTTTATGAGCCTTGTTATAGTTTAATGTATGTATGCATTGTTCAGTTCACAGTAATATAAAAGGATAGACATAAGTTGAAATCATTGACAAGTTGTATGCGGGTTCAGTTATGCTTTGCTTGAACAGTCACTAGTCGTAGTGTTGAACAGCCTGTTAGGTTAAGTCTTGCAAGTTGACATGAACAGCACTAAGTGCGCTGAGCCGCAGGAGTAGGGTATTGGAGGGAGGCAATATCGCACCGGCAGAGGAGCTGCGGTGCGTGATACCATAGGTTAAGGACTTAGTGTTGGGGGGAAGTTACGTGTTGCCTGGTGCACAACGATGCAGTAAGACTGGGGTCATTGCGAGTCAGTGGAGGTTGCGCGACGTAGAAAGGGACCGCGCGACGGATAGAGAGAGATCTTGTGGCTAGAAGGGTCGCGAGACACTAATATCGCGCGACGCACAGAGAAAGGGACATTGAGGATAGCAGAGCCATGAGTCGCAAGTAGGATGCTACAGAACGTGGTCCAAGACACTTGAGTCCTTGGCCAACACATTAGAATCACTTCAGGTGAGACTTCAGGACGCTTCGCGGTCTGTCGCCGAAAGGGCCAGTGAGCTAGGGGTGTTGTTGGTTAAACACAGTAAACTTGGGTTTGCCCATGATAGCCAACAAATGGTTCCGTTGCCGGTTTTGAACAAACTGAGCTGATGTTCTGGTGGCGTTCTATGAGAGATGAACTCAATGAGCGGGTTTGGTATAACCAGAAAGAGTTTGCTGAACGAGAGAACAGGAGTCCTAAACTGAGTACAAAGGCCTGGTTACAGAAACATATCATTACAGACCTGCATGTGATATTTTTTACGACCTTTGGGAACGATATTTACGACTGGTTATCAAAGTTAACTGATACGAGCATATTCAAAAAGAAAAAAGACATTGTATGGACACCTGAGCTGATTCAGACCGTGAGGAACCTGGATAATCCTATCACGAGGGCAGTAGACTTCTGGCTTGCGAGCGTGCTAGAAGGCTTCGTCATAGAGTTTGTAGTCGACCAGACAAAAAGCTTCAGCGAGGCTGAGCGCTATTTCTTCAAAGGATATCGTGGTAAGTACCTAAGATATTTAAACTTGTCCATTAAGATGCTATTACATGAAAAAGGAACAATGGATCTAGTTTCAGGTGAATAAGTAGAAATAGTAATGTCACAAGAGTTTGAAAGTGATTTTGATGACATTAGACAAACACGTAGTGGAAAGAAGTATAAAGTAGATTTCAGATCTCCAATATTTGAATACAGTTCAGATAGTACTAGACAGCAGAGTCATAGTACCACAGAAGGAACAGAGGGGGGTATCTCTTACCACCCTTACACCCCACAGAAATAGACCGGCACTCAGAAAAATCCTGTAGGAACTCCATCCAGTAGCTCACAGACTGTGCCTACCACCGCTACATCACCTCCACCTACACCGCTGAGTGGTAGTAACACAGTAAATCAACATCCGCCACGTAGAAATAGAATGGGGGATGATATGAAGCTACCTATATTTAAGGGAATAGGGGCAGAAGACCCAGAGCAGCATTGGTTTCTCTATGAAGCCATGTGGACCATTAAAACAATCAACGACGATAACCTTAAACTTGTACAGTTGGTCACCACACTAAGAGATCGAGCCTTAACATGGTATATAAAGTATACCACAGTACCTAGGACACTTGTCCAGGTCAAGACCACCATGATTAAAGAGTTTAAGAAACCTAAGTCTGAGTCACAGTGCATTACAGAACTCAAAGACATCAAGCAGTTACCTACAGAGTCGGTGTGGGACTTTGATCAGAAATTCAAAGCCCTTATCGACCAAGTCAGTTTTGAGTTCACGCCGGAGCAACATAAGGAATGGTTTATTGCAGCACTGCTCCCACACATTAGACTGCCGTTAATGCAGCAGAAAATCCTGACGCAGGATGACGCGTTGGAGATGGCGATGAAACTAGAGGCTTCACCTCTAGCTGAGAGCAGTACAGGCATGTCAACTTTACAAAATCAGTTGTCTAATCTCACATTACAGTTGCATGAACTTAAGAAAGGGAAAGAGGTTGCGCAAGACATATGGTGCGTAAAATGTAAAGCACAAGGACATAGTAAAGATAACTGTTTGGTATTTGTAGAATATATAGCAACAGGGGCTCCAAACCCCTTACCACAGACCCATGGGCCGTGGTGTGAGATATGCAAAACACAAGGACATCTACCTCACCAGTTCCCTCTACTTCAGAAGTACGTGCAGGAACCTAAGAACATATACTGTGTCTTCTGCAAGTCTGTAGGCCATGATGCACACGATTGCAGAGCCTATGATCTCATGGTTGGAGCAAAGCAAGACTTGTATAGAGTCCAGTCAGAAACAAAGGGTCTAGCAGTAGGACCGTAGCAGGATTCGGCTTATGGAGGCCGTGGAGGAGGATTCAGAGGACGAGGCCATGGAGGAGGCTTTGCGCGAGGAGAAGGATCAGGCAGAGGAGAGGGTTTTGGCCGTGGTCGTGGACCAGTTACTTGTTACAACTGCGGAGTTCTAGGACACTATGCTCGGGACTGTCAAAGCCCCACTACCACTTGTAACTACTACAAATATTACGATCATACTATAGAGGAGTGTCCTACCTTGATAGCTAAGATCAGAGAACCTAAGCCAGCAGTACACCAGAACATCCAGTTTATTGCTGTTGAGCAGGAAGAGCCAGAACCAAGAGTCAATATTGTGACTCGCAGCGGTGTTTATACCAGTGGGACATCGCAGGAAAAGGAAAAGACCACAGGTCAGGAGTGGGTGTGCAGAGCTCCTAATAAAGCAACACCACTCGACCTGTAGAAGAACAAACAGACATTTCAGGAAGCTAAGGCTTTCTTTGATGACCCTACACAATCAGGATCACAGGTATCGCCATCTAGGGTTGTACCGTAGCAAGCACCTTATGGCAATAGCCTTGTACAGACATCGCAGGCTACCACATCGGGAAGATGCGATGAGGACGAGATGACAGGAAGTGTACATTCCTTCCTCCGGAGTTGTATAAAACTTGTAAGAAATGAGCAAGCTATCACAGAACTTCAACACATCATAGATCATTGTCAGCCATCTTCTTTTGTGAGAAGTACACAACGTGCTATTCATAATATTACGGGACATACAAGAACATGAGGAGAGATGCGACTCACAGCGCAGGTTGGAGAATTTGAAATGGATGAGGTAATCCTAGATCTAGGATCAGACGTGAATGTTCTAACTAAGAAGACATGGGAACAGATGGGTAGCCCTAAGTTAGTCAGATTTCCTATCCATCTGAGATTAGCTAATCAACAGCGTGTGTCACCTCTGGGTCGGTTACCGCAGGTGCCAGTTGACATTGACGGAGTTCACAGCTTCACGGACTTTGAAGTTATAGAAATCATTGGCGATAGTAGACCCTATCCAGCATTGCTAGGCATTGATTGGGAGATCGATAACATGGCCGTTATCGACCTAAAGAGAAGACAAATGACCTTTGAGGACTCATAGATCCAGGTCATCGCACCGTTGGATCCTTTTCAGGGTCCTAGATATATTGAACCTATTCGGGCAGAGGAGGAGGCACATAACATGGAGAGCCTCTATCAGATGACCGCAAACCAGAGTGACTACATCAATCCAACCGCAGAAGGGAATATCAGTTGGCAATGCGACAGCTCATGCGCATCAGATTCAGATGTTGGTCTAGAAAACTGGTAGAACAGACTTCACGAAGTCTCAGCGCGCAGGTGCGCGTACTTGACTAAGTCACTGCGATGGATTGGCGTAGAGATCAATGAGATTCCATCCTTTCATGGTCTAACAGATATACAAGACTTTCTTGAGTAGTTTGAACAACAGATCCCTCACGAGAAAAGGATCGCAGCTATGGACCTTGCAGTACGAGCCACACTTGCGAGATGGTGGTATGCACATAAAGAGAACATAGCATCATGGGATGATATTAAGAGATTCATGGCGATCATATTTTCTATCGACAGGGAGTATGTCCAATAGAAATACACAGGAGAGAGTGACCCTAGATCACACATTCAGACATGTGAACAGAATTGGTCGGACATTCCCGAAGATGAATGGGTTCACCGGTTCGTTCATACTTTGGATACAGTTCCAAGGAACTGGTATACAGAAACTGAATTGTGCAAGGGAGCAACAACATGGCCACTTATGATAGACAGCTTCCTACTCACCTTCGCTTTTGAATTTAAGTATCCAAAGGTTGATCAGGCCCTACAAGTAATAAAGAGTAAGATATTTGAATATTGTACCATATCAGTATCAGCTCAACCTGAGTGGGCTATCCAGCGAAAAGAGGCGTTAGAGTGTTATAATTTTGCATCTGAACTAGAGGAGGATGAGGACCCTCATGACACCAACATTCTGGAGTCAGAAGGCACTCGCGATGTTGAAGGACCACAGTTAGAAATTCCAGCAATCACAGAGCCCATTAAGATTAAGAAGATCAATATTGGCACAGACACAGAACCTAAGTTTTCCTCTATTGGAGACTGTTGGAACGATGAAACGGTTGGACAGATTGCAGATTTGCTACATGACTATGAGGACCTATTTCCCACCAAGTTCACAGAGATTAAGGGAATAGTTGGAGACCTGGGAGTCATGAGGATACCGTTGAAGGAGGATGTTAGACCAGTCAAGCAACACCCATATAGATTAAATCCGTGGTATAAAGAGAAAGTAAAGGATGAGATCGATAAGATGCTAGTAGCAGGCATCATTGAGCCTGTAGAAGAAAGCGAATGGGTTAGCACCATGGTCATACAAGAGAAGAAAACCAAAGGAGACATCAGGATCTGTGTCGATCTGTGCAAGCTCAACGATGCATCGCTTCACGATCCATTTCCGACATCGTTCATTGATGAGGTATTAGACAACGTGGGAGGACAGGAGGTCTACTCCTTCACTGATGGCTTTTCAGGCTACCATCAGATCATAATACATCCAGAAGATCAATCCAAGACCACCTTTGCAACAGAATGGGGCTCGTTCCAGTATACGGTAATGCCCTTTGGTCTTAAGAATGTACCAGCTATATTTTCTAGAGTAGTAGTTGCTGTATTTAAAGAATACATCCATAAATTCCTAGAAGTATATTTTGATGATTGGACTGTATTTGGACTAATTGACAAGCACATAGGAGATTTAAGACTGATGTTAGAGAAATGTAGGAAGTACCAGATTTCTCTAAACTTGAAAAAATATATATTTTGTGCACCATTTGGTATTTTGTTGGGTCACATTGTTTGCAGACAAGGCTTGATGGTAGATCCCGCAAAGATTGCCATCATTGTAAATCTTCCAGCACCCAACTCAGTCAAGCAACTAAGGACATTACTTGGTCATACCGGGTATTACAGAAAGTTCATCAAGGGCTACTCAAAGATTACAACACCAATGGAGAAATTGCTAAAGAAAGATGTAAAATTCCTATGGAATGAGGAATGTCAGCAGAGTCTAGACACACTTAAAGAAAAGATGGTTACAGAACCCATCCTAGTATTTCCAACTTGGACTAAGCCATTTCATGTACATGTGGATGCATCTGGCATCGCACTAGGGGTTGTCTTAACGCAACCAGGAGAAGGGGATATTGATCACCCTATCGTATACTCCAGTAGAAAGCTATCGACAGTAGAAAAGAACTACACCACGACAGAAAGAGAAGGCTTAGCTATGGTGTATGCGCTGCAGAAGTTCAGGAACTACCTATTGGGTGCCTCATTCAAGATGTTTATTGAACATTCCACATTGAAGTATCTGGTCAATAAGCCAGTGTTAGGGGGGAGAATCTGAAAATGGTTACTCCTCTTTCAGGAGTATGATTTTGAAATCATTGTTAAACCAAGAAGATTGAACGCTAGACCTGATCATCTGTCGCGGATAGACTCAGGAGAAAAGCCAAGTAACCTAGAGGACAATTTTCCAGACGCGCCGTTGTTTTCTATCTAGATCGCGGACGACTACTATGCTAATATCATTCACTTTCTCACTACAGGATTAGCGCCTGATGAGTTTACTAAGCAGCAAAAGAAGCAGTTGGTTGTTAAAGCAGGAGACTTCACCCTGATCGCAAGACACCTATACAAGTTAGGACCGGATGAATTTTTGCACAAATGTGTGATGCTGCATGAAAAAGACGCTATTATCAGAGAGGCACATTCAGGGACCGCAGGAGGTCATTTCTCAGGAAAGCCGACTGCGCAGAAAATCCTAGATGCAGGATTATGGTGGCCTACTTTGCATAAGGACACCAAGGACTTTTGCAGATGTTGCGATATCTTCCAGAGGGTAGGAAAACTCTCGCGACGCGATGAAATGCTGTTGCGACTGCAGGTTACGCTGCGCGTATTTGACAAGTGGGCTATAGACTTTGTGGGTCCTATCAACCCACCAGGGAAGCACACTGACACAAGATATATTATCACTGGAACAGAGTACCTCACCAGATGGGTAGAGGCCAAAGCAGTAAGGAATTGTGATGCTGCTATAGCCGCACAGTTCCTTTTTGAGAACATCATCAGTAGATTTGGCTGCCCCGTAATTTTGATGAGCGATCAAGGCACACATTTCTTAAACCACACCATTGAGGCCTTGATAGAAGAATTCTAGATTCAGCACCATAAGAGCACTCCCTACCACCCACAGGATAACGGTACGGTGGAGGCCTTTAATAAGATATTAGAAAACACTCTTACTAAGATCTGCAACAGCCAAAGGAATGATTGGGACCTTAGAGTTAACGCTGTATTATGGGCGTATAGGACCACCTGCAAGAAACTTACAGGACACACAACTTTTAGCTTGGTGTATGGACAGGAGGTTGTTATGCCTATGGAATATATTCTTCCCAGTTTACGAATCGCTCAGATCACCGGGATGACTGATACAGATACAGTAGAGGAAAGGCTAGCACAGCTGCTTGCCTTAGAGGAAGACAGATTCGTCGCTAGATTCAATCAGAGAGTGTAGAAGGCACGAGAAAAATATTGGCATGACAGACATATTAAGAGTAAGACTTTCCAGATTGGAGACCTAGTACTCCTCTATGACAGTAAATTCATTAAGTTTCCAGGGAAGTTCAAGACGCATTGGCTGGGGCCATATCAGATACAGCAAGTTACAGAGGGAGGTTCCCTTCAGCTCAACCAGCTGAACGTGGAGCTTCTTCCCACATGGATTAATGGTAGTAGGCTTAAGCTCTATAGCGATATCCACCCCACCTCTCAGCCCTAGCTTAGCCAGTTTATGGTGGTGCAGATGTCTAGTGTAGTTGAAAGGAGGCATCGCACCGGGAACTAGTCTACACCGGCAAGTATTATAAGTCTGAGGAATCGCATAAGGGTGGTTCATTTTGCGCAAGTCAATAATGGCTTGCGGGGGAAAAAAAAACACAACGCTTGTTGTTTGCGCAGGTGATGCGGTGTTTCAGCGCAGCAATGCGATGTTTCCCCGTGCCACGTATCCAGTATTTGCAACCGACAGAGGGCCCGTCAAGTCGCCTTCTGACAGGCAGTTAATGAAGAAATGACTGGTATACCTTACCGTAGATTTGGCAGCAACATAATTAAGTTTCCAGATTTGGCAAATATTCGACAAGATCGGCGCCTGTACACACACGTTTTGAGGGAAACGTGATCGGATTTCAGCATTTATGGAGGATCGGATGACGGGTGTGGTCTTGTCCATGTAATTATTACGACCGACGGGTTCATCCAAGGTGATCGTTGCGTCCGGGATTGTTGCCTTCGGCATAAAAGCAGAAATTGTTCATACGAGAGGGTTACACTTGCAAAAACCCGAGAGCTATAGAGTAAGCTGTTAAGAGTCCCCTGTGCAGAGTTCACCCCATTACAGAGTGCTCTGATTCCTAGAGTTTGAAGCCATTGCACGCCCAAAATATTCCACCAAGTGGGTTCTGTCCGAGGAGGAACCTATAGATGACATTTTGAGAAGGTTTGAGCATCATGGCCTTGCAGGTGTTATGACGACACCGCTTAAGGGTGCCCAGCCATGCTCATCACAGACCAGACAGCCACCACAGACAAGGAGCCACTCTCAGATACTAGACGAATGCAGTTCGGAGTTGGAGGAAGAAGTTCATAACGCATCAGACTACATTATGCCACAACCTGAAGATGCACCCGAAGTAAAACTTCCCAAGAGTGGTAAGTTCCCTGTTCCCATACCACAGATTGATTCTCAGGTAAAGGAAGATGGAGACCTATTAGGATATGCAACTGTTGCTAAATTCATAGATTATAACCTGGCTGACGCTAAGACATATCCCCAGTTTAGGCCGGATCAGTACCTCATAGTTCAGAAGAACCTGAGGACAGGTGCAGACGAATATATTCCCATGGATCATGTTCAGATTCTTGAGCGCTCAGGCTTGCTCAATCTGTTGAGACTACCACATTTCGGACGCGGCACAGAGGTTAATGCCGTGGTGCGCATACTACTTTCTTGTTTACATGGAGGTTACCTGTGGCTTGGTAACAAGGTCGATCTGAACATCGACCTCATACATCGCATTACCGGACTATCCAAGACTGGCCAACACCCGGCGATAGATACAACAGGAAATACCAAGGAACCCAAGCTATCACGCACCCTAGTTGCCAAGTACCAACTACAGAGAGGAGGTCAGGCTTATGATATTGCAAGAATACCAGACAAAACACTCAGTTTTATAGCTAGTCTGCTTGCAAGCAAACTGTTAACTAAGGTTTGGCCCAAGGAAGTTACAGGGTCTGTAATTAAACTTGCTATACAGGTTGCAGAGGGGGAACATTTCAACTGGTCTTTATTTTTGTTAAATATGTTTCAAGGAGATTTCTTGGCAGCACAGGATGAGGCTACCCACCATTTTCATTTTTCATGGTTGATTATACTCTGTGCATTTGTGGGGTGGAAGGAGCCGCCCCATACCCAATTTAGGCAGCTAGCAAGCAGTGAGCCCAGGGGGGTGCTCTATACAAACCTATGGGAGACTAACCACCTAGAAAACAAAAATCTCAATGCAATAGTATTCTATGAATACTATATGCTGCTAAAGAAAGTCGTCCTAGAAGTATCGCGGATCAGTAAGGAGTTTGTAGACACATACGATGATCGGCTTAATTTTATGGTGGACCGCCATAGAATCCACCTGAGACCAAAGAGGACTAAAAGGGATGATTGGAGTCTTGGCTGGTTTAGGATGACAGCGCAGGATATCGAAGATATCATCAAAGAATTTGATTCCCAATGGAAGCAAGAGTATGAAGATACCACACCTCTACAGTCAAATACTGCACAGACAGACCCAGTAGACAAGGGAAAAGATAGAGGAGAAACCTAGACACAGGATGACGAGGACACACCAGAGGAGGAGCCCCTAAAGAAAAAACAAAAGATTACACAGCCAAGTGGGGAGATTAAATTGACAGCCGATGACTATGACCAAATCGCAGTCAGAATAAGGGATAGAATGAGCGACACATTTCAGGCGATGCAGGCATCGCAGGGTAAGATGCAGGGGGCCATAGACTAGTAGCTAGGTGAGTTGAAAAAATTGACTGAGAAAACTACCATAATCCACACTCATTTGAGCAAGGTGCTAGCAGGAGAAAGTTCGAAATAGTCGATCTCCCGTGAGGAGATCCTAGTGAAGGGTCGTCTCAACATAGTTTTGATTCCACCAGGGAGCCTTAGATTCCCTGCGTCGATGACGGACCCACCAGTACAGTTTAGGTAGCCTGTTGAGGTTAACCTCACCGATTTTCACATTGATCAGTTGCAGATGATCCAGCAGCAGCTAAGCGCAGAGCTCAGAGGTAGAGAGCTTGCGACTTATGAAGAAAATACACAGCTGATACAGAAGAATGCAACACTCGCCACCAACTTTTAGAAAAATTCATATTAAGTATGGACATATGAGGAACGAGAACAGGATCTTTCTCAAGTTCTACAAAGCATCGCATTGGAGTTACCCCAATGTCACATTGAGTTTGCCTTACCTCTTCCGCAGAAGGTAAGAAGAGTTGCAGACAGAGCAAAGGCTCTGGAGGAAACAGTAGCCAGGATGGAAGAAGCAACGACCAAGATGGAGGAGGACCACAAAGCGCAGATCGATGAGCTTGAGTATCGTGTACGAGACACTTCCCAAGCAGACCAGCAAGTGAGAGTAGAGGCCTTTTGACTCTCTTCTGCACAGATGCAGTATTGCATCGATGATGCACTGTCAGTACTAAATGATGCGACAGACACATGGGCAGACTTGGATCAGCCGCCTGAGAAAGTGGAAATCGAGCAAAGTATTCAGCAGATAGAGAACGCCACAGCAGCAATGAAAGAAGAAATTAAGAGCTTAGCAGCTCTTCAGAAGATGAGGAAGACAAAGGACATGAACCGCTTGCAGCAGGAAGTATAGCAATTAAGAACAAAGGAGATACACATCAATGAACTGCTTCAACACTACCAAGAGCAAATCACTGAGTTAGTCGATACGGTTGAGCAGAAAGTGAGGGAGTTCACTGCCATAAGAGAGGAAACTGACGCAACAGAAGACACCAGTATCCGTCAAGCTTTGCTTGACTCGGCATAAGAGTGTGTCGGAGTGATGCAGAAGGAAGTCGCAGGACCTCGCGACAAGTTGCAACGGACTTCACAGGAAGCCAAGAAAAAACTACAGCAGGAGAATCCCGCTGGTAGTGGCTCGGGGACGAGCCACAAGTAAGTGTTAGGGGAATGTTGGAGTAGGGTGCCGCAGCTACAGAAGAAGCTGCTATTTTGATGGATAGGTAGTTTTAGCGGAGATATAAGAGGTAGAGCTATGACACTATAGCAGGTTTCTAGCTATAGAGTAGAGCCGGAACCCATGACGTAGAAGACAGAGAAGTCAAGGAAGACAACGGTACCAGAGCAACCGAGAAGAGAGAGCTCAACCACTGCATTGAAGGCAGCGACGGAAGACAGGAGGGCTCAGCTACCCTCATAAAGGAAAAGGAGCAATGAGGCCGAGGCATTGAAGATGAAGGATAGAAAAACGGAAGCAGCGCCGGCACCCATGGTCAGCGCTGGGAAGCATGGAAGACTGCAGGAAGCTGCGGTGATGGGAAGCGGTGCATAGTACCCATGATCAGCGTCGGGAAGCATGGAAGACCGCAGAGATCTATGGTGTGACGGATAGTGGCTACCTCAAAGTACAGATACACTGACTGTCACTAGTTAGGGTTTGGGTTACTGTTGGGATAGGCCCACAGTGTTGTAATGGCGAGACCTTCGGGCTGCCTATAAAGGGATATATTTTGTACTGTAAAAGGGTTGGTTGGTTGGTTCGTTCAGTTGTTAGTTGTTTTGTAGATTATTAGGCAATTGTAGAAGCCAAGCTCTGGTTCTGTTATTAGCTGTAGTATCTTACTGTAACCGGTAGCTGGCTCATAGAGCATTCATGTAACGATCCGCAGGGATCGACAGAGAGGGAAGAGGATATTGTAAGAGGTGCAATATAGAGATAGAAAAGAGATCTAAGAGAGAAGATATTAAGCTGCATATGCGGTGCAGCAGAACTGTGTTTAACTTCCCCTGAGCTATAATAGAAACACAGTTCTGTGGACGTAACTTCCATCCTAGAGGTGAACCACATTAAAATCATGCGTTATGTGATTGCTTTGTGTGTTGTGTTTAATTGATGCATATGTCAGTTATTTTATGAGTCTTGTTACAGTTTAATGTATGTATGCATTCTTCAGTTCACAATAATATAAAAGGATAGACATAGGTTGAAATCATTGACAAGTTGTATGCGGGTTCAGTTATGCTTTGCTTGAACAGTCACTAGTCGCAGTGTTGAACAGCCTGTTAGGTTAAGTCTTGCAAGTTGACATGAACAACACTAAGTGCGTTGAGCTGCGGGAGTAGCGTATCGCAGGGAGGCGATACCGCACTGGCAGAGGAGCTACGATGCGTGATACCATAGGTTAAGGACTTAGTGTTGGGGGGAAGTTACGTGTCTCCTGGTGCGCAGCGATGCGGTAAGACTGGGGTCATTGCGAGTCAGTGGAGGTTGCACGACGTAGATAGGGACCGCGTGACGGATAGAGAGAGATCTTGTGGCTAGAAGGGCCGCGAGACGCTGAGATTATGTGACCGCGAGCCAAGGGTCACGCGGTGCGCAGAGAAAGGGACCCTGCAGCTAGAAGAGCCATGAGTCGCAAGTAGGATGCTACAGAACCTGGTCCAAGACACTTGAGTCCTTGGCCAACCCATTAGAATCACTTCGGGTGAGACTTCAGGCCGCTTCACGGTCTGTCGCCGAAAGGGCCAGTGAGTTAGGGGTGTTGTTGGTTAAACACAGTAAACCCAGGTCTACCCATGATAGCCAACAGTAACTCCACGGAGTTATGGGAGTTTGTAAGCGGAGTTACGACTCAAAATAGTCTTAGGGGTGTCGGGGTTGGGTAAAAAACCTCTTTTGTAATAAACCCATGGTTTAAGTCCAGGGTTTAGGGTTCGGAGTGCCCATGGTTTAATCCCATGGTTTTGTAATAAGTGCACTATAAATAAGCACTCTTGTAAAGAAGTCAGTTTAGGCTTTTGATGTAAGATGAATTGATGCGAAGCTAAGGCTTGTTTTGTAAGAAGGTTGAGTCCTAGCTGTGTGCGTGGATGACCTTTGCAGCTGTGTGCGTAGAGGGTTTTGGGTGATTAATGAAATCTGCATCTATGTGCGCAGAGGCCTGCAGCTGTGTGCACAGTTTGAAGGAATTGAAAGGATCTGCAACTGAGTGCGCAGATCAAAACTGGGGTTTTAGTAAAGAGTTGAATAAAATGCAGTTCTATGGATGTAACCCCTACACTGGGGGTGAACCACGTTATATCTTGTGTTGTGGTTCTTTGTGTTGTTTCTGTTATGTTCTTTCATGCATTGATAAACGTATATCTGATAAATAAGAACACTGCTACTTAATAACTTCGTTGTGAATTCCCAGTAAAGGGTTATGCAAGTCACTGTTTGTTTATTTAGCTGCGAAGTTATATATGTGAATTTTGAATCTCTGTGTTATATGAATATAAGTTATTAAAGGCTAAAGGTATAGTAATATCCCTCTTCTGCTTGCAGAAACCTGATTCTGTGGCATCCCATAGCTGTTACGGGTGAGACTGCAACCTATTTGCAGGTTGTTGCCAGAAGGGCCAACATTGTGGGTCTTTTTTTATTGCGAAGTTAATGATATAAAGCCCGGGTCTGCCCTATAGCCCACACAGGGGCTTCACTTGTTGACCAATATCCTATCACATTAGTTCATATTGTGGGTTTTAAAATTATCAAAAATTGAACCAATATATTGCAGGTATTGGGGGGGTGAGAGGTTTAAGGTGGGGGTGGGTAGGGTGATTTATAAGGATTGAGGTATAAAAAGGGGTGGAGAGGAGGTTTTAAGTATTGGGAGGGGGTTTCAACAAAAAGAGTTTGGGTCAATATCTTTGGAAATTAAGGGTATTTTTTAATACCCCACGTTCGCACGTGCTATATGAGAGTTTCACTAAGTGAAGTCCCCGTGATAGCCCAACACACCGACAAAAGAAGCTGAAAGGTGTCATGTTTTGAAAGAAACTCTCTCTCCATCCTCAGCATACATTATATATTCTGGAGCCTCCAATTACAATATGGTTTCCTCCAAATAGTCCTTCTCTAATCTTTCACTATCAAAGGGGCCTAATATTCACATGGGAGATGATTCCCAGATTCCAGTAGAAGGAAGGGGCTCATTCATAGTGAAACATGGTGAGTTTAAGAATTTCTTATATGTGCCCTCCCTTGCTGCTAACTTGTTATCTGTTTACCAGATGACCCATATAGGCTCTCCCAAGAGGGTCACATTCAATTCAGACTCAGTTGAGATTACAGAAAAAAGCCACTGGAAATCTTGTAGCGAAAGGTATTGCAAATCACTCTACCAAATATTATGAGTTTTCACATTTCTTACCTGTTTCTCCTCTTACATATTTATTGTCTCATGCTAACAACACCAGCAATATTTGGCATGAGAGATTTGGCCATCTCAATTTCAAATATCTGAATCAACTCCACAATGATAACATGGTTGAAGTTTTTCCCTCCACCCAAACTTTCGATGTAGTATGTGCTGGGTGCTTGGTAGGTAAGCATCCAAAAAAGAAGTATGATGTTGAGAAGGATCATAAAGCTATTTCTACACTTGACTTGATACACAGTGATGTCGCAGGACCTATACCCATAAACTCCATTAATGGTTGCAAGTATTTCCTGACCATTATTGATGATTGTTCTAGGTACTGTTGGATCTACTTCATGAAACTAAAATCAGAAGTTTTTGAGACTCTTAAAAGTTTTAAGGATGTGGTTGAGAAAAGTTTCAATAAGAATATCAAGTCAATAAGATTCGATGGAGGAGGAGAATATGTCAAAAGAGATTTCCAAAATTTCTATGAATCGGAGGGGATTCGAATGGAACACTAAGTTCCATACACACCATAGAAAAATGGTGTGGTAGAGAGGAAGAACATATCACTGAAAGAGATGCCAAATTTCCTTCTCCATGGAAAGCATATGCCTCCTTCTCTTTGGGTTGAAGTAGTAAACTGTGCTTCGTATTTGTAGAATAGGGTGCCTCACAAGTTAGTGGTTGGGGTCACACCGTTCGAAGCACTGGATGGGTATAAGCCCAATGTCTCTCATTTGAGAGTTTTTGGTTCCAAATCTTGGGTCAGGATACCACTTGAAAAGATAAAGTCCTTACAAGCCCAAAGTAGCGAATGCATTCTGCTGGGATATGAAGATGATGCAAAAGCTTAAAAATTGATGGAGGTTGCTACCAAAATATGCTTCATTGAAAGAAGTGTATAGTTCGAAGAAGATTAGCTGCATGATACTCCTCCAGCAGCAAAGGAAGGTATAACTATTTCTCCCCCTATTTTTGATAATGATGATGTGCTACAGGTTTCAGATTCAGATGAAGAAGATCACATACATCATGATCCTGTTATTGAGACTGAATCTCAAGAGATTCTAGATTCAAAGCTAGTACCCATTCCTAATCAGAACCCTAAACCTAGATTGGCTCAAAAGCTTCTTGATGCAGCTAGAAGTGGTGTTGAAGTTGCAGAAGACAAAAGAAGAACTAGGTCCCAGTATCAGAATGAGCATGCTGTACTATCCCTTACAGATTCACTCTCTACAGAATGGTGCATCAAAGTTATATGTTGATGCTACTTGATGATGGTGAATGATCAACTACATGGCCCACAGAAGTAGATATTTGATCATTCCCTACCTTCACCATCCAGTAGAAACAAATAGAATCATCAATTCAGAAGTACATTGAGAGGTCCACTGATGGAAGATGATGCTACATAGAGCTGCAATTTTTTGCAACAGTGTTTTGACCAAGTTGTTTTTCTAAGGAGGAAGCTTCTTTCTTATAAATATAGCTTGCATATGGCTATTTTCCTACTTATTTTTGAGGGGGCGGGTTTCCCATGAGGTTTTCCCCTATTTCCTCAGTTGTACTAAGCAACATTTTTTTTATTATCTTCTAGATTGTATTTGGGTGACCTATGGTCTTGTTACCAGGGCCCACAGTTTTCCAATTTAGGATTCAGGGGGGGTGTTAGGATTATTAATCCTCCCTTGGTCAAATGTCTCTTAGATTAATTATTGCCTAACTTAGGAACCTTAAATTAATTAAATGGGTACACTAGTGAAATCGGGTCCACTTGGCCCAATGGGGCCACATGTACTAGTAATTGAAGTGTGGGGAACACTAATAGAGGTTAAATTCCACTTAATTCATGTGCATGCATCAGTTAGGGCACCTCCTAGACCAATTCCTACATTTTAGGAGACACTGGGAGTCCCGACACCAACCTACTTTAGTCAGTTTTTGTTAGAACTAATTAGTCTTAGTTAGCCCTCAGTTACAATCGGTTACTTTATAGGCAGTTAGGCTAGCACTACTAATGCATGGATAATGCATGGTTGCATGGGGAGGAACACTTTTCCTACCTACCTCACTCTCGGTTGCACTAAGTTAACTAGTTGTTACTACTTGTTGGAGTTATTGGTCATCGAGGAGTTGTCTATTTGGACTTCGATATTGATTGGGATACCTTGAGTTAGAGATTTAGTTAGATATAGTCTTATCCACTTGGAGGATTTGAATTCATTACTCATGCATTCAAATTCCACCTATGTATACTACATTGTAACACCAGATATTATTATGATGAATATACTATAAATTCTTGAGCAATACTTGTCCACTTCCTGTGTGGCTTCTCTTGTTGGATTTGTATTTTCATTCTCCATTCAATTGTTGAAAACATTATCAGAACTCTCTACATGAATATCTAAATGGCATTCAAATTCTAGCACCTTTAACTAAGCGGGTTTCCAATCTGGTGCCCACACATAAAAAATAGGGGAATATTAGAGTTGCATTGGATTTTAGGACTCGAAATTATCTTTTGCTAAGGATAATTATCCTACCCCATTCATTGTCCAAATTAACAATGAGTCTTCTAGTAATGAGATATTCTCATTAATGGGTGACTTCTCAGGATACAAATAGATCCATATCCAATAAGAACATCAACATAAGACTGCTTTTATATTCCCCCAAATTCCTTCGCCTATAGGAATATTCCATTTGTTCTGAAGAATGTCAGGGATACATTTATTGTTCCATGTCATATATTTTTTCATGACATTAAGAAAATTGATGAGGCCTATCTAGATGACCTAATGGGAAATCTAGTAGGAGGGTGGATCACCTTAAGCACCTTAGGGATATCTTTGAAAGATTCCATTAGTATAGGATTTGGATGAATCCACATAAGCACATTGTTTGTATTGTTTCGGGTCAATTACTTGGTAGATCTGTTCAAGGTTGAGGAAATAGTTCAGCTCCCTCCCCTATGTAATTTGTATCATTTTCAAATACTCCAAGGGAAATATATATTTTTTACGATGGTTCATCGCTAATTATTCCAAAATCATAAAAGTTTCCCTGCACCTTAGGGAATTGGTCCCTTTAATATGGGATGGAAATGCTCAAAGGTTATTTGATGAATTGAAAAAGGATTTATTATCCACCCCACTATTTATTCCTGCAAACTATGGTATAGTTTTCCTCTTGTATTTGGAAACATCCAAATTAACCATAGGATTGATTTTGGTGAAAGAAGATGAATCTCATCAAGAGCATATAATTTACTACCTACGTAAGAACTTGGGAGGCCTAGAGTTGAGGTATTCTCAAATTCAGAAGCTGGTGTTAGTAACCATGCATGCAATGCAAACACATCAACAATACATTATCCTAAGAAAAACAATCATAACAACAATGTCAATCCTTTTCAACATATTTTGTCTTGACATATCATTGGGGGGAAATATATTAAGAGTATTGTCATTCTTCAGGAGTTCGATCTAGGTTTCTCATTAGCTAAATCTAAAAAATATTTGGCATTTTTTGAGTTAATGTCAGAGGTTCCCCAAATGGTGAAGGTACAGTGGAAAATGATCATTATCTAATGAACACATCTTCCTCATAATCTTTAAATAACATTGGCATGTAAATATCTTGTTTTATGTACAAACCCACAACGTCCCATCTTCGTCTTCTCATGAAGAAAGGCGTAAAATCCATCATCAATCAAGTCATTATGCCATCATATATGATACCCTATATTGTCAAGGTATTGATGATATTATGAAATGATGTATAATTCATGAAGAAGTTGAGAAATTTCTTAAAAATTTCCATGGTGGTCATCTCTCTAGTCTTGCTACAACCCAATTTTTTTTGCATGTGAGTTATTTATAGCCCTTGATATTTCAATATTGTGCTGAGGTAGTCAAGAAGTGTCACCTTTGTCATACATTCACCAGGAAAATGCATGTGCATCCTACTCCTCTCTACCTAGTTATCATTGTTGGCCCCTTCACAAAATGGGGGGTAGAATACACAACATGTAATTCGACATAAGTGAAAAACCATAAATACATTATTGTGGAAATGAACTACTTCCTAAGTGGGCCAAATCCATGTTGACATTTACTTGTGACGGTGAAACTACAAAACACTTTGTGTTTAAATAGATCATAGAACATTTTGGCATACCTAGAGATATTGTCACTAATAATGGAAATCAATTCCAAAACAAAATCATGGTAGAGCTACTCAAGAAACTTGGTTTTGAACAAGATTTCTCCTCACCTTACTACCCTTAGCAAAATGGGAAAGTTGAGGCAATTAATAAGTCCTTGAGAACAATGTTTCAAATTATAGTGATTAGGAGTAAGAATAATTGTCATATCATGCTTTATCCAGCTGTGGGAATATCAAAACTCCATAAAGACTCCTACAAGTTTCACTCCTTTATGTCTTGTGCATAGAGTGGAGGATTTGTTACCCATTCAGTGTGAAATTCCATCGTTAAATCTAGTTATGAAATGGATTTATGGGAGAACGAAATTAAAGAGCATATATATATTCACATACATAGATAAATTTCAAGAAACAAATTGATACATTAAACTGATATTCTATTAAATGAATGAAACATAACAAATTGTAAAATAAAAGAAGTTAGAAAGGTGGTAGCTATATATCTGAGAAGAGATGTGGTGGCTATGCTCATTTTTCACAAGATTAAAATAAAAGGAGTTTTAAGGTCATTTTATAATAAATACTTGAAGAGTAATAAACCCTAAACCTAATACCATGTGATGAACTGTCAAAAGGTTTGTGGGCCTCGAAGTGGTTAGTTGATACGTCAACTTCCTAGGGTTGTAAATTTTGCATATGTTCTCCATTTTGGGTGCTTGATATCATATTGGAAATATCTATCCGAGAATTAAGAGTTTCAACTAGGGATAGGGCATACCATGCCAACCCCTATCCCATTGAATCACCAAAACACATCTTTAAGGGACTCAAAACAACCCCAAAAGTTTGGGACTTTAAAAACCATAAAGAATATGCCACACTAGAAAGACTATTTTGAGCCAGTGGAATAGGTGGGTGGCCATTGATATCCATTTGGATATTTCCTACCCTATTAAGAATCAATGGTCTTGTCACATGCCCCAATTTGCAAAACAATTTAATGTTATTGAGGAACATTATGTTATATTTTATGCTAAGTTTGTAATTGATGACCAAGTGGGGTCAAGGATATCTAATGTATTTCAAAATATTTTATTAATAAATAAATAAATGATGAGACAACAGCTTAGGGAAGCTGTTAAAAGAGTGTTAACTGGTCACTTCGTGGAGGAGACTGGGTGGAGAGTATACTGATAAGTGGCAGCCTCCTCAAACTACTTCTAACTGTTGCAGGTGGTAACTTCCCTATATTTGTGGTCATGATTCCCCAAGAAAGTGGAATTGGAGTAGGTGGCTCATTAAGTAAAAACTGACCTAGAAGACCTAAACATTTGTTATAAAACTTCCCATTGAAGACAGTTGAGGCTGCTAATTCTGGAATTGTGATCATTCAGGGTGAATGAATTGCACATGAGAAATTCGATGGAGGGGAATTATTGAAGTGAGTTTGAGGGGTTAACTGCTAAGAACTAAACTTATGCAGCTGTTAGGCTGAAGTTCTTACTGCTGTAAGCGGGTTTGGATTACTGTTGTAATTCGACCAGTCAGGTGATAGAAGGTCTTAAGGATACATCCTTCACCCAGTACTCTACCAAGAGGACCAAGAAACAGGCTCAGGGGTCCTGAGGAAGTGCAGACTAAGCTTTCTCCAGGAGTTGGTTGGGACAAACAGCCTCCTTAAGTTGTTGTCACCCCATCATTTGACAGGTTTTTATTTGTTCAGGTTATTTATAATTTATTTATTGTTTTCAACAAATGTTTAGTAGTTTTTCAAAGATATGCATGTGATTGTTTTGTTAGGGTTTATGCAGAAAAGAGCATGGTTTATTGATAAATTAATGATTTGTAGATTATGTTTAAAACAGTAGTGTTATTGCTAAATCAAAAGTGAATAGACTCATAAATTACCACATTGTATTTTTCCACGCCTTGTATGTTCTCCTCATTCTGGATCTTTACATTATTCAACTGGTTCCTCAAAGTCATCTTTCAGTTTATTTTCTCCCCTTCAAACGGTTTGGTTAGGGAATCAAACATAGCTTTAGGTGTCTTGAGGGAGGACACCTATGCTATGAGGTGATCCTTGATTGAATCAGAAATAATCCTCTTATCCATAACCATCTTCTTTTTATTTAAGGACTTAGGCTCATCTTCCTATGGAAATGGAACCTCCTCATTGATGTAGGAGTCCAACTCATTTTCTTCCAGGACCAGGGAGATCCTATAATTCCAAGCTCGGAAGTTATCAAATCCCTCAAGATTTTCATAAAGCTTGGTATGATGAGACATCTTAATTGAGAACCTCAAATGGAAATACAAAATATTTAGATCTTACCAGGTCAAGATGTCGTATCTGGATTTGGAGCTAAATTTCTGCAGTGCTGGTTCAGGAGCAGATTAGGGTTTGACTTTCTCGGTGTTCTATCCAACCAAATGCTTCGATCTTGATATCTAAAATTTGATTTTGATGAGGAGATCAATCCAGGCCTAGGCTCACTCAAATATTCCACTTCTATGGAAATCCCTAATTTTCGGCAGTAGTGTTGGGTCCAAAACTGAAAAAGCTCAGAATCAGATTCTGTTTTGACAGAAAGATGTGCCCTAGGGAGGAGAATCAGCCCAACCTTCTTTTGCTGAAAATATGTGGAGAGAGATCCAAAAAGTAGGAATCCCTAGTTCCCGCAGCTACACAATTAGCTCTGATACCATGTTATATTTTTAACATTTAAGCTAGCATTATATTAGGATCTTTAACTGAGAGAATAACAAGCACAACAATCAAACACAAGAGACAATGAACATAGTGTTTTTCCTCAGGGAAACCATAAATGGAGAAAACCCTACAACTTCCTTAGAGATAGAATCAGCACCAAAAGCAAAACCCCAAAACAGTAAGATGATCTCCCGACAGCAGTAGCCTCTTTCTTTCTAGCCCCAACAACTTCTTCTCCCTCAGCTATGTGCTACAACTGAGTGTGAGTGAGTGTGTGTTAACTAAAGATACTCACTCTCTATTTATACTAATTCCTGACTTGACAATAACTCACTAGGGCCGACTTCACTAGGTGAGTCTAACAACCCTAGGCCCCCGCAACTATGGGGACTTTAACCCTTGATCAATAGGAGGGTTACCCACAATGACTTGACATGACTTATTTACATTATAGAAACTCCCAATCGAAACATCGAGGCATGAAATGACTCAATTACATTACAAACACTTCATGGAATAAACATCAGGGTACAATACATAAGAAATACAATTCAATACATTCCGAAGTTACAATTACATCAACAATTATAAGAGATTCATCGAAGGTTTTTCAAGAATTGCAAATCCTATAATCTCTTTGCAGAAATAGGGGAAGAATTTCGATTGGAATCAGAAGTGTGAAGAAGGTTTTAAAAAGTTAAAAACGTTATTAACCACCACACTAATTCTAAGAATTGCTGACCCTAATAAATATTTTATAGTATGTATAGATGCGTGCAATGACGGTTTAGGTGGAGTATTAACTCAGGAAGGACACATCATTGCTTATGAGTCTAGGAAGCTGAAGGTTCATGAGAAAAAGTATGCAACCTATGACTTAGAGCTGCTGTCATACATGCCTTAAAAATGTCCCATCATCATTTAATAGGAAGGAAGTTTATATCAATGACAGATAATAGAGGATTGAAATATCTATTGGATCAACCTAACTTGAATACTAGGAAAGCTAGGTGGCTAGATTTTCTTAGTGAATACGATTTTGAAATTCAACATATTAAAGGAAAGGAGAATAAGGTTGTTGATGCATTAAGTAGAAATGAAAAGCTGAATTTTATAGCAGCCATCAGCACTTATAAGACAGACTTGGAAGAACAACTAGAAGCTGGAATAGAACAAGATGAAAATTATCGAAAATTACAAGCAAAACTTAAAAGAAAATTTAATAAAAGGTCTAAGTACAGGGTACAGTTTGAATGAAAAAGGATTATTATTGTATAAATATTGATTATATGTACCTAATGTACCTAATATTAAGCTGTTAATTTTAAATGAAGTTCATAAAACTCCTTATTCAAGGCATTCGAGTTATCAGAAAATTATGATCATGCTAAGAAAGGATTATTTCTAGCCAAACATGAAAAATGAATTGGCATAATATATTGCTAGGTGCTTTGGATGTCAGCAAGTAAAAACTAAACATCAGCATCCATCTAGGCTACTTCAGCCATTGCCTATTCCTAGCTGGAAATGGGTGATAATTAGCCTTGATTTTATCACGGGAGTACCTAGAAATCAGAACTTAAATGACTTAGTAATGGTAGTTGTTGATAAATTGAGTAAAGTAGCCCATTTTATACCTGTAAAAAATACTTATAAAGCTGCAAATATTGCTGATATTTTCTTAAAACAATTTTTTCGGTTGCATGGAATACCGAAGGTAATAATTTCAGACCGAGACCCAAAGTTTGCAGGTAATTTTTGGAAATATTTGTTTAAAGGGTTAAATACTACGTTAAACTTTAGTACCTCTTTCCATTGTCAAAATGATGGATAGACTGAAAGAGTAAATCAGGTATTGGAGGATCTACTCAGAATGTATGTAAAGGAGCAGCGAGGTAAATGGGAAGATTATTTACACCTGGTAGAATTTTCTTACAATAATCATTATCAAGCTTCAGCTAGGTAAAGTCCTTTTGAAATTCTGTATGGAAGGAAATGCAATACTCCCATCTCTTGGAGTAATCCAGTGGACAGGTTAGTATTAGGACCTGAATTATTAAAAGAGATGGAGTTAACTGTAAAAAAAGTACAAGGTAATTTGAAAATTGCGCAATATCGACAAAAAATCCAAGCAGACCTTAAATGAACTCCAAAGGATTTCCAAGTAGGTGAACATGTTTTTATCAAGGTGAGACCTAAAAAGAGTTCTCTGAGGTTAGGCAGCTGTGCTAAGATAGAACCCCGATATTGTGGTTTTTTTGAAATACTGTCCAGGATAGGACATGTAGCCTATTAGTTAGCTCTATCACCAAATCTAAGAGTTCACAATGTTTTTCATATTTCTGTATTAAAAAAATATGTACATGATGCTACTCATGTTATTAATTGGAATGATGTGGAGGTGGAACTCGTAGGAGATTTTCTGGTGGAACCGGATTGTATCCTCGAAAGGAGGGAGATCTCGCTTCGGAATCGCACCATTGGTCAGGTGAAGGTGCAATGAAAGCACCTTATTCCAGAAGAAGCCACCTCAGAATTGGAAAGTTATATGCGGGATGAATATCCAATTCTATTTCAGGGGAACTTTGAGGACGAGGAATAAATAACATCGATGACGATGTTATAAATTAAGGGGGTGTGTATGTCACATCCCCCAATTTGCAAAACAATTTAATGTTATTGAGGAACATTATGTTATATTTTATGCTAAGTTTGTAATTGATGACCAAGTGGGGTCAAGGATAATTAATGTATTTCAGAATATTTTATTAATAAATAAATTAATGATGAGACAACAACTTAGGGAAGCTGTTAAAAGAGTGTTAACTAGTCACTTGGTGGAGGAGACTGGGTGGAGAGTATACTGAGAAGTGGTAGCATCCTCAAACTACTTCTAACTGTTGCAGGTGGAAACTTCCCTATATTTGTGGTCATGATTCCCCAAGAAAGTGGAATTGGAGCAGGTGGCTCATTAAGTAAAAACTAACCCATAAGACCTAGGAATCTGTTATAAATCTTCCCATTGAAGACAGTTGAGGCTTCTCATTCTGGAATTGTGATCATTTAGGGTGAATGAAGTGCACATGATAAATTGGATGGAGGGGAATTATTGAAGTGAGTTTGAGGGGTTAACTACTAAGAATTGAACTTATGCAGCTGTTAGGATGAATTTATTACTGCTGTAAGAGGGTTTGGATTACTATTGTAATTTGACTAGTCAGGTGACAGAAGGTCTTAAGGATACATCTTTCACCCAATACTCTACCAGGAGGACCATGAAACAGGCTCGGGGGTCCTAAGGAATTGCATACTAGGATTTCTCCGGGATTTGGTTGGGAGGAATAGCCTCCATAAGTTGTTGTCACCTCATCATTCGACAGGTTTTTATTTGTTCAGGTTATTTATAATTTATTTACTGTTTTCAGCAAATGTTTACTAGTTTTTCAAAGATATGCATGTGATTGTTTTGATAGGGTTTATGTAGAAAAGAGCATGGTTTATTGATAAATTAGTGATTTGTAGATTATGTTTATAACAATAGTGTTATTGCTAAATGAAAAGTGAATAGAAATAAACTACCACATTGTATTTTTCCACGCCTTGTATAGGCAGTAATCTAGTACAGCTGGTTGATTAAGTAGATGTGATGATTAGTTTACCAAATCTGAATGAAAATTGCAAATGATTTCTTTTATAGATTCATATGATTTATTTACAGAAATTTTTACTGTACTTACTCTATCTACTGAAAGTAACTATACTATTTAATCACAGGAAAAGAATAGATTGTAAATTAATTATTAGTAGTCATACTATTCATAGAACTATTACTAGTACTAATATTATTATAAACATAATAATTAAAGTTAAATAAACCAATATATGAATAGTAAAAGATAGCATTTAAGGTTTGAAGCTAGATAGTATTCCATAGGTTCTTATAATAACTTATTCTAAGTTCATATTTGCATTCTACACTAAAAACAAATGTTTTTACTGTAAACTTCAAAGATTTACTTAAGGTTATCGAAAGATAGGTTTTATCCCTATAAACAGACCATCATACTCTTAATTCTTTTATAAAAATTTAACAGTTGTAATTAATTATTTAAAAAAATATATATAAATAGGAAAACAAAACCAAAATTATTCCTATAATTTCCATTTGATTACAGAACTGTAGGGTATTTAAAATATTAACCCTTCTGAGCAAAAACCGATTACTAATTTTACTCATTAACACAGTAAAAATTTCCAATAAAATATTTTACTGTAAATCATTTAAATTACAGGAGAACTTAAAATTAAATAACACTGTCAACATTTTAAAATGGAGAAAAAATAGAAAATAACGTAATGGCTCATAAGCCTGTTATAATTATGGTCAAGGCTTAAGTCTTTTTTAACATTAATACAAATTTAAATAAAAATAACAAGTCAACACTTAAACCATTACGGCTTAAGCCGAGATTGTCAAGCAATAATATTTTCATCTTCCAGGCTGTAAGACTATCAAGTAAACCCCAAGTCAAGGATGTTACAACTGTTAAGGCTCTTACCATATTACCCTTTAGGGTTTAATAATTTTACAAAAACAAAATAACTTGAAGAACAACCTAACAAGGAAAACCCAGGTTGAATCCATCACTAACAACGAAGTATTCTCATCTTGCCAACCACGACAACACCAATGCAGGAGAAAGTCCTTAGCGTAGACGGAGCTTACCAGGTTTCGTGTGGCCGTGAATGGGTGAGTTGTGCTTTTAGCTAACCCCATTATGCCATGAGAAAAATCCTGCATAGAAGAACAAATATTAGATACAGTTTTAAAAATGCACTTAAAACTCAATATTGTTGTAAAACAAAAATTGTGACCAACGGTTACTTGATTTGATTATCGTTGGATAAGACGTGGACACAAGCAGCTGGAGTAGCCTGATGGCACATGGAAAGGAAAACCCTAGATGAGTTTAATGTGCAGGTTACAACTGAGACCCCAAGTCATGAATCCAAAGGAAAATGAGCGACACTCCAGCTAGATTGAAGAGCACTCTTTTACAAAGCTCTGTCCACTGTTTCCCTATTTTAAATACCAACTCAGTCCCTAAATTGATGAAGGAAAGTGATTTCTTTTACTCATAGTATGCTACAACAAATATTCAAGCTTTGAAAGCTACCTTATAACCTCGCTGAGGCAATCTCACAGATGTTTTATGGAAGTTAATTATAGAATAGAGGTTTTGCAGGGTTATGGCGGCCATGAGCTAGCAACCTGGCCGCACCAAACTAAGAAATTCTTACATTGTGAAAGGCAGGGTTAGGGTTATGCTCTTTAAGTCAATTTGAGCTGCCGACAAAACACCTTCACGTGTCCATCAAGAATTTTCCTCAGCGTGGGTATTTTTTCAATAGTGATGCATGCAATTTCAAATCTGCATCAAAACCATTGCATTTTGTAATCAATAATATTTAAAAAACAATATAATTCCTTTGTTTGCTAATGAGGTATTACACCATTGATTACTGAATGATATTAACTATGGAATTAAGACATGGATATTATTCTAGGGTTTTATTTTATAAAGCAAGATAAGATAGATATTTCATTAAATATGTTAGATGGAAATGTGTAAAATACATATTCTTAGTATTAAACTATATAAAAAGGAAATCTAAAGGTATCCATTTGATTTCATTAGATTTGGGAAGTAAAAGGTTAAATAGGATCAAGCAAAAATAAGATCTTCTATAATATGCTAATCAACAAACTTATCTCAAGAGTTTATTAAACAAAGTTGTAAAAAGGTATAGTTTATAACTAGTGGTACACCAGGAAGTTGAGGTGTAAAATACAAATAAAAATACAATCTAGATAAAAAATGCAAAAGTTTTTAAGGAGCATTTTGATAGCTAGGATTAGAAGCTTGATTCAAATCTTTTAAAGTAGTATGTAGTTAGAAACACCAGTAAATGCAGCCCGTAGTCCTTTTTAAGAATCTCAGTGTAACTCAAGCATCCAATTATTGAGTAAACAGTTAGAAGTAAAAGTGTTTTTGTTTTAACGTCATTACTGAGTTTTGACAACAAAAATTAAGATCAACATTACCTCTTATGGAGACAAGCTTCATTTAAACATTCTAAGTCTAGCATCATAAACATGCTAGAGAAGTATCTTCTTGACTTGAATATAAATATTATTTTTACTGGAACATACGCTTACATGTTAAAACCTGTAAGGAACCATCAGTCCCACTATGTTAGCTTAAAGCTAAGTTAGCCCCGATCACACATAAGAAACTTTTCCTACTTGACAAAAGAAATCAACAGTATATCTAGCATCAGTAAAATACAAGTTTTTTTTTCTACTTCTGGAAGAATTACAACTGCTAAGTCAAAAACCACACTAACACAACTTTTAAGGATAAGCCTATAGTTTATACAAAATCTTATAAAGAAGCAACTCTTTGTTTCTCTTACAAACTGTTTTATTATCTACTAACCGTTAGTGGTACTTTAGCGGTGACTTTAGACATTTTTGTCACATGAAAATTTTTAAATTTTTACGAATTTTTACGGTTATTGCAGGTCTCCATTTCATTAATTTCTTTCATCAAATGGGGAAATTGCTACTGAATTTGACTCATGGCGAGCCACTTGCCTTAGTGAAGAAACTACTTGGCTTTTACAACCCGATAGAGATGAATATGTTGTTCGCGAGTTCCCTTCACCCATGAATCCATGATCTAATCAATTGTATCCTGCTCCAAGCAGGGAGGGTTCATTTATGTTGGTTCCAAATTCTTATCCACCTTTGAGGTGTTCAATAATGGTGGAAAATATGGGAAAAGGAGCTCCACATTAAATACCAAGTGTAGGATAAGAAATGGAGGAATTCTTAATTCAAAGGCATTCTCACCAACTGGCTTGGTGATGGTGTATGACCCATATCAAAGTGGAAGTATATTCATGTGCATAAGAGGATTAGTGGTATCTCTGATACATTAGCTAATTATGTTTTAGATTGGCATTGGTCATACTGTTAAAAATCAAGAACAATAAAAAGAATAAGAGCATGTACAAACTATATATATGGATGATAGAAGTAGTCTTTAATTAATATAAAAGTACTTTTATCAAGTACAAAAGTTTGAGTGATACTAAAAAATAGGGGTTCTTACACCTGATTGGTGTATATACATGAAGAAATAAAATATCCATACTGTGTCAAATGTACAAAAATATATTCCTAAGAAATCAACACCGAGATGCCGCCACATCTTTGTAGTACAAGACACATGTATCCACCTGCTAAAACAATTTGATCCATCATCTAGGAACCCCTACCACTTGTTGTTCTATATAGTTTATAAAGTTCTCAATATGGGTTGTAGGAATTCCATGGGTGAGAACTTGAAGGTTCTCCTCCATAAAATCCAAAGTGGCCTCACCCCCCTCCTCATCCAGAAGCTCATGTCATCATAGGTATGTATTTATGGCTATTTTATTATTATACTTACATACCAAAAATATTTTCCTCTTCAACATTAAAATATTTCAAAATACAAAAAAATGAAATATACCAAAAGCATTACTCACCAATATGAACCCATGCTGATCCAGGAGGAAGTATTAGGTGTGGGTATTCTTTGAAATGGATACCTACATATGGGAACTCTTCTATGGATGGTATCTTCTTGCCCCACCAATCATGGATTTTTTCATGGAATACTATTAGAAGTTCTCATTCTCCCAACTAAATCATAATATCGTCCCACTGAGACATCTAGGGCTCTCAGAGGTCCAGTGGTGGAATTGATACTCTCAAGCTCATAACTGGAAGCTTTTGAAAGAAGAATGGGACCAAAATGCTTCCATAGCTGAAGTTTTTGTTCTTCCCAGTTTTACAATCATTGAGGTGACTCTTCAAGTTATTCAATAAACTGGTGCACCAATCAAAATGCATGGATCAATGACACTGTACCCCAATGTGCATGAAACCTCATGAGGTTAAGTGTAAAGCTACATAGATTGCTACTTTGGTGAGCATAGTTAGGATAAATTTGAGGGGGAGCTAGAAATTATAGAGATAGCCACTTATATGCTTGAATTTTGGGTCCCTAGAACATAAAATGTGTTCACATGCTTCTACATGGTGAGAATATTCTCTCCTTGGAATGAACCTTTAAGGTTCACAAGGGTTTTTGTCCATGATAGTATAGTAAGAAAGTATATATCATATACAATGATCTCTAAAAATCCCCCATTGATGATGAATTCAACCTAATCAGGGTCCCAGTAGCAGATCAATACTTGTGGCAAGCCATTTTGGGCCCTCATTTAGGAAAGTCTAAAAAATTTGGTAATCCACACTAGTGAAAGAAATTTGAGGTCAAAGGATCTCCCAAGGAATCACAGTCATGGTCCTCATGATCATGCTATCTCCATATGAAATATGTCTACTCAAAAAATGCCTCTTTTAGATAAGGTGCAGCCCTTTTCATCATTCTACAATACATTTGTGCTCTTTCTTCTGAACATGCATGGACATTCATGCCATTTTACCTACACAGTTGCGAATACTTCAGTTATTCATGGTCCATGAGATCAAAAGGCATGAATGTGTAGTTCTGAAGTTAGAATGAGGCCAAAAGCTCAAATATTGGATTAAAAGTAATGAACAATGGATGAAAATGAAAGGAAAGAGAAGAGGAAAATACCTGGAACTAATGGAAAGTCAATTTATGGCCCAAGAATTTGTAATCGATAATTGAAAAACTATGGAAAAAAGCTCCATAAGGATAAAAACAGAGGTGAAAATGAATTCTAATTTATTTTTACCATATTATTTTTTTTATATTAAATTTTTAGCCACTTTTATATAAAATTTTCCCCTCTTTTAACGAGTGCTAACTAATACTAATGCCATTTCACCAAGTTTTTGACATATTTTGATAGGAGAGCAAGAACTAAGGTTCAATTTTTCCAATTGGTGTCCATTCTAACAGGCTTTTGCTCTAAATTGGCATATAGGGTAGTTCATTTCCGCAATGCATGATTTGCATCATCCATGCCATCATTTTCATGCCTGAGGATCACTACACATTTATTTGCAACATTAGCCCTCTATTATTATAATAGTCATAACTTCAATGTTAGATATTACCAACTCATGTGAACTCTAGTTAGAACCCATGCTATCTTTTGGTTCCAATGCATAAGTTTGAGTTAGGCCCAAGGGTCCCTTATTATCCCTTCCATGTCATCAATATGAAGCTTCTTGACTCTCTCTAAATATTATCGTATCTACTACCTTGGGGGACTTTGAAAATTTTATGTTTTGTGTTACTACATTTGCATACCTCTACCTGTGCTTTTGAGTCTAATTAATTTTTGCAATTTTTCATTAGCCATAAAATTCAACTAATCATGGTCTAGGAATGGGATCTAGAGTCTCTATATTACCTTACGTATTGCATTAGTTAGTGGCAGGTTCCTTGCTGTTGGGTAGTGGGAATTCATCAATGTCTCTTACTTGATAGATTCTACTAGTCTTCGACTCCAAGAGATCTGTTCACACTTGCTAGAATGTACTAAGTACCCTGGCATCCATTATCATCATCAGTGGGTTTCCTCACATTTTTTAATAGTATACATGAATGATTGGTAATCAAATGGTGTCCTCCACATTCTAGTTTACATCATCTATTCACACGACAAGTACTCGTATCTATCAATGGTTTGGATGGAAGAGTTGCACAAGAATACACCACACATTATATGACAATGGTACGATTCTGAGAACCATTAATCATCCCAACTACATATTGTTCTCCTAATGCATGTTGAGACATAGATCCACTATGTATCTATCTGTGGCTATGATCTCCTGATTGGCATGGATCCATTGTGTATCATATTCATGGACATGATCCACCTCTATATATCACATGGATCCATTTTGTGTTATTTCATGCCCGTGATCACAACATCATTTATATTCAATGGATTTGTATTGTCTACATTTTGTGGCCATGTTCTATCACAATTTGAGCATGGATTTGTTAATCTTAGGGAAAAGAATGCCTGACACCTTGTTATCTATTTAGGTACATTTTCAGAGTTGAGGGTCTTGGAATCTCTCCCTTGTCTATTATGCATCCCACTCCACTTGATATTATAATATATTTTGGCCATCAAGTTTTCTTTAAACCTCACACATTAGGGGGAATAGGTTATAACTCAAATCGACACTTCTCCATTTGTGATGATAGTTCATAAAGTGACAGTCAAAGTGTAATTGTTTGTTCACAAAAAGGACATTTATGGATGGATAATCCTATGACTTGTTCCTAATTGTGTCCCTAAACATTCGTAGTGCAGTCCCAACACCATTCCATTCATACTTAGAAGTGCAAACACAAAAGAGAAATTGTGTGCCTTGCACACTAGCAAGGTATGAGTCATTCACATATTTCCTTTTACTAAGGCATGGGTATCTAAAAAAATGCAAATTCACAAATTGAACACTAGCAAGTCATGAATCATTTTCATGTTTCCTTTGTACAAGGTACAAATTCCCCATAATTCCATGAAAAATATAAAAATTCAAAAATAGTGAGTTAAGGAAGTTTTTCATACCAATTTCTCGGTTGCAATCCCTAAACCACTTGGTAACCATTTGCAATTATTTACTCCAAACAAAAAAAAAAGAATGAGATGGACCAAGAGGGGACACCCAATATACCAGAGTAATGTTGGAGTGATCATTCACCTTCACACCCTTCATCCCTATCCATCAATAACCCATGTTTCTGACCCTTATAACACTAAGTATTGAAGTTTTTCCCTCAAGTAACTTCATCCTTTCTATACATATAGTAGATCAGAGGCTTGGAGTGAGGTTGTCAAATTGAAACAGTAGAGAGACCAGATCTTCAATTTTGATAAGGTGTCGAGCAATGATAAAGTATAGTTTGTATTTGTTTCATTGTCACAATTGAAATTTGATATCCATCCCTCCACCAGTCATGTGTCTTTTATGATTTATTGTTAACATAAATAATGTTTCATGATTTATGTTGAAATTGATAAGATAGTTAATGTTCTTTTCATATTTCCAGTTGTTTTCATTCTTTATTATGGTCAAATTGGCATGGTGAGTGTTGGATTTGTTGATCTTGCAGGTTGATTTTGGGAAATAAGGAGCATATATGGAATGGAGACAAAGGAGAAAATAGGAGAACCTTAAAAAATGGTACATGCCTCTCTTCTCCCAAATATCTTCTCTAGTTTAGTTTTTCTTATTATAATTTCTACATGGTTTAATGCATGATTGAGAATCTTGTCTACTTGTAAACATAGTCATTTAGGCTAGTCTCACCCTAAATCAATAAATTGGTGATCTCACCCTAGCCATAGGATTAAATTCCAAACAACACCTTTCATAACTATTATCAGAGCCCAATACAATTTTTTTTGGTTCTCTCCAATTTTTCTTTTGAAGGTTGTTGAAGTTGGTCTCCGAGACTAAATTCCCTAGCAGGAAAAGTGTAGAAATTGGGAAATTTTGGTAATTTTGGAAGGCTGTAACTTTTAGATCCCAAGCCAAAAACGAATATGGTCATACTCATTGAAAACCTAAGTAATAGAAGAATGAATGTGCATGAACATATTTTGAAGAAGTGATTAAATTGGATATTTCCATAAATTGAACAAAAAAGAGTTTGCAGTCTTGATTTGACACAAAAAGTCAATATGGGTAGTTTCCATAGTGCATGAAAAATAATTTGTGTATTCTTATGAGGACATAATGAAGATTTCAAGTGTAATTATATGAACCCTTATGCAAATACAGAGCCATATAATTAACAATTGAGGACAAAGTTCAAATAGTTTAGCTGATAAATATTTTGTCTTGGTTGGCCCAGATTATCACCATGAATGATGCACAAGATCCTTATGAAGATGAAACAAATGCCATGGGAGAAAATATACATGTTGGAAATGCAAAGACAAAATCTAATGGGAATAGAAACAAAAAAACTCCTCAAGATATTGTATAGACCATGATAAGTTTAAGGGTGGAGTTACAAAGTTCTAGAGAAGACAATGAAAAGATTATCAAATCTCAAGAAGAACATAACCAGTTGAATGTAGCCATGATACAAATATTGGAATACATATAAAGGAGAATACATGATGTAAATAATTCAATAAATCATGATAGGAGTGAGAATAACTCTAGGAGACATTCTCACAAGAGTTCCCATAGGTCAAGAAGAATTTCCAGAGATAGGATATATATACCACCAATCTTTTATGCTAGTGAAATATTTTCCTCTAAGGACTCAACGAACAACTCAATCTCTTCATCCCAATGGAATAAGAGGAAGAGATATTTTAAGGGCATCTCTCATGTATAATTTCAGAAGGCTAAAATCCCTACCTTTATTGGTGAAGTAAAATCTAGACAAGAAAGTGAGGCTTGGATTCTTGGGATGAGGAAATATTTCTAAGTCCATGATTACTTTGGGAATATGAATGTGAGAGTGGCTATAGAATGGAAGAGAATAAATTTGGTGGAATATCCTTACGTAAGTTAAAAATATTAATGAAAAAAATATGGTTTGGAAGTAATTAAAGAAGTACTTTAAGCATAAGTATCTCTCTGATAGGTACTGTGGCAATAAAACCAATGAATTATCCGAATTAAAGTTGGGGAAAATGACCATGGATGATTATGTAAATAAATTCTTGAAGTTGTTGATACATTTTAACTATATTAGAGATGATAAGGTAAAAATCAAACATTTTATAAGTGTATTACCTCAATCATACAAGGTAAAAATTGAGGAAACCTCAAACTCGAGATGAAAACCTAAGAAAAGATAATGAATACTATAATCAAAAGATAACAAAGATATAATTCCATACGACATGGAAACATAAGAACAAGGAGAAGTTTGAATGAAGGAGGAATGGATTCAAACCTACTCATTTCATAAATAAATGAAAGAAGGTATCACATGGTGAGACTAAGCCATCCAATATTATGAGAGATGCACCAAGAGAGACACTTCAATGTTGGGGATGTGGCGAAGATCACTTTCTTAGAAATTATAGAGGTCAGAATGGAAGTTCCAAGCATGTTCACAACATCGAAGTTGCCAAAATTGTTGGGGATTTAGAAAGGGCTATCGCTATGATCTATGATTCCCTAGAGGATCACCAAGAGGACCATCATTCAATTATGGTCGAGGTTGAAGGTAAGATTGATAAGAAATCAATTTCAATTTTAATTGACACCATATATACTCAAATTTAAGTTACTCCTAGAATTTTTGAGATGTGTGCTTTTGAGAAAAATAACATAGCAAATCATTGACGATACATCTAACCACTAGAATGAAGAGAATATTTAGTGAAGTGGTGGAGAAATATCCATTATATATGGATGGATTCTTCACATAGGTAATTATGAATATTTTCCCACTTGGTTCTTATGATATTCTCATTGGATTGGATTGGTTAGAATAATTTCAATTTAAAATTGATTCCCACAACACAAATTTTGAATTCATTGGTGAAGAAGGAAACCCAAGGATAGTGAGGGGAATTCCAAAACTTAATTTTTGTTAGGAATATTTTATCCTTGCAAGTGAAGAAATGTTTCAGGAAAGGTTTTCAATTATATGAAGCCCATATATAATACACAATTGAAGATACAAGACCCAAGATGGAATATTACCATGTCTTGGAAGAACTCAGTGTTTTGTTCCCTCATGAGGTACCAGGACTTTCTCGAAAGAGGGATATTTATTTCACAATTGATGTTGTTCCAAGAGATGTACTAGTGTCCATGGAACCTTATAGAATGAGTACCCTAGAATTTCTAGAGCTGAAAATGAAATTGAAAGGAAGCTGAAAATGCAATTGAAAGGGTTGATGAAAATGGTATACATTTGGCCAAGTCTATCTCCATGGGTTGCACCTATGCTATTTGTGAATAAGAAAGAAGGAATCCATAGGATTTGTATTGATCACATGTAGTTGAATATGGTTATTATGAAGAAAAATATACTTTACCTCAAATAGATGACCTCTTTGACCAAATGAGAGGGGAAAACATATTTTCACAGATTGATTTGAGGTTTGGTTACCATCAAGTAAGAATTAAGGAAGAAGACATCCATAAAACAGTCTTAGAACAAGGTATGTACATTACAAGTTTGTGGTGGTCCCATTAGATCTCACTAATGCACATGATACATTCATGTGTCTCATGAATAGTGTTTTCAACATGTACTTGGATAAGTATGTGCTTGTTTTTCATGTTGATATTCTTATTTATTGTAAGAATGAAGAGGAACATGAAGAACACGTTATACTAGTCTTGCAAGTACTAAGGGAGAAAAATATGTATGCAAAGATAAACAAATGGCATTTCTATCAAAAGCATATTAATTATTTGGGTTACATTATTTTAGAATAAGGGATATTTATGGATCTAGAAAATATTCAAGGCATCATGAAATGAACAAATCCAAAGAATGTAATAGATGTGAGATATTTTATGGGTTTAGTTGGTTATTATAGAAGGTTCATTGAAGGGTTTTCTAAGGTTGCACACCCAATTATTTTTTTGCAAAATAAGTGAATAAATTTTGAATGGACACAAGAATGTGAAGAAAGTTTCCAACTATTGAAGAAGCTTCTCACTATTAGTTTGATTCTAAAAATTGTACATACGAAAAATTGCTTTTGTGGTATGTATAGATGCATGTAAACAAAGAAAATGTGAACTTCTTATGCAGGACAATCATGTGGTATGTTATGAATAAAAAAATGAAAGAACATGAAAAGAGATATGTTGCACATGATTTGGAACTTATTGCAATAATGCATGCTTTAAAAATGTGGATGCACTATTTGATGGGAAATAAATTAGAGCTTAGAAAATAACATCATGGTTTGAAATATTTGTTTGGGAAACTAACGTTAAATTACAATAAGCTAGATGGTTGGAATTTTTATGTGAATTTTATTTTGAAATCAAACAAATACAAGTGAAAGAAAATTAAGTGGTTGATGCATTAAATAGAAAAGTGCATGTATTACATGTGGCAACCATTAGCATTTTCCAAATAGATTTAAGATAATTAATATCCTTGTTAAAGATGAACACTATGTTCAAGTGAATGATAAATTATTGCAAGAAAATTAGGAAAAGAGGTATCAAGGTTATAATTTGGAGGATGATCGACTTCTTACCTACAAGAATAGAATGTGTATTCCTAATTCTACATATTTAAGGAGAATTATTATGGATGAGATACATAAAATGCCATATTATGGACATCTAGGCTATCATAAAGCGATTTCTATAGCAAGGAAGCAATATTTTTGGCTAGGAATAAAGAAATATGTTGTAGAATACATTTTTAAATGTATAAAATGCTAGCAAGTAAAGGTTTAAAATCAACACCCAAGAAGTTTATTACAACCTTTTCCAATTCCGGAATGGAAATGGGAATTGGTAACTTTGAATTATTATTATTAGGTTACCAACTACTTCAAGGAAGAATAATCCTATCATGGTTGTGGTGGATAAATGATCTAAGGAAACACAATTTATTCTTATTAAATCAACTCACAATACCAATGAGATAGAAACAATATTTATGAAGGAAATATTCAAATTGCATGGGCCGCTACCCAAAAAAATTGTATCTAATAGAGATACCATGTTTACATCTAACTTTTGGAAAATCCTTTTTGTGTATCTAGGTACACAACTAAATTTTATCACTACTACCATCAAAAAACAAATGGGAAAATAGAAAGTGTAAATCAAGTGATTGAAGACATGCTTTGCATGTATGCGGTGGATAAACCATCCAAGTGGGATGCTTATATACACTTGGTAGATTTTGCATCTAATAATGGGCATCAAACATCATGGGAAATGAGTCCATTTGAATATTTATATGGAAGAATATCCAAGACACCAATAAGTAGGGATAATCTAGTGAAGAAAGTTATGCTTGGGCCATAAATGCTCAAGGAAATGGAACAAGAGGTTGAAAAGACTAGGTAGAACTTGAATACAACCCAAGATAAATAGAAAATATATGTAGATAATAATAGAATACATAGGGAATTTTGAGTTGGGGATCATGTTTACTTATAAGTGAGGCCATGTAAGGGTTCTTTGAACCTTGGAAGTTGCACCAAGTTGTCACCAAGATATTGTGGGCCATTCGAAGTGCTAGAGAAAATAGGGTCAGTCACATAGAGAATTGCATTGCCTACTAAAACTAAATCTAATAATGTTGTTATTGTTTTTTTATTAAGAAATATGTATATGATCCTAACCATGTGATTGGTTGAGATGTGATCTAGGTGGAACCTGAGGCAGAGTTCTAAATATATCCACTAAGAATCATTGACATAAAAGTAATATTTCTTTAGAATCGAGCCATTAAATAGTTAAAGGTGCAATGGAAGCACTTTGGTTTTAATGAGGCTACATGGGAGCTGGAGGATCCCATGAGAGAGGCATATCCTTTTTTTATTTTTGAATTTGAGAGAACAATGAGGACAATGTTATTTCAAGGTGGAGGGGAATATTGTAATACCCCCAAATTTGACCCTTGGAATGTACACGGAATGTATTAAATCAGATTGTGTAAATGATGTAAATATGATAGTATGAATTCCTAATGTGGAACTAAAGGCCAAGGGATTACTAGTGAATGTCAAGGAATTTATGATGAAAATATTTCTATATGTGCCATGTATTAGGATTTTCACAATGACTTAAAAGCTATGTAAATATTTATCTTGGAAAATAATAAAATTGTCCAAGATGGTTTTGTAAATAGAGCTAGAGGGGATATGATTCCATTAGAGTGGAAGAGGAAAGGGGGCCTATAGGAGAGTGGATTCTCTTTTGTCAAGTTATAGCCTTAGAACTCATCCATTTTCTTTAATGTACGTTAAATAATCCATTTAATTCCTTTGACTTATCATCAAATCCAACCATTCAATGCATTTGTGAGGTTGGTGGGAAATTCTTCTCATGAAGTTATGGAAGAATGGGATGTATATATTGTTATGACAATTGTAAGAGTTCTTACTTGTATGGTCATAATTAATTTATGTTGTATTTTCACCAATCCTCTAATCTCCATTGGATTCCATTCCTCATTTTCCATGCAGAGTTTAAATACTATGTAATTTTCATGATGTTCTCTCCATACTACCAACACTGATAAGATTTCCAAATTAACCAAAAATCAACACTGTAAAGAGGAAATTGTAGAAAGTAGAATGAAGAGGATGGTTGTAGGTGATCATAGTGGTTGGGAAAGATAAGAAACCCTTTATCGTCTATTTATTTGTTTCTTGTGAATGATTGAGAAGTCATGAATTGATTTTACAAGAGGTTCTCTAAAATAATGTAACATGTTGGGCCCTTTCTACACACACTAAAGAGCATTGTAAGGGTTGGGTACTCTAAGGGACTATTGAAAAATGAAAGAGTAGGCCTTCCTTGTGTCATGTGGGGTAGGGGAATATAGTTCCATGGCTAAGATGGTTGAATAAGATGTCCATAGTGCTATGTGGTGAGAATATTGGCTAAGCGTGAGAGAAGAAAGGTTGGGTTGAGAGAGAGAAAATCTTGTAGGTGTTTGTTTTTCCCTAGTGGCCTCACAACATGGATTGGAGGTTGTATATGCAACTAATACCTATGATTGGGAGGAAAATATCTCTAATAAAACTAGTTTCTTGTATCTTTCTTCAGTTAATAGATACACAATCATTGTTGTCTATGAATATGTAATGTTATATTTCCTTCCTATGATGGAGATGATTGTTAAATATTCTATGTGTATGTATATTTTTAATTCCACTACTTTTTACATCTATGCACTTGCACATGCAGATCATAAATTATAACATTGACAATATACTTAAATTAGTTATGAATTTGAAGTAATGTATAATGTGGGGTAGATTTTTATTAATAAATTTCTAACTAACCATCGAGTGTTATAATGATGGATGGGGATGCCACATACACCAACTTATAGATTGATAATATCACTAGATACCAATGGGGAAATATCTGTCATATGTTTAGGAAAGTTACTGAGAACTACCACTTGCACCCAAGGAAATCAATCCTAATTAAAGAGTGTATGAATTGATTAGGAAGTCTTGTTTGTACAAGGTAACTACAAGAAAAAAAATTCTCCTTTATATAAAGGAGGTATCTTGGATGAACAATTAATGTAGACATAGAGAATTGATTGATTAAATATGCTGAGGGAAAGTAAATTGCTTCATTTAAACCCTCAAATATGGGTGTGTTTTACAAGTTTCCCACTCCCCAAGTGGATTATCAAAGGAATTGGTTCTCTAGTTTAATATCAACTATAATGAGCCATTGAAAATATGGAGGATAAACAAGAAGTCATTTATACAAAGGAAGTTAGGATCTTATCCCACTACATATTTGAGTACTCCCTACATTATCAAAACAACATTAACTAATGGAATCTATGGGGAGAAAGCATAGAGGAATATGCTACTTAGTTCAAAGTAGCATGGGTCATTTTTATCCTTTAAGTGAAACAAGTAGGAACGATATTTATTTGGGCCTCAATTTTACTAACATCTCTCACCCAGGTTTATTTTAAGAGCCAAACATATACTATACAAGGATTTTTACCATGACCTCTTATGTCATCCTATCCAATTGACATAGTTTGTGCCTCCAATAATTTTCCCAAAATGGGGTGGAAGTGGAAACCAAGTAACACCTTTGTGCATGTTTACTACCAAATGCTCCATGGTCATAAGAACATAATCCACTAACCCAATACACCTATAAAGTTCATGCCACCCATGTATAAGTTGATATTATGTGCACCTATAAAGTATGCCAAAGAACATCATGTAGGAAATCAACACCATAAGTGGTTGGTATATAATTGAGAACGGTAACTACCTAAGAATATTTTTGGCTACAAAGAACCCACACCTCTTCCCAATGTTTATTCTAGATGAGATGGTATTGGAATAGATTGCATATCAAACTTTTGTCAATGAAGAATCCTCTCAGTAGACAATAAGTCATCGTGGCCTCTTCTAATGATTCTTGTAGGTGATTATAGCATATCAAACATTAAGGGAGCCAAGTAAGAATCATTAAAGGAAATTGAATTATTGCATTTTGGAGAAGGAAGATTCGGGAGCAGGGATAATTTTAAGAACACCCTCAAAATTTATATGTATAATAAATGGGCGAATCTCCCTAATATATAGGAAAAATTCAAGGCTATTTTATCAATAATATAATATGTATATATAATTTTTTGACTGATCTTTCATTCTATTATAGAATATTGTAAAATATTGGAGAATATTTCACCAAATTATAAGATATTGTAAAATCTTGGTGAATATTCCAACGAATTAAAAAATATTGTAAAATCTTGGTGAATTTTTCATCAAATTATAAAACCTTGTACGACTTGGTGAATATTGTGCTAGGAAGAATTAGATTTTGATTCTGCAGATTACTAAGGTAGGGAAATAGAATAGCATACTTCAAAGCTCGACTCTCTTGATGCCTAGACCCGCAAATGAACAAATGCATGAATGAGGATATGAGAGATTTATTTATACACTTGACAAGTAACATTCATTCACTCACCACTGGAGGTGTTAGTGAAACATAAATACAATAACTTGATTTAGGGAAAGTGGAGACTCCCCTTTTTATCTCGTCCATTAATGGTCCAATAGACATGTGGGGACCCAAACCTTCACATACCAACAAACTCATAGAATTGAACACTTTACAATATGGAGTGATTTTGGAACCCATGAACCATTATTACAACATGGAGTATTATCGAGAATTTCAACCTTGATATAGTGTATGAATTCCCAATTAGCTTATTTTCCAAATCTCTAATTTTTAAGCTACCCTATAATAAAAGAAGAAAAAAAACCTGCTTATTTGTTTATAGATATGAATGCCACGTTTTCCTTTCTTTTGTTGACAATCAAAATATGAATTATGTCATTTGATTTAAAATTTTTAGTGTTAGTTAGAAACTTGCAATGGTTATTAGAAATAAGAACATACACTCACAATAATAGAAAGCACATTAATGCATCATCATGCATATCATTATAACTACTCTCGTTAAGCCTATTTTTTCTCAGATAAACTAAGGAAATGTTTGTATCCATGTTCTCGAGATTTTTGAAAGCATACAGAATGTGGTAAAATTATTTTAGCACCCTCATTGAATGAAAAAGAGTAGATATCAAATAACATTATGTCTACATCTTAGGTTAAACATGCCCTATACATATTATATACAATCATGATGTAAATGAAGTATTGTGTTCCAAGTAAATCATATATTTATCATACATAACTAGATCCATTTTGGATGATGATAGCAATTACACATCAAAACAAATTACCAAAAAACATTTTACTTCTAAATGGCCCTTCAAAAAACAAAATATCGTAAAATGAGTATGAAACCAACAAATTTAGGTCACAAATAAAGTTGATGAACTTGGAAATACAAATAAAAAAATATACCAGTCATGAACTACTCAATACAAATAAAATAATCTACTAGTACGTTTTGGGAAACTCTACAAGAAGGCAACCAAAATAATGACCATTCCAATGTAGCCTCACCATTATAGTGAGTGTGCATTCATTTATATTACAAACATATCAAACATAAAAAATAACATACATAAAATATGAACATATACACTCTCATTAATCCCTTAGATCCAATAATAATTGTAGAGCAAGATCCTAATAAAAGCACATTTTAAACTATTGGGTCAAATTCAGTTTGAATATATAAAAAACATGTGTTGTCTCTCCATCAAGAGTAGCATTTACTAAAAACATATAAATGTCAGTAGATAGTTTAAACATGATAATGCATAAAATAAATCATATCTTTTAGCTTTATAATGCTTTCATGGAACCAATACTCTTCAGATATAATAAAACTCTAATAACATTGAATGATCCCTAAGAATCAAGAGTGACCTAGAATTCAATAGGCCTCAAAAAACATCAATCACAATAAGCATGATAAAATGTAAACTTACAATATAATAATCTATTGTAATTATGGATAAAAAGCATAAAATCATGATAAAATGAATACCACACTAATTATTGGGTAAAAATCATGATGCGGATTTGTATTCTCTGATAAATTGCATGTGTAGAATGCCCCTTTAAGACCTGAGCTTTTGACAATGGATATGTTATGAAAAGATTAAAATGTTGAGAAAACTAAGAATGAAAAGTGGAACTGCATCAACTAGAACCTTCACCCTTCAAGCGCAATCTTATGTGAGTGTACCATGAATCACTATATCCTATATATAGAACAAAATAGCCCCTGATTTTCCCTCTAATACTGGAAATCAAGGGTTCAAAGAAGGTATCACACGAAATTGACTAAAAATACTAGCGAATGTAACCATATGCCTGAATCACAAGGAAAACAGAGGGAGAAATAACCCTTCGGAGACTCCATTGATGAAAATTGGGGGTGATGGAGTGATTTCATTATATTTTCTCTAGAAATTTGGGGCTAAACATAGTTTGGAGGGAGTTTTTGCTAAGGCAATTTTTTTTTCATTTTCCTCACTAATATACGCGAGGGCTATTCATTTTGGATTTATCTTTTTTCTAATAAATACTAGGTGAATATATTTTAGCTAATAAAACCATTTCCATATAAGAAAATAACCCACTAAAGTTTTGTAACCCCCTTAATATAGCCCCTAAAATTATCCATGTCCGGGAGACACAATCCTCACAATTTGGTCTATCATAATAAGGATGCAAGTTTAGATGGTTATATTAGAATGAGGCCTAGGAAGAACATAAATATTATATAATATATTCCTCACTAGATGAGGTAACACTAAGGACGAGAAGAAAAAGAAGAGGTTATGCTACCCTAAAGCGTGAAGAGTTATAGAAAGGAGTAACAACAACAAGATAAGTAAGCAAGAGTGCACACAGGACTAGATTCCTTTGAGAAAATGATTTCTAAATCACATTCCCAAGCTGCAAAAGACAAATAAGAAGCTAATGCAAAAAGCTAAGAAGAAGTATGAAATTTGTAATAGGAAGCAGAGGTAGCATCTAAGGAATAGTAGGAAGGTGAGTCTAGAGCTTAAGAGGAGGAAGTTAAGAAAAAAATGAAGAGGCCCAACATATGGCCATCAATACCTCCAATCCCAAGTTTCCTCTTGACATTGTTATTCTACCATAACAGGATGATAGTTTACACTACATGAGATGGTCTTAGGAGGATTTAAGCCATCAATGTCTGAAGCAGTAGCATCACTAGAGTCTAGGGAAAATTTTAAGGATCCATAACTTTCTTAAAGTGTAGAAACCTTGGTGAATCTTGTTGATTCGTAAATTTCCAACAATAAAATATTTGGCTATATTTTTGTAAAAATACCAATGAAACTTTTAGGGGTGAAGTTTAGCCCATGGGTTATTTTCCATATTTTTTTCCAAAAAAAGATTCGTCAATTTGCATTTTTTGAATCCCTATTTCTCCCAATTTTGACAGGGTAAACTTTTTTCGATTTGAAAATCGCCAAATTATTATATAAACTATATAAAATACTTAGAAATTGAAATATTTTTAGAAAAAAATATCGCAAAATATTTTATAGTTGACATTTTAAGAACTGGTAAGATTCACCAATGTGTATACATTTTTAAATAAGTATGGATCCTTAAAATATTCCTTGATTTAAAATACTCAAATTTCTAAAAATTTTATATAGTTTTTGGACAATTTTGGTGTTTTTTAGAGTAAAACATTTTTATTCGGAATTTAGGTGAATCATTTTAGAAAAAAATGCAATTTCGCAAAAATGTTTTTGGAAAAAATCCCCTAAAATTAGTCCATGGGATAAATTTCTCCCTTAAAATGTTTCTTGTTGGAGTCCTTTATCTTAGTGAGAAGAGAAAGTGGGCCATGAAGTAGACACATAAGAAACTCAAGATACCTAAAGTTGCATAGTTATTAGTGACTATTGAATCACCAATGATTGTAGATAGACAGTATGATCCAATTATTATAGAATCTATTGGAGTTTCTTTCTCAGAAGAAACCGAATCTAATGTCCAAAGTATGGTAGATCAAATAAACATGCATAAAAATATAATTGATGAGCTTGAAGGACAAGTATCCCATATCAAAGTAGACATTAGTAGCCTCTTAGAATTTTATAATTATGCTTATGAGCTCTAATAGGAATTAAACTCTACTCAAAGGGACTTATATAGCTCTACAAGAATTCTAGGGGAATGCTTCATAGTTCTTCCCTTTCTTAAGACATATTCAAGACAAAATAAGTATTCTTTAAGGAGCACAAATGGGCATAGATAATCTCATGAAATGGAAAATACTAGAAGAGAAAAATGCACATGTAGACTTGCGTAGGATGAGTTAGAGGGACAAAGAATACAACTATGTATATTTTCCTAACTGTAAGAGTAGCATTGTTGCATTAGAAAGAGATATTACCAACTTAGTTAGCAACTACACATGCTCATAATTAGTAGTTGAGCATGAAATTGAAATATTCAACTTCCCTCCCACAGGAGAAATGGATGTTTCAAGAAGTTCAAATGAAAACTCGAGAACCTTAAAAGAACCCATCCGAAATAAAATAGTTTCCATCAGGATAGTATGAAGAGTTACTAAGCATGTGCTCAGAGACTATATTTCCACACCCTCCAGAGATATTAATTTGATAAAATCTTACCTCAGCATGCTCAAGAGAGGTATGGGTCCATTGATAAAAGAATTATCTAATTACGAAGTAACCTTGGAAAGGCACATCATGAATATTTAATCACAACAGGATGTGTGGACATCCTATCTAGATGATGAAGTTCAAGATAGACTAGAATCCATTAGAGGAATTTTGGGGTCTAAAATGGGCCTCCTAAGGAAAATAATAAAATAATAGTTAAAATAATAAAATAATATTGATTAATTTTGGAGGAAGAAAGAAAAAAACTACTTTTTGTGTTCGTATTTTCGACATATCTCCCTGTGTTTTCACTCAAATTTCGATTGAGAGAGCTCGTTGGATGTGGAATTTGATTCCGCATCCAACGAGTACCCACACTGCATACTTTTGACGGACCACGCTACCCCCAAAACAAGAAATACCTGAAAAAACGTGATGATGATGTCATCATCACATTTTTTTCAGGTATTTCTTGTTTCTGGGGTAGAGGGGTTAGTCAAAAGTATGTAGTATGGGTACTCATTGGATGCGAAATCAAATTCTGCATCCAACGAGCTCTCCCGATCGAAATTTGAGTAAAAACACAATGAGATATGTCGAAAATACGAACAAAAAAAGTAGTTTTTTTTAATGACAAATATGTCAATTCAACCATTATGGTTGACTTATTTTATTGAAATTCTATTGGTTCTTGAATTCCAACTCACAAAAACTTATTTTGGCACGTTTTCTTATAAGGCCCATTTTAGACCCCAAATTTCCTCTAATGCAAGTAAATATTTAAAATATTCTTTTGTAAACAGGAACAGATGTAAAGATAAACAATCATAACTACCAAGAAAAAAACTCAACAAATTGTATAAGAGGAGGCTTAAACAAAGGAGAAGGGGTTTTTGGTTTTTGTACATTGAATTGTTGTAAAACTAATTTTATGAGAATTTACTGAAGAGAAGTCTTCAAGGTCAATGCTATAGGAAAATTTGGATTTTGTGTATGTGACCATTGAACAATTTATGTTGTTTATTCTTACTTAAAAAATATTTTATGAGAATGTGTTATTAGTGTAGAATATTCAATACATTCTTTTACTTCTTGTCCTATTATCATCAATGCAAGATTTCTAATAGTAATGTAGGGACATTTTATTCTTAACTCAATTTACTATTTATCACTTGCTATTCACAATTCTATATTTATTAATCAAATAGTTTTGGGGTTCATAATTAAGATAAATGTGATTCTTATCTTGTATTTCCTTAATATTTTTTTTCCCTTAGCTAGGATATATAGGATTAGCTTCATTCTGCATATTAGAATCTAATTGCATACCACATACACAATTTTCATTTATAATCCAATACTTAAAATAATAATGGCTATTGGGCCATAATCTGTATGAGTTCCCTATACCAATTGGGGAGTAGTCTAATTGGGTTTTCTCATTGGGGTGAACCCCTATTGTTGAAGGTGGCGCTTGGGACACATCAACACTAGGGGCCATCATGTGTTCATTGTGTGGATGGCGTGGCGTTTCTTTTATCCTTCTTTTATTTCATTCTCAACTTAATTTAATTTTTTGAGTTCTAAACTAGCTAGTAATATTAAACCTCAATCTTAAATAAAACACTGCATAACAAAGAGTTTACAAAAAGTTCTAAAATATGTTGTAATGAACTATTCGATTGGAATATCCACATCATTTTACCTATGTTTTTTTTATAGTTTGGATACGAATAAAAAATCCACTTAAACAAAGCCTATATGGAATTAAAATAGTTTTCAACATTTGGAGAGACATTGTAGCGACCTTTCCAAATGTGCATTGCCCATTCCTCTCACATCTTCATCTAACTACAACCAATTTTAAAAAACCCAGTCATTTCATTGAACTCTTATTTCTTTAACCATATTACATACAATTTCTTTGCAAATAAATTTAGTTACAAATTATTTCTCTTATAACTAGTCATCATAACTTATAATTTAACAAGTCAACTCCAATTTTCAATCTTATTCCCTTCTCTTTCCATCATTTTCCCAAAGTTTCAATCCACCCAAGTGAATTTTGTGTGTTTCCAAGAAATTCAGCATGTTCCTAACATTTCCAAGTTGTCTCAACTCCTCAAACAAAGCGGTCTTCTCTCTTTCCCCTTAGACCAACTCTCATGCCATGTTAACAAGAAAAAGAAAAATCATAGTTACAATGCATAGTGATCCAAAATAGACATGCATAGTTTCCACATGACTTTATTGTTATGGAATGAGGAAGATACAATTTGGGACATAGAAGGGTAAGTTTGGGTCAAATCCCAAGAACTACACTAATGGAACCAAATTGAAAATTCCTTGAATTTGGGGTCAAAGGAGTGTAATTTTGGGATCTTTAATCTTGATGAAATATATTGTGGTGGGTCCTCACTACATTATATGGGTCAATATCTTTCTAATGGTAATATTTTATGTGAAATTTTTTCCCCAGCAAGGTAAAGTAGATGTATTCTTTGTAAGGTGATGTGGCATTGAGGTTACCTCACCATGATTCCAAGTGGGTTTTGAGACCCTAAACCCAACCTTAATTATGGTTATTAAAACCTTGGTAGAATGAGGCAAAGTGATTCACATGTTTAATCCACTATTGTGGTTCCATAAACGAGGGATTCACCTTGGTGAGTAATATGTTATTACGTTCATTCATAAATGGGAGTTTTTAATTGTGAAAAATAATGTCAATATATTGTAGGTATTGGGGGGTGAGGAGTAACGTATAAGGATTTAATAGGTATTGGGGGATATAAAAAATGGTTTCTTGTAGAAATAAGGAATATATCCTAAAAATAAGGTTTTTTAAATTAAAAATATGTATTGAGAGGGGGATCAACAATCCGATTTTTGTAGGTAATTATCAATATCTAGTGAAATTAGGGGTATTCTTTAATATCCCATGAAGGAAGGCTCTATGACATGGATTCACTGAGTGAAGACCCTATGGTTCTATAGTATGAGTAGTGAATATGGACAAGATACTAACTTTGGAAAGAAAGAAAAATAATAAGTTGTTCTAGTAGCTTTGGAGAAAGTTTGGACCATTTTGTATGTGTTGCAATTTCTATTTATATATTGATGACTAGAGGAACACTCCATTTTCGTTGGGTTTTGTGCTTAAGTATGTTTCTTTTTCATTATTACTCTATTTTAATGTGATATATAAATTACTAGAGAAATACACCATTTCTTGTTGGGTGTTGTGCTTAGATAAGTTTCTTTATCATTATTACTTTATTTTGATGTTATAGTAATTAAATAGTTTATTTCATGTAGAAAAAAGCTTGAACGTAATCACATTTTAATGCTTATTATTATTATTATTTATTGTAAAATATTTTTATATTTACAAAGCCATATTCACAACCACACTTATAAAAAGTTTTGAACATGAATATCTAAATAAATCACCTCAATGCTTTCCAGAATACCACACTCTTACAGAAACTCTATCCAAGAACCTCACATTATGTGTTTCATGGTTTAGCCCTTACCACACTTTTACATAAACTCTATTTAAAAACCCCACATTATGTGTTTCATGGTTTAGCTAGATCCTTTAGCAACAAACAATGTGGATTGGAGTGAATTAGGGGAAGTCTATTAGAAACTTAATGCAATCTTGCCTAGTCTTTATCAAAATTAATCAGCGTGATTATTGCCCCAGGTTCATTAATGACTGTTGGATCTAAAGGTGTTGAGATCTAACTATCAACAATGAGTCTCGACAACAATCATTGGCAAGAGCTATCCATTGAGCAGCAGAGCATTTAATGCTGCTGCAGCATCAGCATCAAGCTTGCTGCAGCAGCATTAAATGCTCTGCTGCTCAATGGATAGCTCTTGCCAATGATTGTTGTCAGAGACTCATTGTTGATAGTTAGATCTCAACACCTTTAGATCCAACAGTCATTAATGAACCTGGGGCAATAATCAAGCTGATTAATTTTGATAGAGACTAGGCAAGATTGCATTAAGTTTCTAATAGACTTCCACTAATGCTTGAGATCCAACAGTCATCAAGCCTATTGCAACAGTATATACTCTGCGACTCAATGAATAGCTCTTGCCGCAATCATTGCTATGCCAGCAGGCTAGTTAATGATCACCTCGTTGTGGTTTGAAACAAAACTGGTTAAGAGTAATATGCAAGGACAGGGCTGCAATGAGAGGGAGAAATAGACTCCTCTTTTGTGCATGTGCGGTTGATATTTTAATTCTACAACATCGAGTGCATATACTTTATTATAAAGGTTTGATATGTACCCACTCTCCAAGGTTTCATATGTACTCAGTCTGCAATTTTTAATGTGATGGTGGCCTAGATGATGAAATGATTTTAAAGATCGTTAGTTCACAAGGAAGGAATGCCCGCCAATTGCAGAAGCCCAAGGTGTCGTGTTCCTCATGAATGCACCTCTGAAAGCACTTTATACTCTGTAAAGTTTAGGAGTAAAGTTTTGGCGGTCCTTTTCCATGAAGATTAGAAAGGCGTGACAGTGCCATTAAATAATGGATTCTCATCATTTAGCTGCATTTGGAAGTCTTGTACACTAAGAAAATTTTACTGAAATATTGAAGTGAAAGGTTTATTTATATTTCTGTGTGAAATAATTTCAAATAGAAAATGTTTCTGAACAGAATTTTACTTTACTTACTGTATAGTTAGATGTTGAAATAGCTGTAAACAATCATGATACCCATGAGCAATGTTAATCATGATACCCATGAGCAATGTTGAAGTGATTGGGTCCGGGTCCTCAAGTTATGATGGCTTGCTTCTGGTTTTAGGCTGCCAGCCTGCACCAACGAATCATTGCCGTGATGCGAGTTGCAAAAAGGCTGCCTTTTTCAAATACGGCACAGACTACAAAATCCAAATCTATAGATTCAGTTCATGAGTTTATATGATGACGCCCACACGTGGATGTTGTTTTCATGGGACCTAGTGTTTAGTTTTATAATATCATTTTATGTCCTTCCAAATGTACCATATGCTGCTCCATCTGCACTGTGATTTCAGAATTATGCAATCACAACGATATTGTCTTTAATGTGTTCATTTTACACCCTATTAAAACGAGAGTTAACATATGTTTTTTATAAACTAGCACATCTATATAGTTTGTGGTTGGATCAAGCGGATAGAGATGAAATGGTTAAGAGATAATTATGGAATAGAAGATAGTTTGGATTTTGGTTAAGAGATAGTATGGAATAGAAGACAGTTTGGGTTTTTTTAGTTCCCATATTCTTATAGTTAAACTGGTTGAACTGGGAGTTATCCATGCCTACCTACATGTTATCATGGACATGTTATCCATTTATTCTTGGGTTGATTTATTCAATGAAGGGACTGTGGTGAAATTGGGGGAGCTCATCATCAAGCTGAACAGGAAAATGGTGGAAAATGCTAAATCAGCAAGCAAGAGAGTCTGTCCCCTAGGCTATTTTTAGCCTTGCTGAGGTTAAAATAATTTCTTCTTTTTCTTTATCAACTATCAGTTATTTTTTCTATTCTTTTTCTTTTTATATCACATTATTATAGTTATCTACCATTAACTATTGGTTATCCATTCATCAGCTGTGAATTATGGATGCATTGCTACCAGTTATTCATTCATTAGCTAGCTGCCAATTATTTATTTTATTTTATTTTTTATAATTGTTTATTTTGAATTTTGAACGACTGCCATAAAATCAATCTCAACAATACACTTGTGTCATTCTCACAGTATACTTGTCTCATACTCAACACTAGGCTTGATAGATCCTTTAAAAGATAAATCTCTACTGATCTAATAATAATGTTGCTGTGATGTAGACTGCTACGTTCACATTTAAATCTAGCCGTCTATTTCAACAACATTGTTCATTATACTGCATATTTCTAGCTCAACATCGCTATGGCATCTGAAAGCTGATCTAGTAAGGAGATGCTGGGGCGTATTAGCCTATCGCCAGAAATAGACGAAAGCGTCGGTCTGTAATTGCGTACTCTGCTCCATCACTTCTATGGAAAACCTAATTACTGATTTGACCACTCTCTTTACCGGTCTGTCATTATCCTCATCGTTGTGTTGTGTAGTACAATAGAATGCTGTCGTGAATAATGGATTTAAGTCACGAGACGACTAACGTATAAGAAGAACAATGAATACAGTGCTAAAGATTTTTTTTAACAAGACGACTAACGTATAAGAAGAACAATGAATACAGTGCTAAAGATTTTTTTTAACGAGACAGCTAACGTATAACAAGAACAATAAATACAGTAATTTTTTTTAAATCTTTGTGTCCTATAGGGTGACCATTCTACTTTTGGTTGAGTTTTAATACTCTCATTGATTTTTCCAAAATTAGGGTGACTCAAAATCAAATTAAAACTTTGGTGCTTGATTCTACTATGCACACAATTTGGATTGTAAAGAATCGGTTTATGTCTAAGATTTTTGTTGGCTCTATGCAAATTTGTTTTAATAAGAATCTATTTTACTACAATGTTAACTTATTAGAAGAACTTGGAGTTGCTCTATATTGTACAGAGAAATATATATGTTACTTTGAGAAGTGAAAGCATCGTGTCCACTCATAATTTATATAATCAAAATAATGCATATGGACATAAACAATTACATTCAAATAAGGATTCCTACAATAATGATTATTTGAAGGAGAATTGATGAACCATTGTGCATAATAGATAAATTGTGGCCAGGTTTTATTAGAAAATAAGATTTTATCAACACTAGATCAACTTAATGACTGGATTTAAAATATAAAGAGAAAAGAATCTTTATGCTTATTTTGCAAACCATGAAAAATTAAGTAGTGTGATCTTACATTGTGTTATATTTTTGAACAAATAAAGGTAACTCAATTAGACATAGGTGAGCTTTAAAACAAAAGCAAATGGACCCTTATATTAAGAATGATTTAAAACACCATCAAAATATGATATATTGAAAGTTACATCATTTTTTAGACAAATAGCATAAAGTAATGATATATTGAAAGTTATATCTTATTTTAGATAAATGGCATAAAGTAATGATATATTGAAAGTTACATCATTTTTAGACAAATAGCATAAAGTAATAAATATAAATATTTTGCAATTTATAGTCTCATAAATCCTAAACCATTTATAAATATTTTATTTTATTTTATTTAATACATTCAATCATCTTGAACATTTAAATATTTATTATGTATTCTTTATTATGGTATCACAATGATAATGCATTAATTACACACATCACATCTAATGATTCCATTAAATTGTAAATTTAATCAAAATTGAAATAATATTGAAATTTACTTAAAGTTTTTCAATAATGAAAACCCCATACAACATATATTTTACCACAAAGCCCTTGGTAATCTCATGGATATATCCCAAGGTTTTGGATTCTTCATAAGTTAAGTTATGGTAGAACCTATGAGAGGAGGTATATGTAGGAGGTATATCTAGTTAAACTATTTCAAAGATTAAAAATATCTTTTCCCACTTTTTGATGTTTCATTATATTCCCCTTTACTTTAAACAGTTATACATGAGGAGTTTGGGCCTTTTTGTGGTCTGCTTGAGCTTCTCTAATATGGATAGTTTAGTTTGGATTCTCTAACTATTTTTAGAAGTGCGAATGCATGAAAAATGTGATGAATGCATGAAAATGTGTGATGAATTTAAGGTACAAATTATCATTGAAATGTGAAGTGGAGCTTTAATGTTAAACACGGTTTAAAATATGTTATAAATATGTTATTATATTTTTAAACTTAAAGTTAAATTTAGTTGAATTTTTTTAGTTAAATTTAATTAGTTTTTTTTAATTGGATAGTTTATTTTGGATTCTCTAACTATTTCTAGAAGTGTGAATGCATGAAAATGTGTGATGAATTTAAGGTACAAATTATCATTGGGATGTGAAGTGGAGCTTTAATGTTAAACGCAACCTAAAATATGTTATAAATATTCTATTATATTTTTTAACTCAAAGTTAAAATTAGTTGAATTTTTTTAGTTAGATTTAATTAGTTTTTTTTTAATTAGATCATTTTTTTAAAGTTTACCATCAAACATGGCTAGAATCTTTGATTCCAAATAGTGTGTGTGTATATATATATACTCACTTGCTCACCTAACTTACTAGGTCCATTGAACAATTTTTGTCATGCTCGTGATTTCATTTAGGATCACTTGTTTGGCCTATCTCAACTCACTTGCTCACTTATTCACCTACTTAATCAATTTCTTCATTACTTGTTCAACTCAATTCTCGCCTATGCCTACTTGTTCAATCAATTACCAAGTATGCAAACCTATTCACTTGACATTATTAAATTGTTGATTTGTTGTCCAATAGTTTTGTAAATATCCTTAAAATATTTTAATATTGCTATCTCATATAATACAAAATGTATACTTGTTGTAAAGTAGAAATTAAAATATATCGGAAAGATATGTGTTTTGGAGAACTCAAAAAATTCTCAAAATGAGCATATAAAATAAGTACATACTATAATAGAAAAATATCCTAACAATATAGGAATTAACATTTGTACAAAACAAGAGATGCCATTAAGGCTCTAAATTACAAACTCTCAAAAAAATTGACACCTTGAGTGTTTCCACTTCCCTGATACTCTTAACACCCTCCATTGCATCTTCCCTCTTAAAATTTGGCGTATTCAACCTTATCCTTAACTTATATTTCCTTCTCACCTCAACAATAAACTTATAAGAAACCACTTTAGCAATGATAGGGATTATCTAAAATGGTTGATCATCATTAAGTAAGATGGTGTCATCCTACATTTATTCCTCCTCTTCCCTCGCAAGTACACTAGTAGAACTATGTGCGGGGAGAAATAACTTGTCATATTGATCCATAAATTGTAGTGGATATTCCATTGGAACTATTAATCACAAGAGATCTTACTACTTAGCTCTTTTTATTTGGTTATTTCCACTTAATGCTAAATAAATTAGAAATGAAAGTAAAATAACTAGAGCAAATAAATACATAATCCACACAATCAACACAAAATTTACCCTGTGGAAACCCATTGTGTGGAAAAATCTATCCTGAAATGAGGACTATTCCTTGCTCTTTTATATGGAATGAAAATACAAAGGTAAATGTACTCTATGTGGACTTACCTATTAATCTGCGGCCAAAATGGATATTACAATATATTCTACTTCCTCTTACCTACTTTAATATCCACTCTTGTGTTGTTGCTCAACTATGGAATAAATAACATAAGAATGGAACCCCTTCCTCCCCTAATGGATTTATAACATCATACAATAAAATCACAAGAGTGGAACCCATTCCTTCCCTAATGTCTTGGTATTTAACATAGGCTAATAACCATCTATGGCTATTTTTAGGGTTTTTGCATGCCTCAATTCCTAATTAGTTTTAGGGTATTGGAATTTATATAATTTTATTTAAATTCCACATGTGACTAGTTCTACATATGTGAGAAATGAGATCTAACTTGGAATCCACTCAGTACCATGGTGGTCAGCTAGATAAATCAACTTGCGGGAGGCATAACTTCCTCATACAAATTTTGATCGAGGAAATTCTTGAACTGTTGGAAAGGTTCCATAGTGTAGAATAACGTCAAGGGGCATGTTGAAAGTCATGAAAATTTGAACCCAAAAAACATCATTAACAATCCTTAAAAGTTTATAGACCATAAGTCTACAAAGTGAGAGTTTCCCCCAAAATGGGCCTTGTAAGCCATTTAATCCAATATTTCCTCCTAGAAAGCACCAAAATAGATGACAAATTATATATTGATCCATTTTGGATCACACCTACCCATTTTGGTAGGATTTTGGTCCCAAAAATCTTTTATGAAATAAGGTGAAGAAAAGTTTCCTATACCTTTTCCTTGGAGTAATATTTAGTCTTGCCTCAAAGCTTTTAATCCCACCTTCCAAAGTTCATACTATCCTTGTTTGATTGTTTTAGAATTCTTTTACAAAACTATATCTTATGCTAACTTTTCCTGATCCTTCAACGCTAAGTCCTCTACAAAAGGTAAGACCTTCTTAAGTTCTTGTTCCAACATGGAAGGTTCATAGAGTTCCATATTTTCCACCTTCATTAATAAGTAAATGTGCATACACGGGGGTAGAATGAGTCTACATCTCAAAAGGACCATACCGTAATTCCTTTATCTTGTTACTATGACCTTGTAGTATTTCCTTACTCAAATGCAACCAAACTCTATCTCCCATTTCGAACATTTCTTGACCTTGTGTTGGTCATGTCTTGCCTTGTACTTTTTTATGACTTATTTAGTGCCTCTTGTACATGTAAATGGATTTGCTTGATCTTATCAATGAATTTTTTCACTCATAATTCACATATAGTGTCTTCCCTCACACCCTTTTTTTTTCCATAAAATACATCTAGAGGTGAAGGTGACAGATACCCAAAACAAGTTTCAAAAGGGGACTTTATGTTATAGCAGAAATTGGCACTTCCACATTTTTTATGGTGGCCTCCCAAAGAGACACATAAGTCACCAAGAAATATCATGCAAATGTATTTTATCATCATGAAAGGATCCCTAAAAATGATCATGGATGATGGTCATAACCTTGATAAGACAAGCCTATTCTTTCCAAGTTGAAATCACTAAGTTACAAGCAAAACTAAGGCCCCACGTACCTTTCTTTTCTACAAGGTGAGTGGCCGCACTCCTTCCCTTCAGCAACACGTGTGGGCCAAGGAAAACTTTAGTGGAAAAATTAATCCCATGGGATAATTTTCAAGGTTTTTTCCCAAAAAAATATTTGCCATTTTCCTTTTTTTTTCCAATATGATTCACCTAAATTCTATAGGATTAAAATTTTTTATTCTAAAAATTGTCAAAATTGTCCAAAAATAATCCTTAACAAAAATGAATATTTTAAAAAAATATCGCCAAACATTTTATGGTTTAGAATCCGTTAATTAGAAAGATTCACCAAGTTTTCTCTACTTTAATAAAATTATGGATTCTTAAAATTTCCCCTAGCACGGGCCAAGAAAAGTGCACACAAATATTAAAAATCACAAAAATTTCCTAAATAAAGCAGGTCATGGAGGTTGGCCTTAGCTAACACTCCTAAAAATACTCAGTGACCATGATTCTATCTATCCCGAACACTCATAAAAAGAGGATATGGTGAACCAAGATGAGGTACCACACCTAGTTAATCTTATGCTGGAGGAATTCTCTACTCTTACAAGCCTATTTTCCCCATTTCCCTAGGTGATCCCTGTCCCTAAGTAGTCATTCATTTATTGTTGAAGTCGTCTATCTTATATGAATTCACCCTTATACACCATTGGAAGATAAAGCATTAGGGAGTTGGAGTGCAAGTGGTTTGAGTGCAGAGGGGCCCAGTCAAAGGTTTCAAAAGGTGCCAATATGGAAGAGAGGTAATTTGTACATCGTTTATATTGTCTATTAATGGGAATTTTTTTTCTTCTTTCCCCTAAATTCATGTCTAAATCTTGAATAAATCAATCTTTGTTGGTGAAAGAATACTAGTCTCTTCAATAGCTTAGTTAAGAATAGTTATTATTATATCAATGCATTTGATTTGATTTGTATTTCTATTGAATAAATAAAGCTTGCGAGAAAGGTTTTTTTTTTGTAGGTGTAAAACTATTGGAGTGGAGCACATCAAATTAGAAGGGTGGGAACAACAAAAGTTCAAGCTTCAGAAACAAGTTTCCCTTGTTCTCTTATCTCTCTCCAATGTTTGCTTGCTTGTTTGACTGGTTGATGTAATATCTCAAGTGCATATGGAATGTCACTTTAGAGAGTACTAGGTCAAATCTCCCCACTTTAGTTTGTTGGAGCTTAGCCATAGTCATTAGGAAAATTTTCTTAACAACATAAATGGTGAATCAAATAGGTAATTTGATATTTCTAGTTTCATATCCCCACATTTTGATCGCTAGAAGTGTTGACCTTGCCTAGCACCAAGGGGGTCAAAATATGCATTAAATAAATTAACCTAGGATATTTTATTTAAATGTCACTTATGAGGTATGTACTTGGTATATTAATTTTCATTTAATATTATTATGCAATTAATTAGGTGGAAAATAAGTTTCCATTAATAGGAGGGCCACTTCAGCTAGCCAACTTGCCAAGGGAAAATTAGAAACTGTATGACAAAATCAACCACACAGGAAAAGGGAAAGTGCCAAAATATATGACAAAAGAAATCAAATACAAAAGAGGCAACAATTGACAAAGTAGGGTGCAGTTTCCTTTTTCGAGTTTAGTCATAAAAATAGGAAAGCCAATAAAAGTTGTAATAAGGAATAATAGCAACTATGGGTCAAGGAAAACAAAGTTTCCAAATTGGATGAAGGTGGATGAAAGGGAAATATCTTTATTGTCTTACACATGATAATTTACTCAAGGAGGTCGAATTTGTGGCTAGGGTTAGGGTATAGCAAGTGGTAACTTGCTTAACAAGTGATTGACTTGCTCAACAAGTCACCCAGGTTTATTTAAAGACAATTGTATCTCCATTTATCACTTTGGATGTTTATTATGTTGATGTTTATGAAGCTAAGGATTCCTTTATGAGTGTTGTTCCTAAGGTTCTTTGGAGATGTGCCCCAAGTTTCTCATTCCCTCTCTCCTCTTCCCCTCTTCTCCCCCTTCTCATTGCAGGTTACATTGGAGCTATGGAGCAACCTCTCTGAGTTGATTCAAGATTTTTTAGAAGCATACAGCCATCCATTAATATAAATAATATTTCATTAATAGGTCCAATAGTTTTCAATATTTAAGGGTTCAAACCTCCATGCCCTTCCTTGTATTATGTCAATAAAATACATTGTAATGATGCACAATGTTGAAGAGAGTGTTATAGTTAATTGATGATAGTAATTTAAAGTTTATTGGATGTAATATGATATCATAAACATTCTCTACAATTTTTATTCCAATCTGATTCGAAATGGCTGAGATTTACTCATTTTAAGTCAACCTAGTCTAGATTTGCATTGGAAAATAACTAGTTTTACTAAAACTGATGTAAAACAAGTTCTGTAAACTAAAAATCAGCTATGTCAGTTCCAATGGGTCAGTAAAAAGCCCAAATTCCAATATACAACTCCATAACCATTTTTATTTGGTGCTGTACCACGTTTTTGTATCATCCTCTGCGCAGGGTTCTCCTTGGCCAAAACTACCAAAAATCCCCAAATTCACCCAAAAATTCTTAGAAATTTATAGAACATCAGTAAAATATATGAATGAATTATTTATTTTATATTAATTCTGGAACAAACCTCTGCAAGTTTCTCGAAGCCTCTGGTTGAAACAGACCGAACTACTCTTCTTAGTTTCATGGTTTGGCTGCCCAGAAGCGTGGTAGTAGGTTTCTGCGGTGCAGACTCTGAACCCTAAATGGAACCAGATATAAATGTGTTAGGGGAGAGGAAATTCCATGTCTGAAATATCTTTGTTTTCTTCCCACTAATCACTCTTGTGCTCTCCAAAATTCCTCGGAAGAAACCCTTGTTTTGCCCAATCCGAGAATGCTCTGTGTGAACCAATTAAAATTTCAGAATTGTTTACGTAAAATTACAGAATTAAAGTGTTCATGTCTACACACTAGAATTAGGACATTATAGTGGTATCAGAGCACTTTCCTTGGCTCATCCTGTGGAAAGTAACTCTTAGTGGAAAAGTAACTTAGCAATATCTTCAAGTTACAGTTGTGGAATTACTTCCAGTCATGGAAGATTTATACTTTGAGTTGTATGAGGAAGGAGAGCATTCAAAATTGGATGATAGAGAAGATTTAATAATTTTGATGCAAAGAACATTGAAAGGGCTGAAATATGTATCGCAAAGCATCATCCAGTCAAATCAAGAGACTAGAGAATCCCTTGCCAAGAAGTTGGAAAGCAAACATGGAGAAGGGAGTAGTAGTGTCTCTCACCATGAAGGAAATAAATATGGAGAGTATATGTTTTCAAAAACATTGACACATGTAGGTTCTTTCAATACTAATAATCCATCAAAAAAGGAACTAAGTTGTTCCACTTCTAAAAGTAAAGGGGAAGAAAAGAGGACCAAAAGTGAAGATTCATTAGAGCCATCTGTACATGGGTTCTTTGAGAAATTATTTGGGTTTTCCCAAAAGAGAGATGAGCGTATTTGCAGCATCCATGAGGATGATGAATCACCATATCCTCCATCAGAAGGAGATGAAAAATATCCATGCACAACTAAAGATCCAATAGTCCACCATCTAGTTGTTGGTAACGTGGAAGGTGAGATGAATCCGAATTTCTTTATGTCTGATTTCAAGATAAGTGCAGAAGAGATGGGGTAGATTGATGATGGTGATACATATTTTGGATCTGATCTAGAAGATAAACATGATTCATATTTAAAGTCACCCCTTGATCCTCATAAGGAAGCACAACTTGAGCACATCTCAGTAGGGTGTGAAGCAGAGAAATAAGTGAGTGAACAAACCATGATAATTCCACCACATAAGGAGGAGAACATCACACATGGCGCTTTAGTAAATTCTGATTTTTATGTGTCATTGTGTAATTTTTATATGGCAGCCACTTCCAGTGAAGAGTTCAGAATGGTTGAGCCCCCTAGTGACGAGGTTCCAAATTATGGTGTCAAAAATGAATGTAATATGAAGGATGAAACTTCGAGTGAATATCTTTCTGGTGCACCAAGGATGAATGAGCACGTAAGTTGCAGACAAAATTATTGAGGACTTAAAATATGGATATATTGCAGCAACAACATATGGATCAGATTTCAAAACCTCAAGTGTACTGCATGAAATTGATCTGGTGATGGAAAATGAAGAGGAGGAACATCTACAAGAACCTCATCTTCTTGACATTGAAGATGGATGAACAAAAGATCCAAGAGGCCCTAAAAATTCTCCTTGACACTCATGCTTCAATGTCAAAGATGTGTTGGGAAGCTGCTTTAATGGAAGACCAATCTTCCTTTGAAGCCATGGAGAATATCCAGAAATCATTGTCCACAATCAAAGGTAATTTCTCACAATTTCTTTCAGATAAAAATGACATGTTTGAGCTTGTTGAGTTATTGTGGGAAGCATCACTGCATGATGAAGAAAATATTTGCATATATGAAGAAGAGAACTACAAGCTCAAAGGTGATTTGTTGGCCACCCAAGATTCTTTGAGATACACTCAAAGTGCCCTCTTAGAAGCACAAATGAAGATAGAACAATTCCAACAAGATTGGAAAGAATTGGCTGAATCCTCAATATTTCCTGAGACTCATCCCTTATGGGTAAATGGCATAAAAAATCCTTTGTGGAACCTCATGATTGGGTGGAACATGAGGAGCATTCTATTTGGTATGTGCTTAAAGAGTGTGCAGAACATTTTTTTGACAACCAAGCACTTGATTTCTTTCCAAGGAAACTTGAGTTATTCCTTGAAGACAGTCACTCTCCCATGGAAGAGTGGGATGAGAGCACCCAAATTGAGCCATCCAATAATGAAAAAGTTTCAGCCATAAGTCTGATTAATGAAGCTTGCAAACATGCAAAGAAGGTTCATAGTTATTTCCCACATGTCCTAGATTCATAAACAACAATGGGGAATGAACAGTGGGTGAAGAAATTTTTCTGGTTTGTGTTGCATGCACAACATGGGGATCATGATTTGTCCCCATGGGAGATAGATCCTATTGTAGAAGAGATGGATAATTATAGATCATATAAATCAACAATAATTACCTCTAATTCATCAACTAGATGGTTGGATAGAGGAATCACTGAAGAGGAAAATACGGAAGGAAAAAGTTTTATGTCTTGTTGCAAGAAAATTGTTTTTAATATTGTTGTTTTTTCTAGGATTTAAAAGCAGCCCAAAAGGCATGTGTGTGCATCCACTTTTGACAAGAAGGCATTATATCTACACATACTTTCAATGTGTGGGTCAATTGATGAATTTTTGCACCCTTGGATCAATGGCAGAGAGTTGAGCTATTGGATGAAGAGGGGAGCACCTGTTGAGTTCCATAGAGATATATTTGGAATGAAGACCTTGGGAGGATTTTTTTTTATTTCTGCAGTAATTTTTTTGTTGTGACTAACATTGTCTTGACATGTGAACAGCAACAAAGACTTCTTTTACAACTATTATATACCTCCCATACACCTGCACATGAGGTGCATTCTGATTTGCATTTGTGCTTGAGGATTTTGAGGTCAAGCAATATGAAGATCATGCACTTGCATGGTTCCTAAGAGATTATGAGTTGCCTCTAGGAAAATGTTGTACAATTTTGGAGGAGGCACATGATCACACTGTCACTCAGAAAACTAATGGAGGAGTTTGTGGGTCCATTATCTTGATTGTTGAGCATTGTAGGGATTTGGCTCGCAATTCTTCACCCCGCATTTCTATTTCAACCACATCATGTTGGGATGAAAATTGGGTGAAAGCATTTTTTTTGTTGATGCCACAAGAGGAGCATGATACTTCCACTCTTCCAGTTGAGGTATTGATAGTCAAACCATGTGGTTTGACAAGTGAATTAGTAGTAGCTGAATTATTCCCACCTGAATCATTTAGCATGAAAGTTTGTCTATCCATTGATTGGGTGGCTAGACACATAATTGAGATGTGTGCTCTGGAGGGTAAACATCTTGCTTGCATCAATGGAGAGACATTGGATACATCAAAGAAATTATATGAGAAATGGCATGAGAATGTATGGTTTATATATGATGCTTTCAATATACATGGAGGGGCATGGGATAATCTCCTTTGTATTCATAACAATAGTGACATGAGGTCCAGTGATAGCTTGCACATGGATTTTCATACTTTAGAGAGGCTCAAGATGATTTGGTCCCGCATTAAGGAATTCCATGTCTGGTGGGAGAGTTTAAAAAAATTTCAGTTTGGCATGGGGATAGATGATCTTCCAGTATGGTGGTATGATTTTCATAACCTCATTTTCATCCTCTACAATGATAAAATTTTGTTGTTTATATTGATGGGTGGAAGGAGGCAGATAAAACCATGGAATCCCGACATTCTTATGAATGACATAGTTCAAAATATGGCAGCAAAATTTGGGTTCTTATAGAGGAGGCAGTGGGATCCAGGAATTCTACTAAGCTACCTTATCTGGGTTAGAAATTTTTCTTAAGGAAGTGGTATAAGGGAAATGACTATGATCAGAGTGGTGCAGCAGAAACATGGTGGACAAATTTGCAGCACTCTGTGGTGCTTTTACTTGAGGACAAGCAGACTTGGGAGGGGAGGGCTGTCATATCCCCACATTTTGATCGCTAGAAGTGTTGACCTTGCCTAGCACCAAGGGGGCAAAATATGCATTAAATAAATTAACCTAGGATATTTTATTTAAATGTCACTTATGAGGTATGTACTTGGTATATTAATTGTCATTTAATATTATTATGCAATTAATTAGGTGGAAAATAAGTTTCCATTAACAGGAGGGCCACTTGGGCAAGCAACCTTGCCAAGGGAAAATTAGAAACTATATGACAAAATAAACTAGACAGGAAAAGGGAAAGTGCCAAAATATATGACTAAAGCAATCAAATACAAAAGAGGCAATAATTGACAAAGGAGGGTGCAGTTTCCTTTTTGGAGTTCAGTCATAAACATATGAAAGCCAAGAAATGCTGTAATAAGGAATAATAGCAACTATGGGTCAAGGAAAGAAAACTTTCCAAATTGGATGAAGGTGGATGAAAGGGAAACATATTTATTTTCTTACACATGCTAATTTACTCAAGGAGGTCGAATTTGTGGCTATGGTTAGGGTTTAGCAAGTGGTAACTTGCTTAACAAGTGATTGACTTGCTCAACAAGTCACCCAGGTTTATTTAATGAAAATTGGAGCTCCATTTCTCAATTTGGATGTTTATTAAGATAAGGCTTCCTTGCTGAGTTTTGTGCCTCAGGTTCTTGGAAGATGCGCCCCAAGGTTCTCATTCCCTCTCTCCTCTTCCCCTCTTCTCCCCCTTCTCATTGCAGGTTACATTGGAGCTATGGAGCAACCTCTCTGAGTTGATTCAATATTTGTTAGCAGCACACAGCCATACATTACTGTACATCATATTTCATTAACAGGTCCAATATTTTTCAATATTTAAGGGTTTAAACCTCCATGCCCTTCCTTGTATTTTGTCAATAAAATACATTGTAATGATGCACAATGTTGAAGAGTGTTATAATTAATTTATGATAGTAATTTCAAGTTTATTGGATGTAATATGATATAATAAACATTCTCTACAATTTTTATTCCAACCTGATTTGAAATGGCTAAGATTTACTCATTTTAAGTCAACCTAGTCTAGATTTGCATTGGAAAATAACTAGTTTTACTAAAACTGATGTAAAAAAAGTTCTATGAACTCAAAATGAGCTATGTCAGTTCATATGGGTCGATAAAAGGCCCACCTTCCAATATACAACTCTAGAACCATTTTTATTTTTGGTTGTACCACGCTTTTATATCCTCCTCTGCACAAGGTTATCCTTGGCCAAAACTGCCAAAAATCCCCAAATTCATCCAAAGCTTCTTAGAACTTTCCAGAACATCAGTAAAATATATAAATCCTTTATTTATGTTATATTAATGTTGTAACAATCAGCTGCAAGTTTCTCAAACCCTTTGGTTGAAACAGACCAAACTACTCTCCTTAGTTTCACGGTTTGGCTGCCCAGAAGCATGGTAGTAGGTTTCTGCGGTGTATAATCTGAACCCTAAATGGCACCAGATATAAATGTATTAGGGGAAAGGAAATTAAATGTCTTAAATCTCTTTGTTTTCTTCCCACTGATCACTCTTGTCCTCTGCAAAATTTCTCGGAAGAAACCCTTCTTTTGCCCAATCCGAGAATGCTCTGTGTGAACCAATTAAAATTTCAGAATTGTTTAAGTAAAATTACAGAATTAAAGTGTTCAGGTCTGCACACCAGACTTAGGACATTATAGTGGTATCAGAGCACTTTCCTTTGCTCATCCTATGGAAAGTAACTCTCAGTGGAAAAGTAGCCTAGCAATATCTTCAAGTTGCAGTTGTGGAATTAGTTCCAGTCATGGAAGATTTATACTTTGAGTTGTATGAGGAAGGAGAGCATTCAAAATTGGATGAAAGAGAATATTTAATAATTTTGATGCAAAGAACATTGAAAGGGATGAAATATGTATCTCAAAGCATCATCCAGTCAGATCAAGATACTAGAGAATTCCTTTCATGAAGTTGGAAAGCAAACATGGAGAAGGGAGTAGAAGTGTCTCTCACCATGAAGGAAATAAAGATGGAGAGTCTTTGTTTTCAAAAAAATTAACACATGTAGGTTATTTTAATACCAATAATCCATCAATAAAGGAACTAAGTTGTTCCACTTCTCAAAGTAAAGGGGAAGAAAAGAGGACCACAAGTGAAGATTCATTAGAGCCATCTGTACATGGGTTCTTTGAGAAATTATTTGGGTTTTCCTGAAAGAGAGATCGGCGTATTTTCAGCATCTGTGAGGATGGTGAATCACCAAATCCTCCATCAGAAGGAGATGAAGAAGATCCATGCACAACTAAAGATCCAATAGTCCACCATCTAGTTGTTGGTAACGTGGAAGGTGAGATGAATCCAAATTTTTTTGTGTCTAATTTCAAGATAAGTGCAGAAGAGATGGGGTAGATTGATGATGGTGAGACATATTTTGGATCTGATCCAAAAGATAAACATGATTCATATTTACAATAACCCCTTGATCCTCACAAGGAAGCAGAAATTGAGCACATCTCAGTAGGGTGTGAAGCAGAGAAATGGGTGGGTGAACAAGCCATCATAATTCAAACACATAAGGAGGAGAACATCACACATGGTGCATTAGTAAATTATGATTTTTATGTGTCATTGTGTAATTTTGATATGGCAGCCACTTCCAGTGAAGAGTTTAGAATGGTTGGGCCCCTTGGTGACAAGGTTCAGATTTCTAGTGTCAAAAATGAATGTAGTATGAAGGATGAAACTTCGAGAGAATATATTTCTGGTGAACCAAGGATGAATGAGCACATAATTTGCAGTTCAAATTATGTTGTTGAGGACTTCAAATATGAATATATTGCAACAACAACATATGGATTAGATTTCAAAACCTAGAGTGCACTGCATGAAATTGATCTGGTGATGGAAAATGAAGAGGAGGAACATCTACAAGAACCTCATCTTCTTGCAGGGTCATTGAAGATGGATGAACAAAAGATCCAAGAGGCCCTGAAAATTCTCCATGACACTCATGATTCAATGTCAAATATGTGTTGGGAATCTGCTTTAATGGAAGACCAATCTTCCTTTGAAGCCATGGAGAATATCCAGAAAGCACTGTCCATAATCAAAGGTAATTTCTCACAATTTCTTTCAGATAAAAATGACATGTTTGAGCTTGTTGAGTTATTACAGGAAGCATCACTGCATGATGAAGAAAGTATTTTCATATATGAAGAATATAACTACAAGCTCAAAGGTGATTTGTTGGCCACCCAAGATTCTTTGAGATACACTCAAAGTGCCCTCTTAGAATCACAAATGAAGATAGAACAATTCCAACAAGAGTGGGAAGAATTGGCTGAATCCTCAATATTTCCTGAGAGTCATCCCTTTTGGGTAAATGGAATAAAAAAAATCCATGGAGGAACCTCATTATTGGGTGGACCATGAGGAGCATTCTATTTGGTATGTGCTTAAAGAGTGTGCAGAACAGTTTTATGAGAACCAAGCACTTGATTTCTTTCCAAGGAAACTTGAGTTGTTCCTTGAAGACAGTCACTCTCCGATGGAAGAGTGGGATGAGAGCACCCAATTTGGGCCAGCCAATAATGAAAACGTTTCTGCCATAATTATGATTAATGAAGGTTGAAAACATGCAAAGAAAGTTCATAGTTCTTTCCCACATGTCATAGATTCAGAAACACCAATGGGGAGTGAACAGTGGGTGAAGAAATTTTTCTGGTTTGTGTCGCATGCACAACAGGGGGATCATGATTTGTCCCCATGGGAGATAGATCCTATTGCAGAAGATATGGATAATTATAGATCTTATAAACCAGAAATAATTACCTCTGATTCATCCACTGGATGGTTGGATAGAGGAATCACTGAAGAGGAAAATAGGGAAGGCAAAAGTTTTATGTCTTGCTGCAAGAAAATTGTTTTTAATATTGCTGATTTTTATATGATTTACAAGTAGCAGAAAAGGCATGTGTGTGCAGCTAATTTTGACAAGAAGGCATTAGATCTACACATACTTTCAATGTGTGGGTCAATTGATGGATTTTTGCACCCTTGGATCAATGGTAGAGAGTTGAGCCATTGGATGAAGAGGGGACCACCTGTTGAGTTCCATAGAGACATATTTGGAATGAAGACATTGGGAGGAATTTTTTTTTATTTATGCAATAATTTTTTTTTGTGATTGACATTGTCTTAACATGTGAACAGCAACAAAGACTTGTTTTGCAGCTATTATATACCTCCCATACACATGCACATGAGGTGCATTTTGATTTGCATGTGCTTGAGGATTTTGAGGTCAAGCAATATGAAGATCAAGCACTTGCATGGTTCCTAAGAGATTATGAGTTGCCTCTAGGAAAATGTTGTACAATTTTGGAGGAGGCACATGATCACATTGTCACTCAAAAAACTAATGGAGGAATTTGTGGGTCCATTATCTTGATTGATGAGTATTGTAGGGATTTGGATCACAATTCTTCACCCCACACTTCTATTTGAGCCACATCATGTGGGGATGAAAATTGGGTGAAGGGATTTTTTCTGTTGATGCCACAAGAGGAGCATGATACTTCCACTCTTACAGTTGAGGTATTGATGGTCAAACCATGTGGTTTGACAAGTGAATTAGTAGTAGCTGAATTATTCCCACCTGAATTATTTAGCATGAAAGTTTGTCTGTCCATTGATTGGGTGGCTAGACACATAATTGAGATGTGTGCATTGGAGGGTAAACATCTTGCTTGCATCAATGGAGAGACATTGAACACATCAAATTAATTATATGAGCAATGGCATGAGAATGTATGGCTTCTATATGATGCTTTCAGTATACATGGAGGGGCATGGGATAATCTCCTTTGTATTCATAACAACAGTGACGTGAGTTCCAGTGCTAACTTGCACATGGATTTTCATACTTTAGAGAGGCTCAAGATGATTTGGTCCCACTTTAAGGAATTCCATGTCTGGTGGGAGAGTTTAAAAAAAAATCAGTTTGGCATGGGGAGAGATGAGCTTCCAGTATGGTGGTATGATTTTCATAACCTCATTTTCATCCTCTACAATGATAAACTTTTGTTGTTTATACTGATGGGTGGAAGGAGGAAGATAAAACCATGGGATCCCGGCATTCTTACGAATGATATAGTTTAAAATATGGCAGCAAAATTTGGTTCCTTACAAAGGAGGCAATGGGATCCAGGAATTCTACTAAGCTACCTTAACTGGGTTAGAAATTTTTCTAAAAGAAGTGGTATAAGGGAAATGACTATGATCAGAGTGGTGCAACAGAAACATGGTGGACAAATTTGCAGCACTTTGTGGTGCTTTCGCTTGAGGACAAGCAGACTTGTGAGGGGAGGACTATCATATCCCCACATCTTGATCGCTAGAAGTGTTGACCTTTCCTAGCACCAAGGGGGTCAAAATATGCATTAAATAAATTAACCTAGGATATTTTATTTAAATGTCACTTATGAGGTATGTACTTGGTATATTAATTGTCATTTAATATTATTATGCAATTAATTAGGTGGAAAATAAGTTTCCATTAACAGGAGGGCCACTTTGGCAAGCCAACTTGCCAAGGTAAAATTAGAAACTGTATGACAAAATCAACCACATAGGAAAAGGAAAAGTGCCAAAAAATATGACAAAAGCAATCAAGTACAAAAGAGGCAACAATTGACAAAGTAGGGTGCAGTTTCCTTTTTGGAGTTCAGTCATAAAAATAGGAAAGCCAAGAAAAGCTGTAATAAGGAATAATAGCAACTATGGGTCAAGTAAAGCAAATTTTCCAAATTGGATGAAGGTGGATGAAAGGGAAATATCTTTATTGTCTTACACATGCTAATTTACTCAAGGAGGTCGAATTTGTGGCTAGGGTTAGGGTTTAACAAGTGGTAACTTGCTTAACAAGTGATTGATTTGCTCAACAAGTCACCCAGGTTTATTTAAAGACAATTGGAGCTCCATTTCTTAGTTTGGGTGTTTATTATGTTTATGTTTATGAAGCTAAGGCTTCCTTTCTGAGTGTTGTGCCTCATATTCTTGGGAGATGCACCCCAATATTATCATTCCCTCTCTCCTCTTCCCCTCTTCTCCCCCTTCTCATTGCAGGTTACATTGGAGCTATGGAGCAATTTCTCTGAGTTGATTCAGGATTTCTTAGCAGAATACAGCCATCCATTACTGCACATCATATTTCATTAACAGGTCCAATATTTTTCAATATTTAAGGGTTCAAACCTCCATGCCCTTCCTTGTATTATGTCAATAAAATACATTGTAATGATGCACAATGTTTAAGAGAGTGTTATAGTTAATTGATGATAGTAATTTCAATTTTATTAGATGTAATATGATATCATAAACATTATCTGCAATTTGTATTCCAATCTAATTCGAAGTGACTGAGATTTACTCATTTTAAGTCAACCTAGTCTAGATTTGCATTGGAAAATAACTAGTTTTACTAAAACTGATGTAAAACAAGTTCTGTAAACCCAAACCGATCTCTGTCAATTCCTATGGGTTAGTAACAGGCCCAAATTCCAATATAAAACTCCAAAACCACTTTTATTTGGGGATGTACCACGTTTTTGTATCCTCCTCTGTGCAGGGTTCTCCTTGGTCAAAACAGCCAAAAATCCCCAAATTCACCCAAAACTTCTTAGAAATTTCCAGAACATTAGTAAACTATATAAATACTTTATTTATGTTATATTAATTCTGGAACAAACCTCTGCAAGTTTCTTGAAGCCTATGGTTGAAACAGACCGAACTACTCTCCTTAGTTTCATGGTTTGGCTGCCCAGAAGCATGGTAGTAGGTTTCCGCAGTGCGAACTCTGAACCTTAAGTGGCACCAGATCTAAATGTGTTAGGGGAGATTAAATTCCATGTCTTAAATCTCTTTGTTTTCTTCCCACTAATCACTCTTGTCCTCTAATTTCCCAGAAGAAACCCTTGTTTTGCCCAATCCGAGAATGCTCTGTGTGAACCAATTAAAATTTCAGAATTGTTTAAGTAAAATTACAGAATTAAAGTGTTCAGGTCTGCACACCATACTTAGGACATTACATATAGGGAACTCGTATTTTATTTTTTATAGCTATTGTTGGTTGTTTACAATGCCTTCGATCTTGGAGACAACCATCCATCCTTGAAATTCCAAGAAAACTACAAATTTCTTAGTTTAAGCCCTTTTTAACGCACTTCAAGGCCTTTGATGCACCCTAGTGAGGTAACAAAGGTGTATTTTACAAATTCCACACACCTTTTTATTCATAAAGAGTGAGTTTCCATGCGGCTTTTCATCATAACAGGTGCGTGGGGTCCGAAAAATAGAGTTTTTTAGCCACGTTTCTTACTATTTTTTGTCATGTTGCTTGTTGTTTTGGGTATCTAGAACTACTTAAGAGATTCATGATAACGTTTATGATTTTTCTAATGGTTAAAGTGTCTCTTTCATGCTTTTAATTGGATGCATTAAGAGAAAGGAAAATAACATAGTTTTATTGCTTGCTTTCCTTTCATTTTTTTATGAAAAGAAATCTCATAATTTAATTGATTTTTGCGTATGTTTTTCTTGCATTATCAGTGAAGAAGAAAAAATCATAGTTTGGATTAATTTTATGCTTTTTAAAAACCTCTTATATGAAAAATAAAAATCCTTTCTTCTTATGTTTTCTTTAGTAGGAGACCCGAAGCTTGTTTCCTTGCATCTTGTTGTCATTTTGCACGAAAGCAAATTTGCTTTGATTTATTTTGAAATATGATTGGAATTTGAATGTTGTTGGACGTATAAATATAAATTAGTAATCTCTTTCTCGTGTTTATTTCATTTGAGGACACTACTATTCAGCCAGTTTCGCATCCCTCTAAGTAATTGAAAAACCCCTTATTAAATTGAGCACATAGATCTATGGACAAATACACAACTGGCAAGATAAATCACACACTTTACTCAGTTATTGAAGAATGAAACAATGCAAAAATGGCTTGCAGCTATGAATGGTTTTCATTAATCAAAGATTAATTAGATAATAATTACAATGAAGTACAATGGCTTAAATAGCCACATGCAATTTGAATCCACATGAGGAAATTCAAATTGATTAGACTCTACTTGACTGTAGGTAACTAAGACCTTGTCTAAATCACTGTTGGAGGACTCAATAGTTAAATAACCTTTTCTAAACCATTACTGGATTTCAACAGAGTTATAAAACATAACTCAAGTGTCTACTTCAGTGTTGACTGAGGCTAACTGACTGTGAAGTGTCTACTTCAGTGTTAATTGAGACTAACTGACTGTGGTAGGTTAGAAATACGCCTCTCCTGCATGCATCCATGAAAACCTAGTGCTAACTAGATATAGAGGACTAGAAATTAATGTAACTGAATCCTAACTCAACTTGACTAATTACTAACTGAACTCAACCGATTTAGGTTGGTAGCAGCACTCCTAGTGGCTCCTAAATTGTAGGAATTTATCTAGGAGGATCCTAAACTGATGCATGCAAGTGCAATCAATGGCAGTAGGCCTCAATTAGTTATCCCCACACTTTAATAACTAGAACATGTGCCCCAATTAGGCCAAGTGTTCCCAATGGTGCTAGTGACTAAAAATAGACTGGATGGACTCCCGATTTAGACATGGCTCCTGATTTAGACATATGACCAAATTGGACAAGGGAGGGTTAATAATCCTATCACCCCACTGAATGCTAACTTGGAAAATTTTTGGGCCCTGGTAACTAATACCATAGGTCACCCATTACATCAAGCAAAGTAAAGTAACTGCTCAATACAAGGATCCGGGGAAAAAACCACATGGGAAACCCCCCCCCCCCCTCTAATTGAGCAGGTAGAATTAGGATCAATCTAGTTCTTCTATGCACAGGTATCCTGGGGAATAGCATGTGAACCTATACATCATTATGTTTGTATGAATATTCCTCTTTGGAAGAAGAATGATATGCTCAACTAAATCAGAAATATAGACAGCTGCCAGATGAAGACTGGACCCATGTAGAGCAACTGAAGTCAAATGATAAGTGAGAAAAGGTTCTTGAGGATTCAAAACATGTGAGGAACACTCAATAAACTAATATTTTGCATCCATGAACAGAAAACCATGAGTGGTAAAATCATCCCCAAGTGTTAGGAGCAAGTGTTCAGGTGGATGCAGAATGTCTTCCTCTTTACTAGTTCTGTGAGAAGATGAGCATGTGATCAATGGTAGAGAAGCACTGGGACTGTTGAGAGCAAATGATTGAGCTCCATAGTCTGATATATCTTTTGAAATATCTAATTAATCACATAATAAAATATCAGCAACCTCATAAGAGGAAACTAACACCAAATCCCCAACAACAGTTTTGAAGAGAAATTGCGGTACTTGATTTTTCACACCAGAATTGGTGAGAGCAGCTACAAGCATGAATGAAAGCTCTTGGATTTTAAAATATGAACCAAATAATATCATATAAAAAATTAAATCATATTTAAATAGTTTCACAATAGATCCAAAACTGTGAAATAAAATCAAATCCCCAGCAACAGTTTTGTAGGAGACTTGCGGTACTTGTTTCTTCACACTATTGATGAGAACAACTACAAGCAGTACTGAAAGATCATGAATTTGAAATAATAAACCAAGAAATATGAGATCAGATCCAAATAATATCATATCATATCTAATAAGGTTCATATCAGATCCAAAGAAATGGTCAACCGAGACGGTGGATGCACAGCTTTCTTCTTCTTCAAAATTTTGAATTTTGGTGCATGCAATCCTACAGGAATTTGCTGGAAGATATAGATCAAGGGGAGTGAATGGATCACTCTGGTAATTTGATATTTCTTCCAAAATATCCAAGGTATTACATATTTTCACACCAGCAGCAACATTAGAGGGAGAAAATTCAAATTTCTCTTCACTTTCAGAAGCAATTACTGGCAAATTGTGCACAGAATTCAAAGGAAAATCACCGATGAATGTTTGCATGGAAGTGAAGCCGTGTTTTTCTTAAATATCAGAGATTCAAATTTATTCTTCTGTTTCATCCATATGAGGATATAATATATCAGATATCTCATGAACTTCCGGAGCATTAGGAGAAGGAGTCACTACAAGGAGACTATCTTCAATTCGAATTGACTGTGTAGAAGATTATGCTTCTTCTTCATTTTGAACAAATTCATCAGAGAGAGTGGAGGCTGATATTTTTGGATCAAGGATGCTTATGGTTCTGGATGTGCTCTCCAAATTTCTATTATGATCCTCATCAATCATTCCAAAGTTTCTATCCAATCTTGTCCAGAGTTACTTTGGGTCTTCAATAGATCTACTGAGGTAGCGCAAGCTGGGAGAAAGACCCAGTTCTATTGTTCCAAAATATGCATCACATTTATTCATCCATTCATCTCACTAAAAAACTCTTCACTGAGTCCAATAGACACCCCATAGAGACCTCGTCTCATCAGAGATGCAATCATCTTCTTCTTCCATTCTAAATAGTTTGTGAATAGGGTGAGAAGAGGAACTGATGAATCCATTTCGAAGTTGTACCTGTAAAAAACACAAAAGGGGCACCATAAGGTTGAAAAACCTGCACATTTTAGGTTTTCATCACACTCAACATAGTTTATCAAGCAACCTTGATCAACAATTCCTTAACTTGGGGTATTAAGTGGTAAACCTTCTGCTTCTGGTGCAGAGCTAGAAGGAGCAATTTTGATCGAAAATTATCCAGTAGGAGATCTGAGGAGGGGAAGTTCCTTGTTCGACAAGTATCTGATGCCGTATTAAATTGAGCACATAGATCTGTGGACAAGCACACAACTCACGAGATTGATAACACAATTTACTCAGTTATTGAAGAATGAAACAATGCAAAAATGGCTTGCAGCTGTGAATGCTTTTCATTAATCAAAGAGTGATTAGATAATAATTACAATGAAGTACAATGGCTTAAATAACCACATTCAATTAGAATACACATGAGTAAATTTGAATTAATTAGACTCTACTTGAATGTAGGTAACTAATACCTTGTCTAAATCACTGTCGTAGGACTCAATAGTTAACTGACCTTGTCTAAACCATTACCGGAGTTCAATGGAGTTATAAAACACAACTCAAGTTTCTACTTCAGTGTTGACTGAGGATAACTGAATGTGAAGTGTCTACTTGAGTGTTGACTGAGGCTAATTAACTTATGTGGGTGAGAAATGCGCCTCTCCAGCATGCAGCCATGCAAACCTAGCACTAACTGAATGTAGAGGACTAGAACTGAATGTAACTGAATCCTAACTCAACTTGACTAGTCACTAACTGAACTCAACTAATGAAGGTTGGTATTGGCACTCCCAATGGCTCCTAAATTGTAGGAATTTATCTAGGATACTCCTAAACTGATGCATGCAAGTGCAATTAGTGGCAGTAGGCCTCAATTAGTGCTCCGCACACTTTAGTAACTGGAACATGTGCCCTAATTAGGCCAAGTGGACCCAATGGTGTTAGTGACTAAAAATAGACTAGATGGACTCTCGATTTAGGCATGACTCCTGATTTAGACATATGACCAAATTGGACAAGGGAGGATTAATAATCCTAACACCCCTGAAAGAAACAAAATTAAAATGAACTAGATTTGATTTTTTGTTATAGAAAACCAACATTAGTCTAAGTCTAAGGCCCTGGTTGTAGGATTGGATAGTAATATTATCCAAGGTGATCTAAGAAAAACCTAGAATTTGACTAACTGAGAGGAGAAACTCATTAGTAGCAAGACATATTTGTTGGGAAAGCACATCTAACACACACATCAAGCACAAAGTAATCTAGGTGTTTGTAGAGGATTCTCCCTTCTCTTTTAATTTAGTGGACTTTTATGTGTCTAGGGGTTTTAGTTGGTTTGGGAGGTACTTGGGGTGAAACTAATTCAATAAATGCTTTGGGTCTAGGATTTGGGTCCTACATTCCTTTCCCAAACATACAATTTTGACCCATGATTGTTCCACCCAACTATTGATTGTGAAGTGGTATCCTTAGCTTCTTTTCCTATGTAGCACCCGGGTGAGTGCAAGTTGGAATTGCTTTAGATGTCTGAGACATACACATATCATCTGCCTCAACTTCCTTGGAGGGTGCCCGTCTCCATGAGGGTAGTTTCACATTGGATGATTGTTCCATGAGGGTTAATGTAAATTTATCTCACACCTTTGTTAGTTAGACTTGGGACATTATCATCCCAGGTTGACCTTTGGAAAGCACTTGCTCAAATATTCATTGAATGAACTCAAAAATTAACCACCTTCTTTTTATTTCTAGGAGAGAGAGTTTGTTTGGATATATCTTAGATAGTTTTTTTATAGGTGTGTGTTGATTGTGATTTTTCAACCCCTTAGAAATCTGTAGAGATTTCCTTCTCAAATTAAATATTATGGCTAAAAATTTCTTAAGGAGAGCAATCGAGGGACCTCTGTGAAAGGGGATCATTGTTCTTTTCCATTCATTGGAGATGTTGGTGCTCCCTCAATGGCCACCTTGAAGCTTCATAGACTTTCCTTGGTGTTGTCAATTTGGTTGTTTTCCACTCCAAATATCAGGAATTCCCCTTATAATTGTCAAGCACACATTGTATGTTAAGTTCATCAAAATGTTTTTCCTTATTCACCAATGACATCTTGTCATTCTTATACTTGTTGTGGTAAAAGTCTAAAATACTAGTAACCAACCGTATAAAGGAGTAGAAAGAGGAAGAATAAGAAGAAGTTGCAAAGACAAGGGGGCATTCCATAAACCACTACAAAACATGGTAGGGGAAATTCCTTGTCCAATGCAATTCATGCCAAGGGAAAGTATCCAAACATTGCAAGTCATACTGGAGATAGGTCACTCGTAATTGCAAGTTATACTAGAGATCAATGAACAACCAATGCAAGTCAATATGGAGGAAAACATTCAACCACTCCAATTCATATTAGAAATAGGTGATCAACCACTACTTTTTATGTTGAGGACACATTCTTGACCATTGCGATTCATATAAATGATAAGTCACCAGTCACTGTAAGTCATATTAGAGACAAGCAACCAACTTTTGCAAGTCATGTTGGGGGAAAACAACCAACCACTGTGAGTCATGTTGGAAGTATATAAATTGTTGAGAAAACTAGATGAATAGGATGGAAGATTAAGTTCCCTTGTTATATTTGCATGTGAGATCACCTTATTCACATACCTTTTTATTCAACAAGTAAAAAAAGTGTGGTACATGTCTCAATGATATACTGCTCCTGAACCACCTATAGTTTCTCAACATCCCATTCAACTTGTGGTTGATAAAGTGGTTGAACTGATGAAATATTCATTCAATCCCACTCTTCCATTGGAGAGTGACAAGATTCAAGTGGTTGATCCAATTCCATATTTATCCAATCCCATTCTTCCCTTGTAGAGTGAAAAGATTCATTTCACATGCCCCAATTTCTGAAGAAAAAAAAAATTATATTATTTTATTTTATTTGAGGACAATATGTTAAAATTTATGCTGAGTTGTAATTAATGACTCAACAGAGTCAAGGATATTTAATGTAATTTTGAATATTTTAATTATAAATAAATAAAGGAAGAGACAACAACTTAAGAGAGCTGTTAAAAGAGTGTTTACTGGTCAAATTGGTGGAGGAGACTGGGTGGAGAGCAAATAGACATGTGGCAGCATCCTCAAACCACTTCCAACTGTTGCAGGTGGCAAGATCCCTACATTTGGGGTCATGATCCCCCAAGAAAGTGGGATCAGAGCAGGTGGCTCAATTAATGACAACTAACCCAAAAGACCTAGGCAATCTTTATAAAAATGTCCATTGAAGAGAGCTAACACTGCTCATTCTAGAGAAGTGATCATTCAAGTGAATGTACTTCAGAGAAATTCAATGGAAGGGAATTGTGGAAAGAGTTTGAGGGGATAAACTGCTGAGTGATCTAGTGCAGCTTTTAAGCTGAAAGATCTTACTGTTGAGTGAGGGTGTTTTACTGAGTCATTGGACTAGTCTACTGTTTGCATGCTCCACCAGTTCTCAGCCAAGAAGACAAGGAACAGGCTCAAGGGTCCTGAGGAAGCGTTGTTTGAGTGCTCTCTAGGAGTTTGGTAGGGAGGAACGACCTCCTAATGCTGTTGTTATCTATCCTAATTAGGTTCCACTTTATTTTGTTTTACTGTGTTAGATAGTTAAATCTAAATCTGACTGTTAAAGGAATGTTAAATATTTATTTGTAAAATGTTAGAGTTAGTAATCTTTTAGATTATAAAGAAATGAATTTGAATTAGTAATGTATTAAGATGGAAAATAATTCAAGTCTGTGTTTTTCCACACGTGGAAGGACCAGGCCGTACTCTAGCACAGATAGAGTATTTACAGTAGATGAAAGATGTTAAGAGATTGAATAGAATAGATATGATTATGCATTATGTAGTTAGCAGAGTAACTCATTTCAGTATGTAGATATTTATTAAAAAGAATAATGATCTGGTTATCTATGTTTATTGTTTTATGTAAATATATTGGAAAAGAAATAGAAGTAAACTAGTACAGGTAGAAGGATTACGATAATAAGAAAATATCTTAGTAGATAAGATGTTGTGCTTACAGACAATAGATTATTCTTTTATTTCAAGTTAAAATACTATGGAGGTTAAACTGTGTTATGATAGGTTAAATTTCGATGTGTCACTTAGTAACTAGTTGCAATGTAGTAGAAAAATCACAGTCAAGTTACATTGTTTACATTCAATTCAGTAAAGAAATAAACTACTAATCATATAGTTTATTTGATCATAATATTAACTAAACTAAGACTAACAATTACTATAAACCAAGTATGGTTATATTAAAGTATTTAAATTATAAAGAACAAACTAAGTTACAGAATCTATGCTTATCTTTTCAAGAACTCTGTGTAAAATTCTATCTGTCATTTAGTAAATAAAAACAATAAGAATATGATAATAACTAATATAAAAATAAATATCTATGTATGCAAAGAACTGTTTTATAATTATCAAACAGGTTTCTACCTATAAAGGTAAACTACAGGGTCGAAACCTTAAACTAAATTTTATTGTTACAAATAAAAACCGTTAAGTTAAAATCCATTTACTTAGATTATTTTATCCATAACAATTAAACTACTATAGACTGGTTACGGTCCTTTTCAAAAATATATATATGTACAGATACAACTTTAAAGTATCATATCACAACACACCTGTAATCATATTAATTTAACCTAATTAACAAGTAGCAGAACTATTTAAAATAAATTGAAAATTTTATTTAGACAAGGGTTTCTTTCAGGAAAACCCTAGCTCATATTTCCGGAGAAAATAAGTAAATTTATAAATTACTCTTTGACTGAGTTATAGTCTTAATTAATAACAATAATCAAATTACAAAATATAATAAATAGTAAAATTCTTTATTAATAGTCAGTTAGGGAAAACCATAACATACATAGAGTCACATATACAGTATACTGGAAAACGAGTTTGAGCTCGTAGACAAACTCTTTTAAAAACTAATGTATTACATTGACAGGCCATAAGGCTAGAAATTAAAACTAATTACAACACCCAGCACAAGGCCGAGACTACCCAACGATGAAGTGAGCGTTTGTAAACCAAATAGCAACAACAACTTTTAAAAACAAGAAAACCAAATATCTAACGACGAAACTGGAGAAGATTCCAAGCTCTAGGTTTCACCATCGACAACCCTGTTACAAGCAGGGTAAGAACCCATTCGTTGAACCTAGGGCTTACCGGATTGAAGCCACGAGTCTTCGAAGACATCGAGCCTTATCTTCATCATGGGTTGCAAGCGCAGTCTCAATATCCTACAAGGAGAACACATTACAGAGTGTTAATTACAAAACTCTTTATTTATTATAAACCCTACTGTAAAAATACTTTTACTGTGAGTCTTATTTGCCGAAAATAAAACCAATTATTTACCTTAATAAAGAGTAATGAACAATCTAGCAACGAGACTATCACCAACTGCAAAATGTGCATACAAAACCCTACGACGTCGATAGAGCACAACCACAAAAATGAAGCTTAGGTTCTCACCGCAGTGACAGGCCATGGGGAAGACAAGATGAAGCTAAGGATAGGCTGCGAGCCAAGTGCAACAACCAGTGAACTCTCACATGGTAAAAACCCACAACTACGAAGGCTAGCATTAATACTAAACACAGGAGACTACGTCAACATTAACCCAAGACTCAGAGAATGCTGGAACAAGAAGAACACTCATGGCCGCCATGAAAACCTTATAGAGCAACCCGAAGGCCAGCGTGAACTTCGGAGGGAGAATGACAAAGGGTTTAGGGTTGCAATGGTTTCATCATCATGTTTTTTTAGGTATTTCTTGTTTTTGGGGTATATGGGTCCATCAAAAGTATTCCTAGTGGGTACTCGTTGGATGCGGAATTTAATTCCGCATCCAACAAGCTCTCCCAATTGAAATTTGAGTAAAAACACGGGGAGATATGTCAAAAATACAAACAAAAAAGTATTTTTTTTTATGATACATATTCCCAAATTTATATTAATAAAGTGTTTAAGACCTATACAGTATTTCAAATTTAAATCAATTTCATTGGCTAACACATGATGACATGGAATTTGAGTTAAAGTTAAAAGGCCCATTTTGAGTTGAAATTTCCTCTAATGGCCCAGTATTCAAAGTTAGATTCCACCTACTTGCCATAATGTAGACTCATTAGTAAAACTAAAAGAAAACAGTATGCAAGTAAATCTTATTTACGTTACGAAAAAGAAGTTGCTTTAGTTAACATAATTTGAAAATGTGTAATACTAATCGTTAAACTATTTCATTTTACACTAACCATTAGCTGTTAGAAAACTGCATATCCAGCATTTTATGTTATCTCAAAATTTTAAATTTTTGTGAAAATTTGGGGTTTTGACATGTGGTATCAGAGCACAAGGTTCAAACACTAGGCCTTGATGAAGCCCAACTAGCTTTTATGAAACAATGATTTTGAATTATTATGCTGATGTATTTTCTTTTAAATGTTATTCAACAGAGAAATTGTTTTTGAAGTTTAACAAATAGGTATGGAAAGGTTGGAGGAATATGCGAAGGAGGAATATCCATTTACTGAACCAGAAAACTTACCAAGAGACCCTATACAAGAATATCTAACCACCAATTCCTTAGAACTGTTACAAACAGTAAAAGACCTAAAATCTGAAATGGGATCTGTAAAACGAGAGAATGAAAGGATTCTGAGGGCTCAGGAGGAGCTAAATCAGATCCTAACAGAAAGGTTTCAAACTGAGGGTAGGGGTAAAAGAACTGAATTAGAAGATACAAGTCATCAACATAAACATAAAAAGATTAAATAGACCAAAAATGAAAGCAACTCATCCTCAGAGGTGTTTGGTGAACAACAAAATTTTTATTCTACTAGTGATAGTAGTGATGACAATCATTATACTAAAAAGAGAAAATATAAACCCTATGAGGAAATTTCTGGGGAATTTAAAAAGATAAAACCACCAAAATACAATGCAGAGACTAATAAGGGGGAGGAAGCGGAATCCTGGTTATCTAGGATGCAGATCTATAACTATTCTAACCAATTAAAGGCAAGAATGGCTATCTACAATCTCTCAAAAAAGGATGATATTTGGTGGCAAGACTTGAAGAGAGTGAAGGGAATAAAAGAGAAGAACATAAATTGGAGTACCTTTAAGAGGTACTTTAGAAAGAAATTTCTTTGTGAGCAATACTATGAAGAGAGAGAAAAATAATTTTATGAGCTTAAATTAGGATCAGTGACTATGAAAGATCTAAACATCAAGTTTTTTAAGTCTCCTTAGGTATGTGCCATACCTTGTAGATGAAAAACCAAAGGTACATCGATTCCTCAGCTGTCTACCTTATCATATTAAGGACAGGATTGAGTATGGCAATCCAAAGACTTTGGAAGAAGCCATGAGGAAAGATAACTTCTGTTATGAACAGAATCAGAAGAAGGAAAGCATGGCCAACTGGAAGGACAAGAAGAATAATAACCATTATGATCAAAAGAACAAAGAATTTGTGCCCAATAGAAATTCTAAGAACAATAAGGCTAGAAATTTTCCGAACAAGAATTTCCAAGGGAATAAGAGTAATTCACCAAGCAATCAGAATAATTATAAGGGTAAAGAATTTGCTAATAACCATGGTAATTACACCAAGAAATTTGAACTTAAAGGACCAATAAAGTGCTGGGAGTGTAATGGCCCACATTATGCCTCAGTCTGTCCTTATCGGAAAAATACTTTCAGTAATATTCATACCATACAGGAGGAGACGACTGTTGGAGAATTAGCGAGGACTATGCCCAGAATCAATGCAGCCTTGGAGAATTGACAAGCAGAATATCAAACTTCCATGGTGGAAGTAGAAGGTATGATAAACCAAACCCCTATAACTATTTTAATTGATCCAGGAGCTAGTCTCGGTTATATTTCACCTAAAATGGTAGAAAAATGTAAGTTACATGTTGAAAATTTTGAAAATTCTTGGTTGGTTCAGTTAGCCACTGGTGCTAAAAGGAAGGTAACTTGTTTTGTAAAAGAATGTGCAGTAGTTATGGATCAATTTGAAACTATTATAAATCTTAATGTATTACCTCTTGGTTCTTATGACATACTCATCGGTATGGATTGGTTAGAACAACATAGGGTAATTTTAAATTGTTATGATAAAACCTTTATGTATATAAACAGTGATGGAAAACTAGTAAGTGTAAAAGGAATCCCTAGAAAAACCACCATAAAACAGATTTCTGCTCTGCAACTTAAGAGAGCTATTAGGAAGGGTTGTAAACCTTATGAAGTAACAATAAATGATGAGGAGAATCTAAATAAGATAGATAAATTAAAATTGGAAGACATACCAGTCTTAAGAGAATATGTTGATGTATTTCTAGAAGAAATTCTGAGACTACCTCCGAAAAGGGAACTGGATTTTACCATTGAGCTGGTACCTGGTGCAGTACCTACCTCAAAGGCCCCTTATCGAATGAACATACTTGAACTAAATGAATTAAAGTCACAATTAAAAGAACTTATTGATAAAAAGTATATTCGACCTAGTGTGTCCCCCTGGGGGGCACCTGTCATCTTCGTTAAGAAAAAGGATGGAACCATGTGACTTTGCATAGATTACTGTCAGTTGAATAGGATGACTATTAAAAATAGATACATGTTGCCCCGCATAGATGATCTGTTTGATCAACTACATGGAGCCACGGTGTTTCAAAAATTGATTTAAGGTCTGGATATCATCAAGTTAGGATTAAATATGAAGACATGTTTAAAACAACTTTTAGAACTCGATATGGCCATTATGAGTTTGTTGTCATGCCATTTGGGCTTACTAATGCCCCAGCTATTTTTATGTGTTTAATGAACAAAGTTATGCATAAGTATCTAGATAAGTTTGTAGTCGTGTTTATCGACGACATATTAATCTATTAAAAAACTGAAGAAGAACATAAAGAACATTTAAAAATTGTTTTGCAAGAGCTATGAGATCATCAACTCTTTGCAAAGTTTAGTAAATGCGATTTCTTTAAAGATAAGATTCAGTACTTAGGTCATGTGGTGACTAAGGAAGGGATTTTGGTGGATCCTGAAAAGATAAAGGCAATCGAAGATTGGCCGGTTCCTAAAGATGTAACTGATGTTTGATCCTTCATGGGAATTACCGGTTATTACCGGAGGTTCATTGAAGGTTTTTCAAGAATCGTGAATCCAATAACTTCTTTGCAGAAGAAAGGAAAGAAATTTGATTGGAACCAGAAATGCGAGGAAAGATTTAAAAAGTTAAAAACTTTATTAACCAGGGCACCTATTTTAAGGATAGCTAATCCAAATAAAGAATTTGTAGTGTGCATTGACGCCTTCAATGATGGTTTAGGTGGTGTTCTGACTCAAGAAGGGCATGTTATTGCCTATGAGTCTAGGAAATTAAAAATTCATGAAAATAATTATGCAGCTTATGATCTAGAATTATCTGATGTTATACATGCTCTAAAGATGTGGCGTCATCATCTAATTGGCAGAAATTTTATTTTAATGACTGATAATAAAGGACTAAAGTATCTGTTAGATAAGCCTAATCTAAATGCCAGACAAGCTAGGTGGCTAGCCTTTCTAAGTGAGTATGATTTCAAAATTCAGCACATTAAGGGTAAAGAAAATAAATTTGCTGATGCATTAAGTAGGAATGCAAGGCTGAACTTCACAGTAGTTATCAGCACTTATACAACATATACGGATGAAAAGCTTAAAGTAGGGATAGAACAAGATGAAATTTACCAAAACTTACAAGCTAAAGCAAAAGAAAATACAATCGAAAGCTTAAGTAAAGGGTATAGTTTGAATGCAAAAGAATTTTTACTGTATAAAGATAGAATATATGTATCTAACGTACCTAAAGTTAAGTTGTTAATTTTGGATGAAATCCATAAAACTCCATACTCAAGTCATCCAGGATATCAAAAGACTATAACTATAAGAAAAAAAAAATTTGGCCAAATATGAAGACTGAATTGGTAGAGTATATCACTAGGTGTTTTGAATGTCAGCAGGTGAAAACTAAACATCAACACCCAGCTGGATTACTTCATCCATTACCCATTCCTCACTGGAAATGGGAAATAATTGGTCTCGATTTTGTTACTAGACTGCCTAGAAATCAGAATTTAAATGATTCTATCATGGTAGTGGTTGATAAGTTAAGTAAAGCAGCTCACTTTATACGTGTTAAAACTAAAATAACGCTGCAAACATAGCTGATTGTTTTCTAAAACATATTTTTCGACTGCATGGAATACTGAAAGTCATAATCTCATATAGAGATCCTAAATTTATAGGTAACTTTTGGAAATATCTGTTTAAAGGATTAAACACTACATTAAATTTTAGTACTTTGTTCCATCCTCAAACTGATGGACAAACTAAAAGAGTAAACCAAGTACTGGAATATTTATTAAGAATGTATGTGAAAGACTAGCCAGGTAAATGGGAGGATTATTTGAATCTGGTAGAATTTGTTTATAATAATAATTATCAGGCATCAGCCAGATTTAGTCCTTTCGAATCTTGTATGGAAGGAAATGTAATACTCCTATCTCTTGGAGTAATCCAGTGGATAGATTAGTATTAGGTTCTGAACTATTAAAGAAAATGGAAGAAATTGTAAAGCAGGTACAAGGTAATCTGAAAGTTGCGCAGGATCAACAGAAAAGTCAAGCAGACCTTAAAAGAACTCCAAAGGAGTTTCAGGTAGGTGAACATGTGTTCATCAAGGTGAGGCCCAAAAAGAGCTCCCTGAGATTGGGAAGTTGTGCAAAACTAGCACCTCGTTACTGTGGTCCATTTTAAATACTGTCCAAGATTGGACAAGTAGCTTATCAATTAGCGTTACCACCAAATTTAAGAGTACCTAATGTTTTTCACATTTCTGTATTAAAGAAATATGTTCATGATGCTACTCATGTTCTTAACTGGAATGATGTATAGGTGGAACCAGAAGGAGATTTTCTGGTGGAATCGTACTGTATCCTTGAGTGTAGGGAGATCACACTTTGAAACTACACCATTGGTCAGGTGAAGGTGCAATGGAAGCACCTTAGTCTAGAGGAAGCCACTTGGAATTGGAAATTAATATGTGGGATGCATATCCAACTCTGTTCCATGGGAATTCTAAGGACGAAGAATAAATAACATTGAGGATGATGTTATGTTCTAAGGGGGTGTGTATGTCACATGCCCCAATTTTTGCAAAAAAAAAACAATATTATATTTATTTGATTTTATTTGAGGACAATATGTTAAAATTTATGCTAAGTTGTAATTGATGACTCAGCAGAGTCAAGGATATTTAATGTAATTTTGAATATTTTAATTATAAATAAATAAATGAAGAGACAACAGCTTAGGAGAGCTATTAAAAGAGTGTTTACCGGTAAAATTGGTGGAGGATACTGGGTGGAGAGCAAACAGACATGTAGCAGCATCCTCAAACCACTTGCCACTGTTGCAGGTGGTAACCTCTCTACATTTGGGGTCCCGATCCCCCAAGAAAGTGGGATCAGAGTAGGTGTCTCAGTTAATGACAACTGACCCAAAAGACCTAGGCAATCTTTATTAAAATGTCCATTGAAGAGAGCTGAGGCTGATCATTCTAGAGAAGTGATCATTGAGGTGAATGTACTTCAGAGAAATTCAATGGAAGGGAATTTTGGAAAGAGTTTGAGGGGATAAACTGCTGAGTGATCTAGTGCAGCTTTTAAGCTGAAAGATCTTACTGCTGAGTGCAGAGTGTTTTACTGAGTCATTGGACTAGTATACTATTTGCATGCTCCACCAGTTCTCAGCCAAAAAGACCAGGAACAGGCTCAGGGGTCCCGAGGAAGCGTTGTTTGAGCGCTCTATAGGAGTTTGGTAGGGAGAAATGGCCTCCTAACGCTGTTGTTGTCTATCCTAATCAGGTTCTACTTTTCTTTGTTTTACTGTGTTAGATAGTTAAATCTAAATCTAACTGTTAAAGGAATGTTAAATATTCAGTTGTAAAATGTTAGAGTTAGTAATATTTTAGATTATTGAAGAAATGAATTTGAAATAGTAATGTATTAAGATGGAAAATAATTCTAGTCTGTGTTTTTCCACACTTGGAAGGACCAGGCCATACTCCAGCACAGATAGAGTATTTATAGTAGATGAAAGAATATGTTTTGAGACTGAATAGAATATATATGATTCTGCATTCTGTAGTTAGCAGAGTAACTCATTTCAGTATGTAGATATTTATTAAAAAGAATAATGATCTGGTTATCTATGTTTATTGTTTTATGTAAATATATTGTTAAAGAAATAGCAGTAAACTAGTACAGGTAGAAGGATTAAGATAATAAAAAAAGATCTTAGCAGATAAGATGTTGTGCTTACAGATAGTAGATTATTCTTTTATTTCAAGTTAAAATACTATGGAGGTTAAACTGTGTTATGATAGGTTAAATTTCACTGTGTCACTTAGTAACTAGTTGCAATGCAGTAGAAAAATCATAGTCGAGTTACATTGTTTACATTCAGTTCAGTAAAGAAATAAACTACTAATCATATAGTTTATTTTATCGTAATATTAACTAAACTAAAACCAACAATTACTATAAAGC
>LPNX010098508.1:829569-862809 GCA_001517045.1 Pseudotsuga menziesii | reverse complement strand
ATATATATGTACAGATACAACTTTAAAGTATCATATCACAATACACCTGTAATCATATTAATTTAACCTAATTAACAAGTAGCAAAACTATTAAAAATAAATTGAAAATTTTATTTAGACAAGGGTTTCTTTCAGGAAAACCCTAGCTCATATTTCCCAAGAAAATAAGTAAATTTATAATTTACTCTTTGACTGAGTTAAAGCCTTAATTAAAAACAATAATCGAATTACAAAATATAATAAATAGTAAAATTCTTTATTAACAATTGGTTAGGGAAAACCCTAACATACACAGAGTCACATATACAGTATACTGCAAAACGAGTTTGAGCTCGAAGACAAACTCTTTTAAAAACTAATGTATTACATTGACAAGCCATAAGGCTATAAATTAAAACTAATTACAACACCCAGCGTAAGGCCGAGACTACCCAACAACTAAGTGAGGGTTTGTAAACCAAATAGCACCAACAACTTTTTAAAACAAGAAAACCAAATATCTAACGGTGAAACTGGACAAGCTTCCAAGCTCGGGGTTTCACCATCGACAACCTTGTTACAAGCAGGGTAAGAACCCATTCTTTGAACCCAGGGCTTACCGGATTGAAGCCACGAGTCTTCGAAGATAGCCAGCCTTATCTTCATCATGGGTTGCAAGCGTAGTATCAAGATATTGCAAGGAGAACACATTATAGACTGTTAATTACAAAACTCTTTATTTATTATAAACCCTACTGTAAAAATACTTTTACTGTGAGTCTTCTTTGCCGAAAAGAAAATCAATTATTTACCTTAATAAAGAGTAACGAACAGTCTAGCAATAGGACTATCACCAACTGAAAAATGTGCATACAAAACCCTATGATGTTGATGGAGCACAACCACAGAAATGAAGCTTAGATTCTCACCGCAGTGATAGGCCACAAGGAAGACAAGACGAAGCTAAGGATAGGCTGCAAGCCAAGTACAACAATCAGTGAAATATCGCATGGTAAAACCCCACAGCTACGAAGGCTAGCATTAATACTGAATGTAGAAGACTACGACAACATTAACCCAAGACTCAGAGCAAGCTGGAACAGGAATAACACTCACGGCTGCCATGAAAACCTTGCAGAGTGGCCTAAAGGCCAGCATGAACTTCGAAGGGAGAATGACAAAGGGTTTAGGGTTGCAATGGTTTTATATCTCCAATACACGGACCGGAGGTGACCACGTGCCCTCAAATATATCAAACCATGCATGGGTCAATTCCAAAGTTCACCTGCGTTTCAATCATCTCAATTATTTAACAATGATTTTTATCAATACTATGCATGAACTATGATGTATGCAATTATATATCCCATCGTTAATCATATATGCTTTATATCATAATGTTTGATAGCTCGGTTTAGAGCATTGGTTAAAACAATAATATGTTAACGTTGATCTAGTGAAGGGTGGAACTCACTTAATCATTTGGTTAATCCCGAAATCAATCATGCTTAGAAACTTTCATACTATAAGTGGGTTTATATGGTTGTAAAGCATTGTTGAATATGCATGTTTTGTAAACCAAACCTATCACTTAAAAACCAACAACTCGAATAATTATAATTTATGGAGTTGAATGGAGTTGAATAGCATGGTATTACATTATAAACATGACTTTTACCAAGTTCAATGTTGATTAAAAAATTTCATAGACACTAGTTGCTTCTCAACCTGTTGATGCTAGTAATTTACCATATTTGTTTATATTGGACAAGATAGATTGTGATTGTTCAAAATAACCTATACTTAGCATAGGGTAGAATTATGATCATAGTAGAAAGATCTACCATAGCAGCCATTATAGACATTAATTTAATGAAAGAGAGGCATTATGATAATAATAAATTACAATGGAATAACCATGCTCAAGACTATAATCATTGAAACTACACTAAATGACTTAGACTTAGGAAGTAAGGGAAAATAGTATTCCATCTTGGAACGATGCAGTTATTTGTTTACAATAATCAAGCTTATAATATCAAGGAGTTTTATAGGCAGTAAGTTTCCCTACAGAATCTAAATAATGATCAGTTTAGTACTTTTGTAAATAATACGATAATGTATGTGGTTACATTAGTACATGCAGTACGTCGTTAATGTAAGTAAGGAAGCTGATAACCTCTTAGTGAGCAACTGGTTTGTACATATAAGTAATAGGTTGATATTTTATGTAACTAGTAAGTTAAAAATAAAATCAATTTGTATATTCTATTGAGAATCTTTACTATCAGTATTGATAACAACTCTTCCATGAATAAAAACAAATAGTACGAATAAGTATAATATTTGCAAGTTAAGCATGTTAAAATAGAAATGAATATGCGACAAAGATTACGAGCTTAGAGCTCATAGTAAGTAGCTTTGGTATCGTTAATCTTGATAAAGAAAGATATTCATTTATCTAAACTTTGCTTACAAGAAAAACTGGAGAAAATAAACTACTTTACCTCATTGAAGTTGCTTGAAAATTATCAGCTTATTTTACTAGCATATTATTTTGCAAATAGAAACACTTCTTGATACTCTATGAATTTAAAATGTCTACTTGTTCGATCGTACCTGTAAACCTGTAAGAACCAACAATATGTCTGCATTAGAATAAATGCTAAGTAATCCCAGGACTCAAAGTTAGATTCCACCTACTTGCCATAAAGTAGACTCATTAGTAAAACTGAAAGAAAACAGTATGCAAGTAAATATTATTTATGTTACGAAAAAGAAGTTGCTTTAGTTAACATAATTTGAAAATGTGCAATACTAATCGTTAGACTGTTTCATTTTACGCTAACCATTAGTTGTTAGAAAACCGTATATATAACATTTTATGTTATCTCAAAATTTTAAATTTTTGTGAAAATTTGGGATTTTGACAATTCATGTGGTCAAATTGATGCAATCTTCACTTGATCCCAATGTTCCTGTAGAGAGTGATGTGGTTATTACTCAATTTTTCTTCACTACCAATTTGAAACTCCTTAGACAAGGGGGTAGTCTATTCACTTCAAATGAGCTCACACCAATCTCTACAAACACAATACCATTTTTTGATGTGTTATAGATGAAGGAGCCTCTGTTAGTATATTATCTACATATACTTGGAGAGATGTGGTTCTCCCAACCTTGTGTCGACTTCCGATTAGCTGATGGATTTTAATAGAATACCTAGTGAACCTCTGGGGTTTATTCCTTTGGGGGGCCTTAGGGGGAAATATGATGGTTGTGGAGCCTAATATCCCAGATTCAAAGATGTTATTCAATCATGTTTGTACCCTAGGTTTACTGTACACTTGTTCCCCAACTTTGGGGTTTTGGGGCGAAGTCCCCGAGAAACTTTTTTTGTGGATGTTTGTTGGCCAATAGTTTTGTAGACCCATGGTATTAGGTTAAATGTAGTATTTTCCCATGGTATTTCCCCTATAAAAGAAAAACATTGTAATACGACTGTGGATGGTATGGTATTGTATAGTATTGTAGCATTGTAAACAATCTATGTGATTATGTGAGAGAGACTGTGAGAAAGTGAAGAGGAAGTGCAGCGGTGTTGCTACAGGTTGTATCCCTTCATCTTCCTGGGTGGTAATAAAAGGACTGGGATATTCTGTGTGGACATAGCCCATATTTTGTGTAAACCACGTTATATCTGTGTCTCTCTGTAATTTGTTTAATGTGTTTTTCATCTTGTTTAATGATTTATTTGTATAACTATTATTGCACTGCGCTCCTATTTCTAACAATTGGTATCAGAGCCAAAAGGTCTATTTGGTTGTGTCACATCCACACCCCTTATGCCGACGATGGAGAGGACACGACTAGGTTTCTACTGCTGTCAAACGGGAAATCTAGTACCATGAACATAATAATTAAAAATGAATTGAACATAACATACATAAACATATGCATTATACATGTAAATACACAATGAAAGAAACCACATTCATTCAAGCATTCAACATATTCATATTAATTCATAAAATAAATAGTTTGCAGATATTAAGCACAGGAATACTTATCTTGAAAAGAAGTTGGCACACAACTAGCTATGTCGCTGCAACGTTCCACCCAACCATAGGCCATTGTGCTCATCAATCTCTCAGTAACATTGCCACCCCCGAGCTGGGCATGATTTCCACAAGGAACTATTGAGTAACAGGCTTACACACAGCAAGACCATACACCCTTAGTCAAGCCAACACACAATTGGGTTTCACAGGCTATTAAGCCCGACCAATAAAGAATTGGGTTTCACAGCTACTAAGGCAATAAGCCATTAGCACATGGGTTCCTTGGAGTTACTTAGCCAAGCCAAACCAAGCATACACTTCACAACAAAATACAATTGCTCAGTATGGACCAAAAACATCCTAGAAGCCAAAACGAAAAGAAAACAAGGGTAAATAAACCCTCTGATAGAAAATTCCATTTGCAGAGACGTCTATGGCTTCACGTGGGCAAAAATGATTTCTGTAACCCCCAAAATCGTAGATCTATCTTCTTGGGCACTTAGCAACACCAAAAATGACTTCCTAGCCATGGAGAAAAATGGGAAACCATAGAAAACCATGGGGGAAGATCCTAGCTTGCTCACAGGGGAAAAAACAGCTTCAATAAACACCCAAAAGTCATGGGTTTCTTCTACCATTCGCTGTGAAACCAAAATCGATTTTTCCCCAGCTAGGTAATGAGGAATCTACATAAAAAAAAACATCCACGGAAGTGCCCATCTCCTGAGCATTTCCAAAACAACCTCCCAACCATGGGAAAGATGAAGAAAACTCCCCCCCCAAACGTGAAGGAAACACACAACAGACCAAAAACATGAAGGAGAGAGCTCTGCAAGCCTCCCACTGCGTGAGGAATGGGGGACGTGAATGCCTAATGGGTGAGTGAGTAATTTTTGGGTTCTTACATGCCCATTAAGCCAAAACACATTTTTCTAAAATGGGTGCTCTGCTCAATTCGAAATTTACCCCCATGCCTGGCCCATTCCCATGCAATAAATTCCTCAACCAACTTCTAGATGACTGTGCACAAAATGACAAAATCGGTAGTTGACCACTTTATGGGTTTTCTCTTAGACATTTGGATTTTCCCCATAGGCTCAAAGGTTTGAATATTCCCCCCTCCCTATTCCTTGTGAAATCATGCCCCCATCTCTTTAACATTGCGATGCATAGCTAGTTGTGGTATTTTTATTAATTTGCATTTTACATGATGTCTCAAACATATTGTGCCTGGCTATCACATAAACCATTGGCATTGATTTTAATCGTCGATACATAAAATACTAATTCCATGGTTGGGCCTTTTCCTTGAGCTCCACACCATGATCAAATAAAATATTTACATCATGTGCAATTCAATACCATGGGGTCAAAACCAAGGTGTTACAGGATGGTAAAATCGTAGGAAATAAGGGTTCCTAGTTCTAGTGGGAGCGATGGTAGAAGAGGGAAAGTTTAGGGTAGATAAATTTAACGGCCAAAACTATCAGTTATGGAAGATGCAAATGGAGGACTATCTATACCAGAAGGATCTGTACCTGTCGTTCAAAGGAAAAGAAAAACAATCGACAGCTATGAAGGATGAAGAATGGGAGGTTCTTGACATAAAGGCACTGATAACAATACGGTTGTGCTTGGATTCGTCAGTGGCTTTGAATATTTCAATAGAAAAAATTATAGGGTGTGATGAGCGTATTGGCAAAACTCTACAAAAAACCCTTGACTTCCAACAAGGTATTTTTAATGAAGTGTTTATTTAATATGAAGATGTCGGAAGGTGGATCTGTTGCTGACCATTTAAATGAGTTTAATACACTTACAAGTTAGTTAAGTTCTGTAAACGTGAAATTTGATGATGAGGTTAGGGATCTTCTAATCTTGTGCTCATTTCCAGAAAGCTAGAATATCTTGGTCATGGCTGTAACTAACTGTGTCCCTAGTTCAAACATTTTTAAGTTTGATGATTTTGTTGGTGTTATTCTTAGAGAGGAAATGCGAAGAAAAAGTACAGGTGAGACATCAGGTAATGCGTTGACCATGGAGAGTAGAGAGAGACAAAAGGAGAGAGGAAGGAGCCCAGGAAATTGCAACAAGTCTTAAGAGGGTAGCTCCAAGTCCAGATTCGGAAAAATAGAGTGTTGGAACTATGGTAAGAAAGGACATATGAAGAAAGACTGTAGAGAACCGAAGAAGTAAGGTGAGAGGCAGCAAGAGACTACTCAAGAAGTGAATGTAGAAGGTGATATTTTACAAGATGATTTGATTCTTGCATTAGAAAATACTAGCGTTTACTGGGTAGTAGATTCAGGGGCTTCTTGTANCAAGGTGATTTTGGACATGTTTTATTGGGGGATGATGAACCATGTAAAATTGTTGGAAAGGGTAAGGTACATATTAAGTTAAATAATGGAAGTGAATGGATGTTAAAATATGTAAGGCACATTCCTTCTATGAAAAAAAATATGATCTCAACAAGGAAGTTGGGAGATAGCGATTGTTTGTCTACGTTTGGAGAAACGTGGTGGAAGATCACTAAATGATCACTGGTATTAGAAAAAGGAGATAGGGTAGGTAAGTTATATTTATGTCCTTATAATAGTGATTATTCTATTTCTGTAGCTTCCACAGAAATGGGTGCGACGTTGTGGCATCATAGGCTTGGCCACATGAGTGAGAAGGGGATGCAGATTCTCCACTGAAGGAAACTGCTTCCAGATCTGAAGTAGGTAAGTTTGAAATTCTGTGAGAATTGTGTTTATGGAAAACAGAAGAGAGTTAGATTTCTCAGGGTTGGGAAACAAAAGAAGAGTGAAAAGTTAGATCTTTTCCATATAGATGTATGGGGACCAGCTCATGTAAAATCTCAGCTTGGTGGCTCTCATTATTATGTTACATTTTTTGATGATGCAACTAGAAACACTTGGGTTTATTGCATTAGACAAAAATTTGATGTTTTTAATACTTTTAAGAAGTGGAAATATTTGGTTGAGAATGAGACAGGAAAAAGGTTGAAATGTCTCAGATCTGATAATGGAGGTGAATACTACAGCAAGGAGTTTAACAGTTATTGTTCACACAATGGGATTCACAGGGAGAAGACAATCCCTGGAACACCACAAGAAAATGGTGTGTCAGAAAGGATGAACTAAACAATCATGGAGTGTGCAAGCTATATGAGATTGCATGCAGGGCTGCCCTTACAGTTTTGGGGTGATGTTGTAAACATTGTTGTTTATTATATAAAGAGAGGGCCTTCAGGCGCTTTGGATGGTGGGATTCCAAAGGAGGCATGTACAGGTAAATAGGTAAAATACTCATTTCTGAGAACTTTTGGTTGTGAAGCATTTTTCCATATTGATAAATATGATAGAACAAATATTGAAGATAAATCTAAGAAATGTACCTTTATTGGATATAGGGTTGATGATTTTGGTTATCGCTTATGGGATTTTGAAAATCGCAAAATCATTAGGAGTAGAGATGTAGTATTTAATGAAAATGTTATGTACAAAGATTAGTTACATGGAAAGAAAGTGGAAAAGGAAAACACAGACTACACAATGCTTGATGAAATCAAATAAAATGAAGTTCCAAAGGCACCCAAAAATCAAGAACAATAGTAGGTACCTGAAACTCCTACAAATTTAAGAAAATATACCAGGTTAAGTAGACCCTTTGAACGATTATCTCCTTCGCTGTATTATTTATTGATGACTGATTCTGTTGAACCAGAACGTTATGAAGAGGCAATGCAGGTAGAAACTAGAAATAAGTGGGAGTAAGGCATGAATGAGGAGATGGAATCATTGGTAAGAAACCAGACTTGGGATTTGGTTCAGTTGCTTGCAGAAAAAAGGGCATTGCAAAATAAATGGGTTTACAGGTTGAAGGAAGAAGATGGAGGCAAGAAGTGGTACAAGGCTAGAATTGTTGTAAATGGGTTTGCACAAAAGAAAGGTATAGAATTTGATGAAATATTTTCTCATGTTGTTAAAATGACTTCAATTAGAACTATTTTAATTCTAGTGGCAGTAGAATATTTGCATCTTGAACAATTATATGTAAGAACAACTTTTCTCCATGGGGATTTGGAGGAAGAGATTTATATGCAGCTACCACAAGGGTCTGAGGTCAAAGGGAAGGAGAATTTGGTTTATAGGTTGAAGAAGAGCTTGTATGGCCTGAAGCAAGCTCCAATGAAGTGGTATTTAAAATTTGATAAGTTTATGACAGAACAAGGTTATAATAGATGCCATTATGACCACTGTGTTTATTTCAAGAGGCTAGATAACATAAGATATATTATATTGTTATTATATGTGAATGACATGCTTGTTGCAGGGCACAACATGCAGGCTATAAATGTGCTCAAAAGAAAACTAGCTAAATCATTTTCGATGAAGGATTTGGGTTCTGCAAAGAAAATCCTTGGTATGAGAATAACAAGAGACATGAAAAATTACAAATTGGCGTTGTCTCAAGGTGGGTACATGGAAAAGGTATTGTAGAGGTTTAGAATACAGAATGTAAAACTAGTTAGTACACCTTTATCTAGTCATTTCAAACTAAGTAAGGAGATGTGTCCAGAGGCACCGGAAGAGATAGATTACATGTCCACCATTCCCTAGTCATGAGTGGTTGGAAGCTTGATGTATTCCATGGTGTCCACAATACCAGATATTACACATGCAGTGGGAGTTGTGAGCAGGTATATGAATAATCCAGGTAAAGAGCATTGGAAAGAAGTATAGTGTATTCTCAGGTAATTGAGAGGTACAACTTCTCATGCATTATGTTTTGGAGGTTCAGACACTATTCTACAGGGATATTTTGATCTATATATGGATGGTGATAAAGACAACAAGAAGAGTACCATAGGGTATGTGTTTACTATGGGTGGAACAACAATAAGTTGGATTTCAAAATTGCAACAGGTTGTTGCACTTTCAACAATGGAAGCAGAGTATGTTGCTGCTACAGAGGCTAGTAACGAGATGATTTGGTTGCAGAGGTTCATGGAGGAATTGGGTAAGAAGGAGGAGAATAGTAGGCTATACACTAACATCCATATTTCCATTCATCTTGTAAAGAACTCAGCCTTTCATTCGAAGACTAAAAAATATACAACTCAAGTACCACTTCATAAGATCCGTTCTAGATGAAGAATTGCTATAACTAGAAAAGATACATACTAGCCAGAATATTGCAGACATGTTGAAAAAGGGATTAACAAGAGAGAAACTAACTTCTTGCTTGGTTTCTATTGGCCTTCAAGCATGAAGTTGAAAAAAATAAATTAGCCAAGTCCAAGGTCCAGAGCATAGTCCAATAAGTGCAGCAGCGATGGAGTTGTTGTGACCAGTCTTCAAGTGGGAGATTGTTGGTTATGGAGCTTGATATCCCAGATTCAAATATGCTATTCAGTCGTGTTTGTACCCCAGTTTTACTGTACACTCGTTCCCCAACTTTGGGGGATGTTTGTTGTCCAACAATTTTGTGGACCCATGGTATTTGGTTAACCGTAGTATTTTCCCTATAAAATAAAAGCATTATAATACAGTTGTGGATGGTATGGTATTTTATAGTATTGTAGCATTGTAAACAATCTCTGTGATTGTGTGATACAGACTGTAAGAGTGTGAAGAGGAAGTGCATCGGTGTTGCTGCAGGTTGTATTCATCTTTCTGGATGGTAATAAAAGGACTGGCAATTTTTGTGTGGACGTATCCCATATTTTGGGTGAACCACATTATATATGTGTCTCTCTTTAATGTGTTTTGCATCTTGTTTAATGATTTAAATGTATAACTATTATTGCTCTATGGTCCTGTTTCTAACAAAATACAACCTTAGTTGTTTTTCTGGTTATGGAGGTCCCATTAGACTTCAATATAATCCTTGGGAATGATTATGGATATGTTATGAATGTTGTGTTGTCTACTTTCTTTCATGCAATGCATTTTCATCACAACAAAAGAACTGTCACTATTGATAGCTTGTATTTTTTATCCTCTTCATTTTTTAACTTTAGACCAAGTATCCCCTTTGTATGTTTCTAGTGTTTTGATAGATGCTACCCTTATTGTTGGATGGAATTGTCATTGATGTCAAAATAGTTTAGTAATGACAAAGGAATAAGTGATGGTAGGGAAAGTGATGGCATATGTGATAAATATGGAAATACACATGAGAGGATCCAGTGAGGGGATCAGGTTAGGAAAAGTCCGACTGAGCTTGATTGATCAATCCTCTGATGGAGATTCATGGAGTTGTAGTCAACTTATTTAGCAGAGGTTGGATGACTAAAGATCGTATCAAGAAAATAGATCGACGACAAGGTAAGAATATGCAAAGTAATTGTGCATGGAAGATAACATTCTGGAGCGCCAAAGTGAAGTTTCATGTTTGATAACTAATCAAAGAATGAGGAGGATTTCACAAAGCGATCCACAGTTCACAGGAGTTACAGAAAGAAATTTGTAGAATCCCATTTCAAAATATTTGAGAGGCACATCCACAATCTGCAATCCTCAATGCAGAAGGTATCCATAATACGCAATCCACAGAGTGCAGAAGAAGTCATGCAGAAGACGAAATGCCGAAGCAATTCAGAGAAAAATAGAAATATAGACCCCCTACTTGCAATCTGCAATTGCGGAACAAAGGAGTTTCCAATTGCGGAAAGGTTGTTGTAGAAAGATAATTGCAGAAGCAATTTTTTAGAAAAGTCAAAATGCATACCCACAATTCGCAATTGCGGAAGAAAGAAGTTTTCAATTGCAGAAAGGTAGTTACAGAAAGTTAATTGTAGAAGAAATTTTTGAGAAAAGTCAAAATGCACATCCACAATTTGCAATGCACAATTGCGAAAGGAATGAGTTCCCTCAAATTGCAGAAAGGTCTTTGCGGAAAGACAATTGTGGAAAGCTATCTACGAAAGTCTAATTGCAGAAAGGTAATTGTCTATAGTCTACAATTTGCAAATTCAAAAAGTTAACCGTGAAAGGTAATTGTGGAAAGATGATTGCGGAAAGGTTCGTTTGAAAAGTTGAGTGAGGAAAGGTCTGTTGCAGAGAGTTTGTTGCAAAAAGGACGTTGTGGAAAATAAATTGCGGAAGGTCATGATTGATAAATTAAACAGAGTTAAAAATGACAAACATAGAAGTAATTTTGATTTAGTTTATTTGTCTGTGAAGAGTCACGATGAAGATATGTGTCTGCTGAATGAAGAGATATGTTTTAGGGTATATAAACAATGCTTTAAACCTTCAAATAAGCATCTTTGTACATTCAATTAATAGATCAATTGATGTAGAATAGTTAGAGATCAAATTATCATACAAGGGAGGTAGGGTCGTTCTTGGGTAGGCTATTTTCCTGCAAGGAGGTCATATCCTCCTTGCAATAGTAGCTGGTAAATAGGGTGTAGAAACATCCTTTCAGTAGTAGCTAATAAAATAGGGGGTCATATCCTCCTTCCAGTAGTTGGTGGTAAATAGGGTGTAGTACCATGCTTTTCTGTAGAAGAAGGAAGAAAAATTTGTAAATATAATTTTGCGGTAATATGAAGTATTGGTCGTTTTCCTAGTTGGGATTCCACGATAAATTTGTGTTCTGCGTATCTTGTTTATCATGTGTGTTAATGAATAAATTAAAATTTGTTTAAGTTGTTAAAAATTTATCAATACTGATTCATCCCCTCCCTCCCAGTATCATCCAATATTCCAACAATTGGTATCAGAGTGGGTTCCTTCAGTACAGTCTCAAATAATGGAAGGAATATCCTATTAAAAAAACACTATGGATCAACAAGGGTTAGACACCAACAAACCTCCTTTATTTACTGGAGATAATTATGCATACTCAAGTGTAAGAATTAAGTGCCATTGAATGTCTCTTGGATACAAAGTTTGGAGGTCTATTGAAATATAATATGATGTACCAAAAGACGTACCTATAGACGAAGGAGAACTAATCCAATATGAGGCTAATGCAAAATATCTGAATGCAATTTTGAGTGGGTTAACACATTCAATATTTGTAAAAGTCATGCAATGCAAAACATCCAAACATGCTTGGGAAAAACTAAAATGTGTCTATGAAGCAGTGCCCAAAGTCAAGGAATTTAAACTTCAGACCTACAAAGGACAGTTTGAAAACCTAAAAATGAAAGAGGAAGAGAATATTGCAGAGTATCTTCTAAGACTAGATGAAATTGTTAATTCCATTAGAGGCATTGGAGGAGAAATAAAAGAGAAATATGTGGTCGACAAAGTACTGAGAACCCTACCAATGAAGTATGACTCAAAATTTTCCTCTTTAGAAGAACGAGATGATCTTAAACTTATGACAATATATGCACTACATGGGATACTCACTGCCTATGAGATGAGAATAGGAAAAATTGAATCATCAAAGAAAGAAGCATATTTCAAATCCATATCCAAGATCCAATATGAGGACCTAGGCGATGAGGAATCTCTCTTCATTAAGAAAATTGAAAGAGGCATCGAAAAGTACAAAGGGAAGTTACCCATAAAATGTTTTAACGGTGGAAGGATTGGACATTTTTATAGAAAGTGTCCTTACCCAAAAAGAGGATAATGATGATGAAGAACCTTGTTGTCATAAGAAAGACCAAAAGAATAATACCATATATAAGAAGAAGTTTTAGAAAAATAAGAAAAAACTCTATTCCAAAGAAGACAGTGAAGATGCTGAAGTCCTATTCATGGGTTTTGAAAGCAAAATCCCTGAAGAAGAAATAGAAGACATGGTAGATCTTGAAGCAGAACTTATAAATGCTCATGAAGAATTAGAGAAGTATCAAAGGATATACATAAATAAAAAATCCACATGATAGAATTTGAAGAGAAAAACAATGATGTAGAAAGAATGATTGCTGACTTAAAAAATCAGGTTCTAGAAGTCGAAAGGGATGAAAAAAGTCTAAAAAATTAACAACTCAAAAAGAGAATACAAGAATCTGAAAGGCTTGAAGAATAAATTTTGCACCTTAGAAATAAACTGGATAAAGAATATATCAAATCAAAGTTTGAAAACAACTCAATGACTTTATATTAAAGCCTAAGTGTCCAAAGACAAACAAGTGATAAATATGGATTAGGATTTGACAAAGAAAAGAAACCAAGGTATTCTTCTTGCACAAATCAAGATGGAAATAAAAGAAGCTATGTTGATGTACTCATGAGCCAAATTAAATGGGAAGAAAGTAATAAATCTGATTTCCCCTTACAAAGAACATATATGATGCCTAAAAATCCAATGATAAGTAAACATCAGCCACTCTTTTTAGGAAATTGTTACACCTGTAACAATTTTGGACATATGGCTAGAAATTGTAAACTAATGGTTCCTATTGAGAAAGGAATTTCACCACAAACTTCTTTGTATAATAAAAGTGGTACTAGAAGAAATCCAGAAGGAATAATCTATAATTCTTTTTCTTGTCTACAGAGTTATAGTATAGAATTCTACAAATGTGGAAATCTAGGACACATTGCTAGAAATTGCAAACTAGTGATTCCTATGGATAACACCTCAAAATATCAAGACAAAGAGGAGAGGCAGGCTTGGAAGAAGAAGGATAACATGGAATTCTCATTAGATCTATGTGCTACAAAAAAACAAAATATATGGCAAGTGGATAGTGGATGTTGAAAACACATGATGGGAGACCCAAATAAATTTATAATCCTGAAAAAGAAATAAAAAGGGAAAAAGAACTTTTGGATATAATTTGTCCTCCAAAATAATTGGGAAAGGTACAATGGCTATTAGAGACAAAATGAAAGCTGAAAATGTTTTGATAGTAAATAATTTTAAACCAAATCTTTTAAGTGTGAGCCAAACATGTGATCAAGGACACATATGTATATTCGACTCCAAGAAATGTGAAATCAAAAGAAATGAATTAGGAAAAATTGTTGGGACTACTGTAAGAACTCCAAGCAATGTGTATATTCTAGAAAATGAAGAACAATGTTATATGAGCCAAATTGATGAAAGTTTTCTATAGAATAGAAGGATGGGGCACCTGAACTTTAACAATCTTGTAAAAAATAGTCAGAAGGGAGCTGTAAGAAATCTTCCAAAGATTATAAAACCACCAAATCATGTTTGTATACATTGTCTTCATGGGAAACAAACAAGAACACACTTCAAAATCAAAGAACATACAACCTCTCCGCCATTAGAAAAAATTCACACTGATCTTTGTGGACCAACAAGGCCTAAAATCTTTCAAGGTGAATATTACTTTATGTTATTAATTGATGATTATACAAGGATGACTTGGGTGACATTTCTTAAATAAAAATCAGAAGCCTTTATGAAATTCAAAGCCTTCAAAGCACTTGTTTAGAATTAAGCAAATCACAAGATTAAATGTCTAAGATCAGATAATGGTGGAGAGTTCACTTCAAATGAATTCAATGAGTTTTGTGAAATTCATGGAATCAAGAGGCATTTTTCAACAACAAAAACTCCTTAGAAAAATGTAGTGGAGAGAAAGAACGGGACCATCCAAGAAGCAACTAGAACCATGCTTAATGAATCAAAACTCCCTGATGGCTATTGGAGAGAAGCAGTATATACAACTTTCTACATAAAAAACAAAGGATAGATCATAATGAGTAGTGACAAAAATCTTTATGATCTATGGTTTGGAATACCACCTTTTGTTAAATATTTTAGATTTTTTGGAAATAAATGCTACATAAAAAGAGAAGATGATAACCTAGGGAATTTTGAATTTAGAGAATATGAAGTAATATTTCTTATATAATATTCCACAAAAGGGCATACATATGTTATAATCTAAAAATGCATAAGACCATAGAAAGTGAAAGTGTAACTGTTGATGATACTAAGTCAAGAAGAATCCAAATCCAAGAAAGTGAGGATGTTGAAGTAGACGATGATGAAGAAATAAATGACAAACAAAAAGAAGAAATTTCACAAGAGGAGAATGCTCTTGAAGAAGAAGAAGAAAAAGTAGAAAAAGAAGACTCACAGGAAAGTGGAGGTGAAGTCTCCCCAAGATTTGATACAAAATATCCATCTAGGAGAATACAAAAAGATCATCCCGAGACACAAATCATAGGTGACAAAGATGCTAGAGTTAGCACAAGAAGGAAATTACTATTTAATGAACAAGCCTTACTATCAATGGTGAAACGTAATAACATTGAAGAAGCTAGAAAACATGATGATTGGATCAAATCCATGAATGAAGAGTTGGATCAAATTGAGAAAAAATAAACTTGGGAACTAGTTCCAGGACCCACAAACAAGAATATTGTAGGAACCAAGTGGGTCTTCAAAAAAAAGTTAAATGAAAATGGAAAAGTGATAAGAAACAAAGCAAGGTTAGTCTATAAAGGATATGCTCAAGTGGAAGGTATTGATTTTGAAGAAACCTTTGCACCTGTAGTAAGACTTGAAACAATCAGAATGTTATTAGCATTTTCATGTTACAAAAACTTCAAACTATATCAGATGGATGTAAAATCTACTTTTCTTAATGGAGAACTTGAAGAAGAAGTCTATGTTGAGAAACCTAAAGGTTTTCTCTTATTAGAAAATTGAAAACATGTTTGCAAACTTGTGAAAGCACTCTATGGTATTAAACAAGCTCCAAGAGCATGGTTCTCAAGACTTGACAATTATTTAAAGCAACAATGATATATAAGGGGAGCCACTGACAGTAATCTATACATAAAATTTGAAAAAAAAATATGATCATTATTGTAGTCTATGTAGACGATATCATATTTGGAAGTGATCTACAAATTCTGAGGGAAAACTTTGCTTCAGAAATGAAGAACGAATTTTTCAATGTTAGGGGAACTAACATTGTCTCTAGGATTACACGTATCTCAATTAGAAAGAGGGACCTTCATCTCTCAAACAAAGTATATCAAAGAAATGTTGAAAAATTCAAAATGGAAGAATCCAAACCTGTTAGTATTCCTATGGTCATAGGTTGTAAATTAAGAAAGGATGATGAATCTTTAGAAGTATATCATACTATGTATAGGTCAATGATTGATATTCTATTGCATATAACAACTACAAAACCAGAATTAATGCAGGTTGTAGGTGTGGTGTATAGATTCCAATCAGTAGAAAAAGAAACCATGTGGCTGTAGTAAAAATAATTTTCAGATATCTAGAAGGAACTGTGGATTATGGATTATGGTATCCAAAAAGTGATAACTTCACTCTAAAAGAATTTACTGATGCAGATTGGGTAGGAAGTATTGATGATAAGAAAAACATTAGTGGAGTAGCATTCTACCTGGGAGATTGTCTGATGTCATGCTTAAGCAAAAAGCAGTCCTCCATTTCAATGTCTACAACAGAGGCTGAGTATATTGTTGCTGCATCATGTTGTACCTAAGTTATTTGGATGAAGCAAACATTGGAAGACTTACTTGTAAAATATGAAGACCCATTATTATACATTGTGACAATACAAGTGCTATAAACGTATCCAAACATCCTGTTATATTGCACTCTAAAACAAAACATATCCCGATCAAGTATCTTTTTTTAAGAGAGCAAGTGTCACAAAAATGGTCAAATTAGAGTATATTGATACGAAGGAACAAATTGCAGAATTTTTTACTAAACCACTACCCAATGAAGTGTTTAAGCATATTAGACATAAGTTGGGAGTTATCTCCTTATCATGAATAAAAAAGAGAAACACCATCATATCAGGAGGAGATACATTGATAGGGGGAGCCGTCAGAAGAGAACCTTTGTCATTGTTGTCAAAGGGGGAGAATATTTTAATGATTTAATGTTGCCGTCAATNTGTTGGATGGAATTGTCATTGATGTCTATTTCCTCCTTTACAACACCTGGGGGGGACGTGGCAGAAATATTCAAGCCACTCGGTGTGTCCTTGGGGGAAATTCTTGAGTCAAGGCTGCCACCTTGTTCTTGACTCCTCCGTTTAGGCTCAACTCCTAACGAATCCAAGGGGGGTAGACCCTATTGAGTTACTAAGGAAAAATTGTTTAGTATGATGATGTTAAACTGAANATAATCAATGTACTTGCATGTGCTTGGAGTGAATGTTTTGCGATTTCCTCTTGGTACATTTTAAGTTAATGTGAAATATGAGTTGATTAAAATTAGGCGAGGGGAGGACTCTAGATATACCCGAGAGTACTTGGAGTAGGTCCAAAACTAAACCTTCATGGGTAAATATGTGGGTTGAATGGAGTCTCTGAGACTGTTGTTCATAATGCACCCGAAGGTGTAACATAGATTGGTGCCTCGAGGTCACTTTTCAGGAGTTCTCGCTTCATTTGGGTATTTTGCCATCGCTTACAGTTTGATCGAGGCGTTGGATTTTCACCTGATGGTGGTTGATTGGGGGAGGTGAAGACTAATTAAACTAGTCACTCATGTTGCTTTTGATGCAGCTCAACTGATTGGACAAACTACATCCAAGTACAAATCATACACACCAGATTCTTTTCAATTTTAGTGAGTTTTAAAGGATGTGTTTTCTTAGAAAGAAAGAACCCTCCAGGAACCTCTTTCGGTCCAAGTGGACCTCAATCAAGGAATCAAGGAGGGGTTTTATTTTAGAAAAATTACTTACATAAAATCAAATATAAGCAGCAAACAGAAACAAATCACAAGTTTTCTAATTATTCCTGCCACGCATCTCTTTCCCCTTGTGGGTTAATCGGGAAGTCGTGGGGTAAGTATTCGAGTTAATTTGATAATGTAATATGGAATATATGATAAATTAATAAAATCATGTTATTTTGCATGAATGAAACTAATCTAAAGCAAAAATAGGTAAGACAATGCAAAAAACAACAAAAAAAGGCGCGAATCCCCCAGGGGGGATGGGGAATGGGCTCGAAAGAGCCTATTCAGAGAAAAACTTTATTATTTGATGTTATAATATTAGTAAAATTATATGAATCCTATTTTTTATTATATAGGATGAAACCAATGCTTTACAAATTTCCCAAAATTTTAAAATTATGGTCAAAAGGGAGACCCCTGGGAGGATTTGAATGATCCCAAAGTCACTTTAGAACAGAAGCTTCTCTTATTTCTGTTATGCCTGTTAAAATACAACAATAATTTTAGAATTAAATATTCCCAAAATCACTTTTAAAGTACCTTTGGTTCATCCTACTTTAAACCAAACAAAACTAAGTTAAAGCTAGCTAAAATGGTGAAAAAGGAACCAAGGAAAGCAAGCTTTCCTTCGGATATTGGATTGCTGTTTGGGAAGCCAATAAATATGCACTGATTTCTTGATTTAATCTTTTTAAAACAGAAACATAAATCTAAAGCATGCAACCAACCGATTTTCTTTAAATTTCCATGCAAAACGGACGATTTCCCTAAACTAGATCTAGAATGCTTTATGAAACTTTTATAAGAATGAGATATAGTCTATGAGCCTTGAAACAACATATATATATAGTTTTAAATTTAATATAACATATCCAAATGATATCAAATCTTTCGAACACAGTAACCAAGTAATAAAACTGATTTTTTGAAGGAGGAAGAGAGAGAAAGAGTGCTGGAAGCCTGGGAATGTTGGGCTTTGGAGTCTGCTTTGGTGGAACACCGAGGGAATATGTCCTCCAGAATATATTGAATATGAGGAATATGCAAACCAGAACAACCCCTTCTACAAGTGATATCACCTGCAACTTAGAAATCCTTGCACAAACAGATGGTTAAAACATAGGTGCTGCTAGAAAAGATAATTGGAAAGCATGCAATTAAACTTAAAATACATGCAAATCCAATAGATATGAAACAAGAAAATAGTAATACCATAAATAAAACTATAATAAACTCTTACCCTAACAGGAGGGATCTCTCTCCTTCAAGGCCAACAATTAACCAACAAAAGCAAAGATAAATAACACATATTATACCTCATAAGCATTTGGAAATCACCATTTGCACATGAAGAGCATTACACCATAGATATTGCCTCCAAAGATTCTTTATTCCAGAATAATAAACAATAACAATAGCATAATAGAAACAACACCTCAATCCCAGTTCTAACTAGCTTGGAAGAGGTAATATGTGCTTAATTTATAGCAAAAACAAGAAATCTGGCCCAGGGGGGTGCAAATCCCAAGGAGAGAGAGACTGTAGTTGCATGTGGAGTGAATTTGGGCCTGATCTGTGTCTAAATGAGTCTGATCTGAGTCTCACTGAGTGCAACTGTCAATCAAAGAGATGATATGACTAACACCTCAACCTGTTGACTGAAGCATCCATCAAAACTCAACCAGAGAGGCCCACAAGTGTGGAGAAAAGAGGGAGGGCGCAATTCCCAAGATTGCATGCATAAATGTGCTCCCAGATCAGCCCAAATCACCTCCTTTAGTAAAGGAATTGTAAGATCAAGTCAATCCCAAGCCGATGACACTGATTTCAGTCAAATCGAAGCAAATCCCAATGATTTAAGATTTGGGGTTTTCTCCATTATTGAATTAATTTATCAATTAAATAATCAATATTTGATTTTTAGGGATTTTTGACTTGAGTGATGTACAAATCACTCAAAACTTAGAAAAAATGGGTCTAGGGGTTTACATGGTTCTCTTAGCTTGAAAATGAGCACCCCCATGACTAAAACTGATTATTTGGCCCACTTTTATTACAAAACCAAATTTTCCAATTAGACTATTAAAAATAACCTAAGTTTTGTGGAAAAATTAAAATTTAAAAAAATTAAAAACCTAGGGGGACTTAGACATGTTCATATGACTCGACCATGATGCCTAACATGTTTATACATTGACACATAGACTCTAATTACCTCAATAGGATTAAATGCCAAGCTGACCACCCCAACTTTGGAGGTATTGAGTGAAAAAATCAGAAATTATCAGTCATTTATTCAACAACCAATAATAACCAAGGGAAAAAACACCCTGGGATGATCGGATTGACAAATAAAGTCTAAGAGATCGAGTCTTTTATAGACGCTATCATGTTAGAACATCTTATTACAACTCCTCCATGGGGTATGAACATGTGATATAGTACAACAATCACTTCCCAGAAGCAATTCTGAAGGTCTTCTGAAGTCCAAACAAATCATCTTTGTCTGGTTCACCAGGCTCACTTGATAAAAACCACTAAGTACAAATTAGGTGGTAACATCTGGCTCCAACTGCGGGACGGGTGCTCTATCTGGTCATAAAGCAAGGAGAGGATACGAGAACACCAGAATCTTTGGTTTATACACCCTATAAAAACATCTCAACTTGAAAAAACCAACCTTAGTAGCACAAGATTTATATAAAAACCAAATGAAATATTAAGCTGATTTATTTAAACAAAATAAATGTACCTAACTAATGAAAGAAATTTTTTGTTATAGCTGCGTACAAAACAACAATGCAGAAAGTAAATGCTCTCTTTTAAGGAGATTATTTTCCTACTCTAAGCATGATAAAAAGGTTAAGTGTAATAAAAAATCCAATGTAACCACCTAAGCATTTTATTAACATAAAAGAAAATTCCTTGTCTTTGCTTACCAGCTAAAGAAAGGATACTTTATTCAGAAAATGCAAACTTGCGTGATGATCTGGAATGGGTGGGGAGTATGGGAAATCATAGGCATGAATAATTCCATTAAAATTCTTCCCAAACTGGTATGTGCTCGCGCAGGATGCTTCTATCCATGACTAGATAGGACTGATATACCAATCAGCATGATGAGGCCGATTGATTATATCATCATACTGATCATCAAGGCTTACCGAATGATAACTCATTGTATAAGCCCCAAACTGCTCCAAATCATAAGGAACCTCTATATGTGAAGAAGATGGCCGAGATTGATATTCCACTGACTGCATCACATCTGACTTTTCACAACACTGCTTCTCAATGTCTTCATTACTAATACCTTTGTGCAGTTCTGCATAATATGACTCTAAATGATCATGTGAAAACTATGAATGCTCCTCTTCCATACTAATATTTTCCCAATTATCCATGCTCCCCTCTATGGACATATCGTAGATTGGACTTCCACAAATTTTTAAATAGACACTCCCCTTGCTCAAAATATCATGGATGGGATTCTCAATAAGATTTTCACAAGTTGGATTATCTATGAAATTCCAATAGTCATCACTCCCATCCATGTCATATGTGGGGGACTCTTCATTCATGGCATCATGCTCCTTCCTATCCATGTCTTCTTTGTTGGTATCACATTCTGAGATATAATTACCCTCCTCCTGTTCATAATAATCATCCTTCAAAGTTTTGGTTTCAAAGATATTACAAGAATTTAGTCTTTCCAAAACTTCATCCCTAAGTGATGAACATAGAGGAGTGTCATCATACACATTATACATTTCTTCATAAGTGTCGATCTCTGTAATGGTTTCCTCATGAGTGCTTTCTGGAAAAATACTAGCATTGCAACAAACTTGAGAATAACTCAAATATTCAATGTTTTCAGCTATGGTGACATGAGGAGAGTCTTCAACAATGTGTTCAATCATGGGCTCCTCATGAAGCTCTTCAACATGATTGTCATGGATGTTCCCCTCTTAGAATCTTGCTGTGTATTGAGAGATACCTCATATTCTTTAATAATATGCTTAATTGCTTCCTTTCTTAAATAACTACTAGGATGTTCTTTGATGGGAGTATCATGGATCTCCTCTTCACTTAAATGTTCAAGAAGTGATTCCAAGTCTTCAATGCTTTGTATCATGGCAAAAGGTCCATCATATGTTTCCATATGATACTCTATCCCAGATAGGTAGAAGGTAAAGATATTTTCAAGGAAATTTTTCAAAACATTCATACTACCCCTATCATCATGCCACTGCTTTAAAAAAATCGAAAGGAAGCTTGAAAATGAGGTTATACATTAATTAGGAAGGCCCTGATAGAACCAACAAAAGGCCTCATCTTGAAAAGTACTAGCAAACATTTCCATCATATTGTATTCATAAAGCACATTGGATTCAGCCATCAACTGAAGGAAATATTTGACATGCCAGATGGCCGAATCACCATAATTTCCATGAAATACTGGAAGCCATTTATATACACCCCCCACATCATGACCAAAGTTAGGAAAACCCGGGATGTTTGAGAAATCGATAGGATGAAAAAGTCCGATTATATGGGCACCACATTGCTTCCTTACCTCATCATATCAAAAATTAATAGTATGCATTTGATATAACCATTAAACCTTGTACTGAATAGGTGGAGTTGTCAAGTGATGAGCTTTAAAGGTTTTAATATGTCGCATGGGCTCATCTACACACAACAAAACTTTGCAAGTTTATGAGATAACAGGGTTTTATCCCTTCAATGGAGTCACCATGTGAGAATTAAAATATACATTTAAGAACTCTCACAATTTTTTTTCTTTTCTTTGTAAAAATAAAAACAAAAAAAAGTTAGTGGAATTTCCATATGAAAATTAATGATCTACTCTAAGCATTCATTAAACAAAGCAAAAACAAAAAGGAAGAAAAATCATACTACGGGAATAAAAAGATTTATCCCCGGCAGCGGTGCCAAAAAGTGTTGCCAACTTTCACACACCTGGGGAGGACATGGCAGAAATCTTCAAGCCATTCAGTGTATCCTTGGGGGCAAGTCTCGAGTCAAGGATGTCACCTTGTTCTTGAATCCTCTATTTAGGCTCAACTCTTAACGAAGCCAAGGGGGGTAGACCCTATTAAGTTACTAAGGAAAAATTATTTAGTATGATGATGTTAAACTGAATGAGTTACTTAGGAGTTTGAAATTTAACCATAAACAACCATAGATGACAAGATAAAAAATGAGCGGACGAAAGCACAATGCTGAGACACAATATATATATAGAAAGAAAATAGCGAGCGCCTTAAAATGGAGTCATAAAATAATCAATGTACTTGCATGTGCTTGGAGTGAATGTTTTGCAATTGCCTCTTGGTACGTTTTAAGTTAATGTGAAATATGAGTTGATTAAAATTAGGTGAGGGGGGGACTCCAGATATACTTGAGAGTACTTAGAGTACGTCCAAAACTAAACCTTCACGACTACCTGCAAGGAATATGTGGGATAAATGGAGTCTCTTAGACTATTGTTCATAATGCACCCAAAGGTGTAACAGAGATCGGCACCTTGAGGTCACTTTTCAGGAGTTCCGGCTTCATTTGGGTATTTTTCCACCACTTACGGTTTGATCGAGGTGTTGGATTTTTGCCTGATGGTGGTTGATTGGGGAAGGTGAAGAATAATTAAACTAGTCACTCGCATTTCTTTTGATGCATCTTGACTTATCGGACAAACCACAGCCAAGTACAAATCATACACACCAGAGTCCTGTCAATTTTAGTGATTTTTAAAGGATGTGTTTTCTTAGAAATAAAAACCCTCCAGGAACCTCTTTCGGTCCAAGTGGACCTCAATCGGAAAATCAAGGAGGGGTTTTATTTTATAAAAAATACTTACATCAAATCAAAGATAAGTAGCAAATAGAAACAAATCACAAGTTTTCTAATTATTCCTACCACGCATCTCTTTCCCCTTGCGGGTAAATCAGGAAGTCGTGGGGTAAGTATTTGAGTTAATTTGATATTTTAATATGGAATATATGATAAAGTAATCAAATCATGTTATTCTATATGAATGAAACTAATATAAAGTGAAAATAAGTAAGACAATGCGAAAAATGACAAAAAAAGGCACAAATCCCCCAAGGGGGGATGGGGAATGGGCTCGAAAGAGCCTATTCGAAGAAAACATTTATTATTTTCTGTTACAATATCAGTAAAATTATCTGAATCATCTTGGTTCTTATATAGGATGAAACCCAGGCTTTACAAATTTCCCAAATTTTAAAATTATGGTCAAAAGGGAGACCCGTAGGGGGATTTGAATGATCCCAAAGTTACTTTTGAACAGTAGCTTCTCTTATTTATGTTATTCCTGATAAAATATAGTGATCATTTTATAATTAAATATTCCCAAAATAAATTTGGAAGTACCTTTGGGTCAGCCTACTTTAAACCAAACAAAACTAAGTTAAAACTAGCTAAAACAGTGAGAAAGGAACCAAGGAAAGCAAGCTTTCCTTGGGATATTGGATTGATGTTTGGGAAGCCAATGAAATATGCACTTATTTTTGGATTTAATCTTTTTATAATAGAAACTGAAATCTAAAGCATGCAAGCTACAGATTCTCTTTAAATTGCCATGCAAAACAGACGATTTCCCTAAACTAGATCTAGAATGCTTTATGATTTTTTTTTAAGAATGAGATCTAGTATATGAGCCCTGAAACAACATATCTATGTAAGTTTTATTTTAATATAACATATCCAAATGATATCAAATATTTCAAACACATTATCCATGTAAGAAAATTGATTTTTTTAAGGAGGAAGAGAGAGAAAGAGTGTTGGAAGCCTGAGAATGTTGGGCTTTGGAGTCTGCTTTGGTGGAACACTGAGAGACTCTGTCCTACAGAAGATCTTGAAGATGAGGAAGATGAAAACCAGCTCAACCCATTCTACAAGTGAGATCACCTGCAACTTAGAAATCCTTGCACAAACAGATGGTTGAAACATAGGTGCTGCTGGAAAAGATAATTGGAAAGCATGCAATTAAACTTAAAATACATGCAAATCCAATAGATATGAAACAAGAAAATAGTAAGAGCATAAATAAAACTAGAGTAAACTCTTACCCTAACAGAAGGGAGCTATCTCCTTCAAGTCCAACAATTAACCAACAAAAGAAAAGATAAATAACACAGATTATACCTCATAAGCATTTGACAATCACCATCCACACATGAACAAAATTACACCATAGATCTTGCCAGCAAAGCTTCTTTATTCCAGAATAATAAAAAATAACAATAGTACAATAGCAATAGCACCTCAATCCCAGTTCTAGCTAGCTTGGAAGAGGTAACCTGTGCTTAATTTATAGCAAAAACAGGAGATCTGGCCCAGGGGGGCACAGATCCCAAGGAGAGAGAGATTGTAGCTGCATGTGGAGTGAATATGGGCCTGATCTGTGTCTAACTAAGCCTGATATGAGTCTCAATGAGTGCAACTGTCAATTGGAGAGCTGATCTAACTGACACCTCAACCTGTTGACTGAAGCATCCATCAAAACTCAACCAGAGAAGACGACACGTGTGGAGGAGAGAGGGAGAGCGCAATTCCCAATATTGCATGCATAAATGTGCTCCTATATCAGCCAAGATCACCTCATTTAGTAAAGGAATTGTTAGATCCAGTCAATACCAAGCCGATGAGACTGCTTTCAGTCAAATCGGAGCAAATCCCAATGATTTAGGATTTGGGGTTTTCTCCATTATTTAATTAATTTATCAATTAAATTATCAATATTTGATTTTTAGGGATTTTTGACTTGAGTGATGGGAAAACCACTCAAAACTTAGAAAAAGTGGGTCTATGGGTTTACATGGTGCTCTTAGCTTGAAAATGAGCACCCCCATGACTGAAACTGATTATTTGGCTCACTTTTATTACAAAACCAATTTTTCCAATTAGACTATTAAAAAATAGCCTAAGTTTTGTGGAAAAATTAAAATTTAAAAAACTTAAAACATTAAAAAAAATTAAAAACCTAGGGGGACTTAGACATGTTCATATGACTCGACCATGATGCCTAGCATGTTTATACATTGACACATAGACTCTAATAACCTCAATAGGCCTAAATTCCAAGCCGACCAACCCAACTTTGGAGGTATTGAGTGAAAAACTCAGAAATTATCAGTCATTTATTCAACAACCAATAATAACCAAGGGAAAAAACACCTTGGCCTGATCAGATTGACAAATAAAGTCTAAGAGACCAAGTCTTTCACAGACACTATCATGCTAGAACATCTTATTACAACTCACCCATGGGGTATGAACATGTGATATAGTACAACAATCATTTCCTAGAAGCAATTCTGAAGGTCTTCTAAAGTCCGAACAAATCATCTTTGTTCGGTTCACTAGGATCACTTGATAAAAACCACTAAGTACAACTTAGGGGGTAACAATGTCAAAAGAGTTTAGTAATGACAAAGTAATAAATGATGGCATATATGATAAGGATGGAAAGACACATGAGAGGATCTAGTGAGGGGATCAGGTCAAGCGAAGTATGATTGAGATTGATTGATCAATCCTATAACACATATTCGTGGAGTTGCACTCAGCTTATTTAGTATAGGTTGTATGGCTAAATATCGTATCAAGAAAATAGATCAACGACAGGGTAAGAATATTCAAAGTAAATGTGCATGGAATATAACATTCCGGAGTGCCAAAGTGAAGTTCCATGTTTGATAACTTATGAATGGACGAGGAGGATTCCACAAAGTAATCGACAACTCACAGGAGTTGTAGAAATATATTTGCAGAAGCCAATTTCAAGAAATTTGGAGGAACATCTATGATACGTAATCCGCAATCCGCAATCCACATAATGTGAAAGAAGTCGTGTGGAAGATGAATTTCCGAAGCAATTTCGAGAAAAATCGAAATACAGACACACAACCCACAATTGCGGAAGAAAGTAATTTTCAATTGTGGAAAGGTCGTTGTGGAAGAAATTTTCCAGAAAATTCGAAATGCATACCCCCAATCCACAATCCACAATTGTGGAAGAAATGAGCTCCCTTAAATTGCAAAAAGGTCGTTGCGAAAAGACAAAAGTCAAAATACACATTTGCAATCCACAAACCTACAATTGTGAAAGGAATGGGCTCCCTTAAATTGTAGAAAGGTCGTTGAGAAAAGATAATTGCGGAAGTCTAATTGCAGAAAGGTAATTGTCTGTAGTCCACAATTCGCACATTCAAAAAGTTAACTACGAAAGGTAATTTTAGAAAGAAGAGTGCGGAAAGGTTGGTTTGGAAATCTGAGTGTGGAAAGATCTGTTGCGGAGATTTTTTTGCTGAAAGGAAGTTGTGTAAAATAAACTGTGGAAGGTCACGACTGATAAATTAAACAGAGTTAAAAATGACAAACATAGAAGTAATTTTGAATTAGTTTATTTGTCTATGAAGAGTCACAATGAAGATATGTGATTGCTGAATGAAGAGATATGTTTGAGGGTATATAAAAAATTCTTTAAACATTCAAATAAGAATTTATGTACATTCAATTGACAGATCGATTGATGTATAACAGTTGGAGATCAAATTATCATATAAGGGCGGTAGGGTGGAGCAAGGGCAGGCTATTTTACTACAAGGAGGTCATAGTCTCCTTAGAGTAGTAGCTGGTAAATAGGGTGTAGAATCATCCTTTCAGTAACAACTGATAAACTAGGGGGTTTTATCCTCCTTCCGGTAGTATTAACCCAAAAAATCCCATGATTAGCTCTACATGACCTAAGCCACCCAAAGACATACATTTTACCCTCTCCATTGACCCCCACACCTTTGTAAAGGATCAAAAAACATAAAAAAGGATTAAAAACCCCTAAAAAGAGTTAAAATAGCTCTTGAATGGGATAAAACCTCCAAAAGGAGCTTAAACTCCCTAAAAGAGCTAAAGAATGGCTGAAAGGGGATAAAATCCCAAAAAGGGGCTAAAGCCTTGACCAAGGGCTTAAAACCATAAGAAACTCAGAAAAGGCTATAAATACAAGGGTGAGGGTCACTTTCAAAACATTCCTCATTTTTCCTATCGTTACTCTACCATGTGAGTGCTTTGAGACCCACATCTCTCAAACCATTTACCCTTCTCCTCCATTTGCTCCATTGCTCCATTGCTGCATTAGCCAAAACCCCATTCCATTGAGAGGTAACATCTTAAGATAGGGAATGGTGGCCCATCTTCCAGCAAGAGAATAGGTATAATGATGTCAATACTTTCTTATTGTTTAATCTAGTTGCTTATAGCTTGTTTTTTTCTAACATTTTCATTGCAGGTTTTTTTTCTTGTTCATTTCATTAACAGTTTGTTGCAGGGTTTTGTATGGTTTGCTAACTCTTTCCTCTAGGATTTTCATTCACCAAAGAAACCCTACCCTTCCTTCCTATAGATGGAAGGTATCCATTTCTACACGTAGCTACGGCCTTTTCCTGGCTACAGATTGGTGACCTTTTCCTAGCTACAGATTGGCGACTATACTGGGTCGATCCCATAGAATCCCTGGGTTTTTTTTTTAGTTTTATAGATATTTTTCTTACTTAGTTTGATAGATATTTTCTTATTTAGGTTGATAGATCTTTTTCTTTCATTTTTGTTATTGTTTTGGCCACAGTACTAGTTACTGTTGGTCATTTTTTTATTTGCAAATCATTCAACTATGCAAAAACGATCGAACCAAATTTCTGAAAATTCACCTCTATTCAGTCTCGTTTTCTGCCGAAAGGGTTGATCCATTTGTGAATTTTCTTGTGGATAGGGGTAAAAGGGACTGTTCCTTGAAAAGACAGGTCCTCTATAGATGCGCGACCCATTTTTTTTACTTTGTATGAGCATTTTAACTTTTTGGGCTTGCCTGTTTGCTGCTAGTTGGACTGTCAGTGCGGCCCAGCCACCACTGTGGAGTAGCCTATTTCTTTCTACAAACAAGTTTTGTAAATTGTAGGTTGAATTGGTTAGTTGTTAATGCGTATGAACCTATTTTAAATACTTAGATCTAATACTGTAACTTAATTTTCAGTTTTTTCCACTTAAATAATTGAAAATTAACCTCTTGTTGAAACTCTCCCTCCTCTACTCAATCATCACCCTTCGGGGTATTCTGAGATAAGACAAAGGGTCAAGCTTGTATAGTAATAGGAACTTATACTTTTTATTGCTTAAGACCACTAAAAACAAGTTATTTGGAAGGTAGGGGGGGTGAAGACCGTAGGGGGTCTCACGACGTTTGCGTCCTCCCTATTGACCGACCTTACACACAAGGAGTGACTTGTGGATCTACGAGTGGGATTGTTCCCACTTTGATGAGAGCCCAACACTCATTCTTGGTTGAAAAGGAATAGAGGCATAAGGTAGTCATCTTACAGGTTTGCAATAGTTTAGATTCATTGCTTGCATGTTTAAAATTTTTCTGTTTAAAAATTTCACTAGTTTCTTCATAACAGGTTGCCCCTTTTGTAATCTCTGCAACCAACCAAAAACGTATGTGGAGTATTCATAAACCATAATTGCATTCACCAAACTAATAACCAAAATTTAAATGAACAACATTCACACATTAAACATGCAAACCACTTCAGCCAAACAAATTCGGTTCATGACGCCGAGCGAACCCATTAAAATCTATCAATTTACATTAATTAAAAAGCTTTGCAGTCTTTGAGGGCATAAGTCCATGACTGTCTTAACCATGGGAAGTACTTGGGCTCAGCCCTGAAACTCATTGTGAGGAGTACCATGGGAACCCCAAAGTAGCTGGCACATTGAGAGGAATCTCCAAGCAAAACAGGAAACGACCCCTGTTCGGGTACACAGGGTACTCCCAAAAGGCCGAACACCTTCAGAAATCACTTCACACAAATAGATCACAAATCAACAAACCGATGTTTGTCACATGGTTAAAACCCTTGAGAGGGAAACAATCCATGGCCCTAGACAAATAGCTACTTGGAGCAATTTATTATGCAAAAGAAAGAAACTTACATGAACTTTTCATAATCGATCAACTAGCCAAGGAACCTCTATGATTTTTAAATAGAGATCATAGACCAATCGGTTGTTAAGCCACGGATCAATGGTAGGTATGATCTATGAGAATTTGAACTGTCGGATTACTCTATGTCTAGAACATATCGTAACCATTAGATTAGAATATTTACAAATGCATACTAATGCATACTAAAGAAACACACTTTTACCAAATGGATATATTACACAAGTTGATCTTAACTAACTCCTAAGTGTCTAAATATCCTAACATCCCCCCTTAAGAACAACTTGGGATAGGATTGAAGGATTTACAAAAGTGACACTATTAGGAGAAGGAAGGAGGCATTAGATCCTATCCCCCCTTAAGGACACATTCCTAAACTCCTAACATAGACCGAAGTTTAGAAAACTTCACTTCTGTAAGAGACTTGGTGAAGATGTTTGCAATTTGATCATCTGTTGGGAAATAGAGCATTTCAATAACACGATCATGAACGAGATTTCTGATGAAGTGCATGTGCAGCTCAATGTGTTTGCTGCGCTGATGTAGAACTGGATCTTTGGCAAGCTTGATGGCAATTTGATTGTCGCACCAAAGTGGGGTAGGCTGCTGCTACTCGAATCCAAACTCTGAAAGGATCTGTCGAAGCCATAAATCTTTTTTACTAGAATTAATAGTGGCTCAATATTCTGCTTCTACTGAAGAAAGAGCAAGATCTTGTTGTTTCTTATAAGCCCAAGTGACAGGTCCAGATCCCAGACTGAAAACATAACCTGTAGTAGACTTTCGATCATCAGGATCACCGGCCCAATCTGAATCAGTGAAACCAACCAACAAAGGTTTCCCCCTTGTACTGTAATGAATCCCAAACTGAATTGTACCTTGAATATATCGAAGTATTCTTTTTGCTGCTTTCCAGTGACTTTCATGAGGAGTTTGCATATAATGGGAAACACGATTAACGGTAAAGGAAAGTTCAGGACGGGAATGAGTCAAGTATAAAAGACTACCAACAAGCTGAAGATACAAGGTGGCATCTACTTCAGGGGAAGTACAAGTGGCAGAAAGTTTGACTCCGGACTGGAAGGGAGAAGGGGCTGGGTTACAATATTCCATGTGGAAGTGATGAAGAAGGTCACAAGCATACTTAGACTGGGAAAGAAAGATTCCTTCTTTGGTTTGCAAGACTTGGAGACCAAGAAAATAATGCAAATGTCCTAAGTCTGACATTTCAAAAATTTTCTTAAGACAGGATTTCACATGGGTTATAAGGTTAGGGTCACTACTAGTAAGGATAAGATCATCAACATACAGAACAAGTATGATGAGATGGTTTCCTACTTTCTTGGTATAGACATTGGGGTCAGAATGGAATCTAGAAAAACCAATGTCAAGGATAAAGCTATCCATTTTGGCATACCAAGCTCTAGGAGCTTGATTAAGGCCATATAAGGATTTCTTAAGGAGATAGACAAGGCTAGAGTTATCCTGAACATATCCAGGAGGTTGTTCCATGTAAATTTCCTCCTGTAAATCACCATGTAAAAAGGTAGACTTGACATCCATTTGATGTACTTCCTAGTTATGTAAGGCTGCAAGGGAAAGAACAAGGCTGATTGAATTCATTTTTGCTACAGGGTCAAATGTTTCATTGTAGTCAATCCCTTCAACTTCCAAAAAACCTTTGGCAACTAAACTTGCCTTAAGTCTTTCAACACTTCCATCTGATGCATACTTAGTTCTGTAGACCCATTTACATCTGACAAGTTTTCTTCCTTTTGGAAGAGGAACAAGATCCCAAGTATCGTTCGCCATTAAGGAACGATATTCTTCATACATAGCTGCATCCTAATCTAGATTTCCTAAAGATTTTGCAAAAGTTTCTAGATCATGATTCTCGGAAACTTGAGCCAAAAGAGAAGAGGCTCGCTGAAACTGAGAACGTGTTCGACGTTGATCTCTAGGATCACCGGAAAGATCACCAGATGCTTCACATGTTGAACAGACCCATCGAGGAGGCATTGGTGCTGGTGCAATTGGAGGAACATGAGCAGGAGGAGGTGGATTTTCATCCTCACTGCCATCATCAGAAACTGGAGTTGGAAACCTATCAAGGAAGCTAGAAGAAGAAGAAGAAGAAGGCACAATCGTTGAATCAGGCTCGCAGGCCAAAGATGGCACACCCGCCAAGTTAGGATCGTAGGCCAAGAGATTTTCATCAAATTTAACATCTCTTCTAATGATTATATCATGAGTGTTAGAATAATCAACCCATAGTTAGCTACCTTAGACATTAATTAATCCATTTTTGTCTTATTTTCCTAGTTTCCATATTCCACCTTATGCAAGTTGTCCTCCGCATCTCCAAAGTGGTCAAACATGATAAATTTGAGTCATGGAGCACTTGGGAAACCACTTGGAATCAAATCTAATTTATTCCTGGCCTTCCTAGCGCATGTCTACATTTTCTACTTTATTGCCTGCTTTTGCTGAGTTTTAAGGCAATTGGGAAAGTTTGACTAGGTGAAGTTAACTTGTTTTTTGTCCTCATCATCATCCACTCTTTTATCCTAAGAAAACCATGTATGAGTTGTCCTTTCATCATCTATTATCTTTCCTAATTTATTTTTCCAATTCGTGAGCTCCTAGATAGATTTGGAAACTGCTTTATGCACCTATGGGGGATTTGCTTAGATTTAGTAAGCCTGCTTTTTGACCAAATTTGAATGTAATCCTTATGCATTCAAATCTCTGATGTAATTATTTATTGTGGAAGCCTATGAATTCACAAGGTTGGATATTGTACACTTATTCAATATAGATTAGTGTTCTGCTCCATATTCAATCTCCTTTGTGTGTAATTGGCAATTTTTGTGAGTGTAATTGTTCTAACACCTGGGTTCAATTTCCACATGGTATCAGAGCCTTTGTAGATCGATTTCTCTCCTTCCAATTTGTTATTGCAGGTTCGACATCATTGACTGGGAGCATTCTGCTGACTGAAGGGACAATTTTTGAGCTATGGATCAATCTCAGAAGATCATCTTGACTCCATTTAACTTCTTTGAATGGAAAGCAGAGATGGAGATACTGTTGAGAGAGAAAGGGCTCTACAGAGTGACTATGGCAATAGAAGCAGATCCCAATGCAGCTGCAGAGAAAATTAAATGGCACAACAGGAGGGATGAGGCCTATGGTCTCTTGTGTCTGAGCATATCCAGAGACCTCCTTTTCCATCTTGATGGATTAACATCACCAAATGAAGAATGGGAGAATATTTTTGATATTTTTGGTAAGACAGATGAGATGAGGGGACATCAAATTGAAAATGAATTGATCTCCCTGAGTCCCAACAGCTTCGAATCCCTGCAACTCTATTTTTCCAAGTTCAAAGCCCTTGTTTTGTAGCTAAAACAGTGTGGAATCGAAAAGAAGGATGAGCAACTGGTTTTGGCCATAGTCTTGAAGCTTGGCCCTGACTAGTCAATTTTTGTCTCGACCTTCCATGCCACA
>LPNX010098508.1:738487-829513 GCA_001517045.1 Pseudotsuga menziesii | reverse complement strand
CTTGTAGATTTCATGGAATCTCTCACACAAGAACAAGATAAATTGGTGATGATGGGCACCATCAAACCTTCCAAAGACCAAGCTCTAGTTGTTGGAGATTTGAGGGTGGATTCAAAAGGAAAGAAGAAATATAAGAATCCACCTGAGAAAAAGAGAGACAAGAACAAGTCTCCAGAGGATCCCCAAGGTTCCAAGAAGAACTTCCAGAAGAAGAAGAACAAAGGAGAAATGAGCAAGTGCACATACTACAGTAAGGGCAATCATCCTGAAAGCTCCTGCATGAAGAAGCAAATTGACATGCTGACCCAACTCTTGGAGAAGAATGGCATCTCCCTTCCTGATAGCTCAAAGAAGAGGGAAGGAGGATCAAATTCAGAAGACAGAGAGAGAGTTCATGCATTGGTTGTTGGCACAACAAGCTCACCTAGTTTCATCATTGATTCTGGAGCTTCAAGACATATGGTTTTGACCAAGGAGGAATTCACCTCTCTTGACATGTCGAAAGGTCCACCAATAGTACTGGGAGATGACTCTCTCACTGAAAGTTTGGGAAAAGGGAGGATTGATCTTGACCATGGTAAGTTCAGCAATGTATTGTATGTTTCAGGTCTTACCTCTAACCTCTTAGCAGTGTATTAGATGACCCACACAGGGTCTCCAAAGAAGGTCATATTCTCCTTTGATGAAGTTGAGATCATAGATATCTCAAGTGGTAAAGTCATTGCAAAAGGAGTTGCAAATCACACTTTGAAGGTATACATGTTCTCACACTTCCTACCTTACTCAAACCCCTCTGCTCTTTTGATTCATGCTAATGAGGCAAGCAACCTTTGGCATGAAATATTTGGCCACCTTAACTATAAGTATCTTTCTGATCTTAGTGAAAAAGAAATGGTCATAGGGTTACCAACGATTAAGTTTTCCAAAGGAGTCTGTCACGGTTGCATCTTAGGAAAACACCCAGAGCATAAATTTGAGAAAGCTAGTCATGAGAGAACCTCTGCACCTCTTGAGTTGATCCACAGTGATGTTGCTGGCCAATTTTCTCATATGTCAATGAGTTAAGCCAAATATGCATTGAAATTCATAGATTATTTTTCCAGGTACTGCTGGGTTTACTTCCTGAAACACAAGTCTAATGTTTTTGGCCTTTTCAAAGTCTTTAAGGATTTGGTTGAAAACCAGTCTGGGAGGAAGCTCAAGGTCCTCGGATCTAACAATGGTGGTGAGTATGTCAAGTCTGAGTTCATTCAATATTGTGTATATGTAGGTATTCATATGCAACATTCTATCCCTTACACACCACAACAAAATGGTGTTGCTGAGAGGAAGAACAAATCACTGAAAGAGATGGCAACCTGCATGATGGAGGCTAAGACTTTGCCACCAAATTTTTGGGCCGAAGCTATAAAATGTGCAGCCTATATCCAGAATAGGGTGCCTCATAAACAACTTTATGGTATGACTCCTTTCGAAGCATGGAGTGGTCACAAGCCAGATGTGACCCATTTCAGGATTTTTGGCTCAAGGGCTTGGGCTAGAATTCCAACAGAAAAGAGGAAGGCTTTGCAGCCCCAAAGCTAAGAGTGTCTATTTGTTGGGTACTTTGAAGATTCAAAAGGGTACAAGCTGATCAATTTGAGCACAAACAAGGCCTTCATTGAAAGGTGTGTTCAGTTCCAAGAAGAGCCTTTAGCAGCAGTGGAAGTTGGAGAATCCTCTTCACCACCAGAACCATTGAATGTAAGTGAAGAGATAGTTGAGCTTGCTGATTCTGATATGTCTAATAATTATGATTTAATTGTAGATCCTAACAATCCTACAAGACCAAACTGGGAAGCAAAGACCATTCGTGCAGCTGGAGAACTAGCTGGAAATCCTAATGATCCTAGGAGGACTAGATCTCAGTTTGAGAGTGCTATGTGTATGAAAGATCCTTTGTTTGCAGAGAAATTCTATCTAATGGTTGAATCAGACCCACAGACATATAAATATGTAGCAAATGATTCAATATGGAAAACATCCATGAAATAAGAGTTCATCTCACTCCAGAAGAACAACACTTGGGAGTTGGTTGATCTTCCCCTGGGGAGGAAGCTAGTTCAATGTAAGTGGGTTTACAAAACCAAGTTTGCTGCTGATGGTTCACCTTTGAAATATAAGGAAATATTGGTATCGAAGGGCTACTCATAGGTACATGGCATATACTACAATGAGACCTTTGCACCAGTGGCAACGATGGACTCCATCAGGCTAGCCTTAACCATTGCAGCTTCGAAGCAGTGGGAGGTACATCACATGGATGTGAAGTGTGATTTCCTGAATGGAGATATTACTAAATATATTTACATGCAGCAGCCTCAAGGATTTTATACTAATACATCTCTTGTGTGCAGGCTAAAGAAATCATTGTATGGGATTAAGCAAGCCCCCAAGGCTTGGTATGCCAAGATTGATAGCTTTCTACTATCATTGAATTTTGTTCGATGCAAGTCAGATCCTAATGTCTATTTTAAGATGATTCATGGTTATGTAATGATTATTTTCTTGTATTTTGATGACCTTCTCATTACAGGAAGCTCAAAGGATGAAATTCCCCCCTTTGAAGGATGCAATGAACCATGCATTTTCAATGACAGACTTGGGGTTGTTGAGCCAGTTCTTGGGTCCTGAGATTGCTCAAACCAAAAATGGAATAAAATTACATTAGTCCAAGTATGCCTTTAATTTTCTGAACAAATTCAACATGAAGGATTGCAAGCCAAGCAAGACTCCCTTCCTTTCAGGAGTTAAGCTTAAAGAAGCAAATTCTTCACCTATGGTAAACAATACACTGTATAGGAAACTGATTGGGTGTTTGTTGTACCTTACATATAATCGACCTGATATTTCTTATGCAGTAAATGTGGATTCAAGATACAAGGATCAACCTCATGAGATCCATTGGAGAGCAGCCAAAATGATCCTTAACTTTGTTCAGGGAACAAGGACTCATGTGATCTTCTACAAAGCTAAATCTGATCTTGATTTGATTGGGTTTACTGACAGTGATTGGGCAGGTGACAAAACAGATCAAAATTCAAAATCAAGATATGTGTTCATGATTGCTGAAGGAGTAATCAGCTGGTCAAGAAAGAAACAGAGTGCCATTGCACTCTCATCTATAGAAGCAGAGTACAGAGGAGTTGTAAATGCAAAAACTCAATGTTTATGGTTGCAGGGGTTACTTGGTGAGTGTGGCTTCGAATCAGAATACTCAACTAATATCTATTGTGATAATTAGAGTACCATTCGAATCTGAAATGATCCAGTTCAAAGACAGAGAACCAAACACATTGAGATCCATATGCACTACATTAGACACCTTGTGCATGATGGCACCATTCACCTACTCTTTTGTTCATCTTCAGAAGCAGATATATTCACCAAAGTTTTTTGTGAGAAGACATTCAGCAATCTCAAATCACTACTGGGAATTGCTAATCATGCTATGAATAATGATTGATGACAATATTTTCAAATTTTGTTTTACTGTCCATGTTTAAGGGAGGATTTTTCCCACTGGGTTTTTGCCTCTTTCCTTGGTTAAATGGACATGCAGTATGTAAAGGGCGACTAAGCCTTGTTTCTAGGCCTTATAATTTTCTGATATTTTACTCATAAGTCAGGCTTAAGGGGGGGTATTAGAATAATCAACCCATAGTTAGCTACCTTAGACATTAATTAATCCATTTTTGTCTTATTTGCCTAGTTTCCATATTCCACCTTATGCAAGTTGTCCTCCACATATACAAAGTGGTAAAAATTTCTAAATTTGAGTCATGGAGTGCTTGGGAAACCACTTGCAATCAAATCTGCTTGATTCCTGGCCTTCCTAGCGCATGTCTATTTTTTCTGCTTTATTGCCTGCTTTTGCTGAGTTTTAAGGCAATTGGGAAAGTTTGACTAGGTGAAGTTAACTTGTATTTTGTCCTCATCATCCTCCACTCTTTTATCCTAATAAAAGAGTGTATGAGTTGTCATTCCATCATCTATTAGCTTTCCTAATTTATTTTTCCAATTCGTGAGCTCCTAGACAGTTTTGGAAACTGCTTTATGCACCTATGGGGGTTTTTCTTAGATTTAGTAAGCCTGCTTTTGACCAAATTTGAATGGAATCCTTATGCATTTGAATCTCTCATGTAATTATTTATTTTGGCACCCTATGAATTCATAGGGTTTCCTATTGTACACTTATTCAATACAAATTAGTGTTCTGCTCCATATTCAGTCTCCTTTGTGTGTAATTTGCATGTCTAATTGGCAATTTTTGTGAGTGTAATTGTTCTAACACTTGGGTTCAATTTCCACAATGAGAATGTGGTTGAAGAAGTCTATAACCTTTTACATCTTTATAATATCTAACAAATATGCAATTTTCACTTTTAGGCTATAATGCTTTCCATTTTTCATCCGAAATGTGAGCCCATGCTTCACAACCAAACACACGAAAGTGACTTACATCTGGTTTAATTTTACTCCATGCTTCTTCCGGTGTTATACCTTGTAAAAATTTAGTGGGTGTGCAATTAAATATGTAATTTGCACAATTTATGGCCTTAGCCCAATATTGAAGACTTAGTCCCTTAGATTGGATCATACAATTAGCCATTTCTTTTAAAGTGCGGTTCTTCCATTCAGCTACACCATTTTGTTGTGATGTATATGGAACAGTGTGCTCTTGTTGGATTCCTTGTTCAGTGCAAAAATTAGTGAACTTATTGTTAACAAATTCTCCTCCATTGTCAGATCTTAACTTAATAATTTGATGACCATATTGTTTTTCAACAAGGGCCTTGTAGGCCAAGAACATGTTAAAGACCTCGCTCTTAAGTTTTAGGAAGTAAACCCAAGTGCGTCTGGATTAGTCATCAATGAAGGTTAAGAAATATTTGAAACCAAAAAAGGAAGCAGATGGAAGAGGGCCACACAAGTCACTATGCACAAGCTCCAAGGGAACCGAGGCATGCCAAGAGGCACGCTTGTCAAAACTGTCCCGATGATGTTTTTCGAGTACACAACCGAAACAAACACCATCCTTGCAAGATACTAGCGGAAGACTAGTCACCATTTTGTTTTGACATAGTTGTTGTAATGAGTGATAATTTAAGTGACCAAATCGCTTATGCCAAAGTTTGCTCAAGTTATTACTATGAGCAACAAAAACTGAAGGAAAAGGTGATGACCCAAAGTTGTTAAATTTGTACAACCTGGTAATATCATCAACAGTTCTAGTAGCAAGGACATTTTGAGGATTTTTAAAATCTTTGATTTCAACTTAGTGAGGTGTAAATGTCATAGTTTTACCTTCACCCGAATGAGTAATTTGATAGACTGGTAACAAATTGTAGGAAATTTTTGGAACACATAGTGCATCACTGAAATGAGCATTTTCTACTGGAACTGTTCCAGATCCTACAACACTTAGAGATCTATCATCACCAACAAATATTTGTTTGGTGTTACATTCATGCATAGTTGAAAAAATGGCTTGATCCTTAGCCATATGATAATATGCTCCAGGATCAATGAGCCATTCATTTGAAGTAGAAGAAGAAGATGCAGTATAAGAATAACCAGAAGCACAAAGTGAAGGTCCATGAGATTTAGATTCTGAAGACGAATCTAGGCTGATGTGATGCTTCTTCATTGCTGCTTCCAAGGCTACCATCTTCTTAAAACATTTAGATTCATCATGATTATCTTTCCCACAAAAATTGCAATGATGCACTGTCTTCTTTCCTTTGTGCTTGGATCCTTTGTCATTTTTTAAAGGAGGAGCTAACTGAGAGGGTTTGGGACCCTTGTTGTTTGGCTTATTATTGTGAAAATTTTGTTTCTCGGGAGGCTTGGACTTTTATTTCTATTGGGACAATAAGGCTTTCCCAGATGTATCTGCATTGTTAATTATTCCAAGATGAATGAGCTTATCTTTCTCTCTAATTAAGGAATCACAAAAGGATTCAAGGCTAGGCTCTTGATAGCTAGCTGCAGTCAAGGATTCTTTCATGGAGTATAATGTAGATACAAATTAGAATATGCATGTCCAAGTTTTGAAAGAATATGATAAATACATTGTTTGTCTTCTTTCTTAATATTGCATTTGGCACATAATAGTCTACGAGTTTTATACTTAGATAAATAGGTTTGAATGCATGAAAAATCATTTGGATTCAAGGAAAGCAACTCATTCTCAAGTTGATAACCCCAAATTTCATTGTGTTTACCAAACACAGATTCCAACTTTTCCCAAGCGAGATTAAGTTCATCAATTCCAGATATGTGGAATCGCAAATAAATAGAGATTGACATCCCAATCAATCCACGAGCTTCATCACATCGACTTTCCCATTTAATTTTCTTATCATCATCAGCAGGTTCTGTTTCTTTCCCTGAGGTTATCTTGAAAAGTCCCCTACATAGAACATCCTCCATACGAGATTTCCATGAGAAATAGTTAGAACTTGTAAGTATAATATCACAATGGGTTGGCCATACTATAAAATAATGGCTGAAAGAACAGAAATTAACTATTTGGATGCAAAGAGCTTGAAAAAATATGCAGTTAAAAAAAAACGGCACTTAAAACTGATTCCGTATGATGAAGTTATGCTTGATCAAAGAAAATGTTGAAGATGTCCCCAATAGTGACCTGAAAGACATTAACTTGACCAACTAAAAAAAAAGAATCCCCCTCTTCCCAAGATCAACCCTTGACAATCACTTTTACAATAAAGTTGCTTTGAAGTGAATCACTTTTGTAGAATAAGTGATGTTCACTTTTACAATAATGTGACTTTTAAATAGTGCAAAAATACATTAAAATACTTAAGTGACTCACTTTTATTTTATTTTATTTATGTGATTGAAAATAGAAATTGCGAATGCACTAAAAAGTAGCTTGATAAGACTTGAACTCAAGAATTATCATGGTGTAAAACAACTTTGGACCAAGTGAGCTAAGTTTAAAAGGTACGTAAAAGTATGGAAAGAGGAAGGGTTTTTTTTTTTTTTAACTCTTCTCTCTCGTTTTTTGTGCTTGCTTTCTTTTTCTGCAAATCACAAAAAAAATGAAAAAACAAAAAAAAAAATTTGTTTTCCACATAATAGGGTTAGATATTGGTTATCTTACTCGGAAAGTTTATGTTTTCAAGTTTTTTTCCTGTTTCTGATTTGCTGTGATCGCACAAGATACACGACAAAGAGCATATGTAGCCGAGAAGACAAGAAAAAAAACTTTGCCTTACTGTTTCTGATTCGCCGTGATCGCACAAGGTGCACGGAAAAGAACATACGCAGTAAGGGAAAACAATAGTCTGAGACTAAAACATAAAATATCTAATAATAAACTGATAAAATATGAGAGATTTAAAAAAAACAAATCTGTCACTGTAACATTATACCTTCAGATTTGCTGAAATGGGTGTTTCTAGAGCAAACGAAAATGGTTTTCGGTGAAACAAAAACTATTTCCCAATGGAAACGGTGCTCTAGACGCAATGGAATAGCTCCCACAGGACAAAAATGCACAAAAAATCTAGAAACAAAAACCTTTTCAAAGCTTCCACAACACCGGTTCCAGATCTATATCAAAACCGAAAGCGACTCTTCATATTCGAAAGCGGCTCGGATACCATGTTCAGGTACACAGGGTACTCCCAAAATACCGAACACCTTTAGAAACCACTTCACACAAATAGATCACAGATCGACACACTGATGTTTGTCACGTGGTTAAAACCCTCGGGAGGAAAACAGTCCACGGCCCCAGCCAAATAGCTACTTGGAGCAATTTATTATGCAAAAGAAACAAAGTTACATGAGATTCTCATAATCGATCAACTAGATAAGGACCCTCTATGCTATTTAAATAGAGATCATATACCAATCGACTGTTAAGCCACGGATCAATGGTAGGTATGATCTAAGAGAATTTGAACCGTCGGATTACTCTATGTCTAGAAGATATCGTAACCGTTGGATTAGAATATTTACAAATGCATACTAATGCATACTAAAGAAACACATTTTTACCTAATGGATATATTACACAAGTTGATCTTAACTAACTCCTAGGTGTTTAAATATCCTAACAACCCCCACCGATTGACTAGCACTCCCGTGAATAAAAATGCAAGCGCTGTCTCGTGACAGTCTTGGTGGCCGAGTGACCACCTGAAATCCAATAGGAATCCACTGAAACTGGGGTCCAAATCATCATTACCAGATTACACCATTTGATTTACCAACCAGACACAATTGATCCCCCATGCTCGTCTTCACGCCTAAGCGGCGATACACCAGAGTTCGGGTCCTTGAACCAACACTGTTGAGACCATTCTTAACGACCCTCTACACTGTCGGCAGGCCACATGGCTTCTGACTCAAACTTAGATTCATATCAATTTGATCCCAACTTACATACCGCACCATCTAGCCTCATGGTTGGTGCAAACATGGATCCTCTTTCCAGAATGATCATTGGTAGTTGACCCATGTCCATACCTCAAGTCAACACCAATACCCTTTCAAGTGTTCCTAGTACTACCATGCAGACTGTCTTAACTCAACTGCCTCCACCGATACTTACCAATCGAACTGCCCCAACTGTCATACTTGGGGGCAGTGGCTCATCCACTCACACTGTCCCACCTATCATACCTGGGGGTAGTGGCCCTTCCACTCACACCATCCCACTTGCCATACATGGGGGCAGTGGCCCGTCCAAAACCATGCCACAAGTACCCCCAGTCATGTAGGGACATCATGTTCTCATGAACCCCACTAACATTGCAGGTCCTTCCCATATCAACCTTGGGTCCAACCTACCTTTCATGGCACACCTCAACTTTCCTGACTTGGCCAAGTTAACCAATGAACCTATCTCTCATCAAACCTTTTGGCCTCCCATGCCAACCAAGCTCCCCTCAAACATCCCCAAGTTTGAAGGGAAGGTAGGAGAGTGCCCCAAAAACCATATAATGACATTTCACCTATGGTGCTCATCAAAAAACATCATAGATTATTCGATTAGACTCAAGCTTTTCCAATGCACCCTCACAAGTGTTTCAGCCAAGTGGTACATCAAGCTACCACAATCCAAGTACCTAGACTTTAACTCCTTAGCCTTTATGTTCCTGCCGTATTTCCAGCTCCTCATCAGATATGATGAAGGGGTGGAAATCTTGCTATCTTGTCACCAAAACACTATGAGCCACATAGCCGACCACATCCATGAGTGGCGGTGACGTCGCAGCTTGTGCAATATCAAGCTTGATGACATGATATTCCTTGACTGGTTCTTAAAAACATTGTTTCCACCCATAACCAAGGACGTCACCTCCGAACGTCCCCAAATAGAGGAAGAAGCCATCCTAAAATCCCAACAGTTCGACCTCATTTAAGCACAGTCGTGATACCTCTATACCATCATTACAGACTCTCTCCATGCAGGCACCTCCTACTGGGATGCGTCGGGGGCATCTCATGCCATATATGGAATCATAGACTCTATTTCCCACCAAGAACAACATCATGTGACACCAGCCATGATGCCTCCACACCCGAGAAACACCCCTAGTGTTTCCTACCCAAACCAAGCTCCTGATTATTCAAGAATGATATCTCAATCCAGAGCTACAACCTCCTATACATAACCTGTGCCACAACAGTAGGTCCATGCACCTTCTTGGCTAGAACAACAATATTTGAGACAGATGATTGGATTTGTGGCATCACCAACCCCCCAAGTTTACTATGCACCACCAGTGCAAGCCTCTTAAGCCCCCAGCCCAACCCTGCCGACACCTCTGGGACAAGTGTTTTCTCAGCAAAATCGTCCCAACCCACCTACCCCCAACAACCAATAGGGACAAGGCAGAAACAACAAAGATAGGAATCGGGATAACAACCAACCCCAAAGAGGTAGCCAATATCCCAACCCCCCTTGTAATTCCACCAACCCAATCCGCCTCGATGGAATGCACCATTATAGACCAACAAACCATACGAGCTATGCAATGTCTATGGGCACTACACCCATGACTATATGCTTATGGGACATGAAAAACTCCTCCATGAAGAAACCCAACAAGGTAACAATGCGGCTGCCCAAACACAATAGAACCTAGAACCACTGGTCCCTCCTCCCATGGTGCTCCAGAAGCTGTTACCAGTTCAAGGATTGGTAGAAAATGCACCCTTTCCCCAAACCACTCTCACATCCCACTCTGTTCCACATCCCATAGAGACAGGATTACACCAACTACTAGTAGTTACAATGGAGGAGATCAACCTGCAGGCTAGGTGGAACCAATACGGATCCTCTACTGAAACCCTTGACACAGCAGCAACATCCACATCCAACACTACTAATGTTCCTCTTCACCTTCTGCCCCCCCCACATGACCACATCTCCCCTTCAGGCGTCTTTCCAACAACACTACTACAAGGATGGCAGTTAACTATAGTATCATCGATGACTTGGACCAATCACCAATGGTCATGTCATCTCTTGAAGTACTCAAAACGTTCCCAACACAACAAAAATCCTTGCTAGCCACCCTTAGTGCCGTAGACCCCTCCAACTCAAGATTAATCACATTTGATTTGGATCAAGGAGAACCAAAAATTCCATCGACCATCGACTTCTAGATCCCGGTGTCAATTCGAAATTTGGTTATGCATCGATGCATCATTAATGAGGGGGCATCCACTTGCATCATGTCAACCTTGGATTGGCAGAAAATCGGGTCCCCCATCTTGCAGCTATCCACCACCACGTTGCGTGCCTATGATGGCCATCCCACTAGAGCCCAAGGCATCCTCCCACACATCCCCATCTATTTAGGTGGGAAGACTGTCCTAATTGACATAGAATTCGTCAACGCTCAGTTATACTACAACCTTCTTCTAGGACGTAGCTATATGTACATGATGCAAGCTATGGAATCTACCATCTCTCGCCAAATGATGTTCCCTCACGATGGGAAAATCGTGAATGTCGACCAGTTGGCTTACCATGATCCACAAGCATCAACAATGCCATCTAACATTATTCCCACTATCGACACCACATTTGACAACACCACCACCCCATCATGCTGAATGTAGGCCCAGGGTTGTTTGCCGACACCTCCATGATGGCTTCCTTCCCCTCAATATCACCACCATCTCCTCCAAGTGATATTGGGGATTTTTGCATGCTGTCATCCAGCACTATTGCACCACAACCCCTTCTGCAGCCGAAACCCCATCCACAGCCACAATACCATCAGTAGCTGCAACCTTAACCACAACTGCAACATCATGCACAACTGCAACCATGAACACATCCCCAACATACTCACCAGGGCACTACTTGGGTTCCTCCCCAGTCCACACAATTCCCTTCCTATTTCCTCCACCTGACATCATGAGTAAGCAAGTAATGGCCACCTTAAACTTACCCATATTCACATTGGGGATTCTTGTATGGTACCTCGATCCAGCAGCCCAGCCTCTGACGCCTCAAGTTGTGTTAACCCTTGTTCAACACATTGTGGTCGAATCAAGCCCTGCACCTTGCCCACAAAAGCAAACCACTGCGCCTGCATTTATAGAGCCCCACCCAAAAAGGGCCAGGGGAAAAAACACGAAATCAACAACCAAACCCTGAAAGATTTCACCATGTGTTGCGTGTGATTAATAGGGCCATGCAACTCAAAACTGTCTTGAAATTCCCATGATTCACACACATTTAGATGGCATGGACACAACAGAAAACCTTCCTATGGTTGAACTCCCGAGTGGACCGACAAATAAAAACAATTCATTGAGGACAAACCATACATGCGCCCTTTGCAGATTGTATGTACATTACTCCCACCACTGCCAAGACTTGGCCGAGTTTTGGGCCGCCCTTAGCCAACTTCGAAAACATTCCCTTGAATCTGAATTGAATTCCATTGAGGAGATCCACCCTACAGTTTCTTCCTCTACCACCACAACCATTTACATTATCTCAAGCTATAGTATTTCATTTGTCTCCTCGGCCATGGAAGATTCACCTGATCTATCCTAGCACCACTGTCAGGATGATGGAGAGATCTATAAAACCACCATGGATTTTATCCTATTCCCTTTCAACCATGGTGTGGAATCGGTTCTTCCCGTCGAAGGCTATATTTCATCACCCCTCCTTGCCAATGAACTTTGTGTCGAAAAGGGGGCACATCTCTTCATTGACTCATACGGTCGGCTCTTGAAGAATATTTGCAATGGGCTCCACCTCAAGACATCCCATGCTTTATACCACCACCATGAGTCACTTATAGCGTAGTTTTTTTATTTTATTTTATTTTGCATCATTTTTACCACGAGTCGGTGACCCCCTCCAGTCGTTGTTTCGCTTCTAGTCACAGTGAATCCATTCTAGAACTCCATTGCATCATTTGCACATGAGCGGGTAGATATTATCCCTGCCCCTGCACTGCAGGGAGCCCACTGGACAGTGCGGTCCCCCATCTGCACATGTACATAGTATGTTGCACGTATGATCTAGCTACCACCATGCTAGCATACTGTCAGGTCCTAGACCTGCCTTGAAGGTTGAGGCCTCTTCCTATCTCCCCAGTTGCACAATACTCCTGGGTCGAGAAACGAACTTTAGACTGGCTCCCTCCCTGCTGATTCCTTGGGCCATTTCCTGGAGTCATGTTAGGTTGTGTGTCACCAAGCGAATCATACACGTACGTTGAGTTAGCTTCGTACCCATAGGATTCCATTTGATCTAGTCATTCCCAGTGCACCATTGCACTAGGGGCAACATCACTACCTACTAATCAGAGTCATTCGGAGTCCCCTTGAGACGTCATTCGCACCACTAGGTTTGGTTTTTCATCCTCTGTCTTATGACGAGACCATTGTCTCAAAGTCAGTAATCAATTTTCTGTCCCACTTCCTAAGAGTTACCTCAGTTTACGTGCCACTTTATTTTTTACAATTGTCTTTGGACCTGTACTTGCCTCATATGCTAGTCTCCGGACTTATACTTGCATCATATCCATCCACCGCAACTTACACAGGTTTCCAGACCATTTCCCGGAAGATACATTACTTTGTATGCATTTGACACATAACTGTCTGCAAACTTGTGCCTATTAAATTTCTTATTCAACATTAAACAATCTAATACGTCCACCCCAAGTTGGTACGGATTGGTCCAATGAGACTCTTCTGACCTCTGTCTAAGAGCCTCCTTGATCTGTGTGCCTCTTCCACACTGATTCGTGCCCCTCTTCCGCAATCCATCCCATGCATGTATTGGTATGTTCAAGAGCCACCTGCTCCATCCATACTGCATAGATGACCTCTGGACCACTGTCCATTGTCCTGAAAAAGGGGGGCACCTTCAGTGCCCTCTCGATTGGTTGACCATACTATATTTTCTGTTAAGCTCTGTTCTTACTCCTAAAAGAATGAAAATATTTCCGAGTGTATTTGCTTCCTCCCCCTCTCGTTAAAGTATCAGAAAGGGCGTCTACATAGCATCATTTATCTCCTTTTGCAAACTATGAAGACTACCATATGAAAAGGAACAACTTGGCACATTTAATCCAATACCATTCCCCTCTGCATCCTTATATGCTTTCTTGGGCAGAGGGGCCGCACTTTATGAAAAAGCTCATCAGGGATTGTCTTTAAGCTCTTTTCCATCCTTCTCATAAAGAAAATATCTCTGATCAAACTTGGTTTTGTTCATTCTCGTAAAACTATCTGAATGACCGTCTAGTTAGTACAGGTTTAACCTTTTCTAGCCTAATTGGACTACCAATGGTAAATAAATCTCCCATCCCCTAAAGGATGGGCGAGCTTTCCTATGTACACTTTTATCCTTTTTCGGGCACAGGAGACTATCAACGAAAAAGACACCCTGCTGGATTATTTTTCATGCTTTCAGACTCTCTAAAATTGAAAGCACCATCTAGCATTTACTTTCTTGGGCTTACTAAAAATCCACGAGATCGTACCATAAAGGTGTCTTTAGACACCACCCCACATTAACAATTTATCAACATTCCCACTTCGGGTCACCTTTGTTTAGAGTATTCTGCAATGAGTCTTCCTTGGATCCAATGAATACTAAAAGTGTCTAACTCCCCTAAGTATTTCCCATCCGCAGTTACATTCCCGGTATTACAGCTATGATCCCTCTCCTAGGAGTTAGTTTCATTTGCTGCAAGGTCATCCCTGCCATCATACTCTGAACAAATGAAGTTTGAGTCCTCTACACTCCCCCTGTCCTTGTTTCCCAATTCATCGTGTCAGTTCCTAGATTGCCTTACACCCTTGGTTAACTCCCTCGTGCTTCTTATCAATGCAACACTATTGCCTTGGTTAGTTGTAGGTCTCCCTTTGTCGATTAAAACACATCTATTCCAGAGGATAGACCCAAATGTCCCTGTATCCTTCTTTCATTAACCTCATTGATGAGTTCCTTGGATCACTTGAGAGGATTCCTTAGTGCCCCTTGAGATGGTTCTAGCTCACGTGCTTGACTTCAACAACCATCATCGCACCATTGAGATTGATACAAGGTATTGTTCCGTGTAGTATTTGGTCTAAGACCCTAGTTGTCACCTAACTCTAGTACTTTGGTGAGTCTATTATGGGACCCAGACAGGTTCATGTCCCTTGTGATTTTTGGGTTGTGTTGGAGACAGTGTTTAGAAGCCCCAACAGTGCTTCTATATAGATTCATGATTGATGCAACATAGTGTACCATAGAGACTCTGAATCTCCATCAGTAAGTCCCCACAGTTATGTACCATCCCAGATTCATCAGGTCATCAATTGTGAAGATATAGCATTCCATGAGAATGCCATGGGTCCAATGTATAATTTCTTCATATCAGTATTGTACTCAGCCTCTAATCGAGGCAACCATTATGTAACACCATTTGTATATGATCGGCTCTTGTATTCTAGAGCTTTGATCGCATGATTCTTTTTGACATTGTTATGAGCATGGGGATGCCCAACTCGTCCATATACATGTCACACATTATTTGTATCTCACCCTATTGTTCAGGAATAAACACCTTATAACCGAAGGTCTAGGGTTACCAACGTACTCTTAAAACTTGCAAACAATCAGCTTCGAAGTACAGAAAGGAAATAGGAATATAGAATGAACTCACCTAATTAACGATGGTTGATCCAAGCCTTGACTTCTTCCACTCTTCTTCTTCTTCAAAGCTATCAGGGATGCATCTCCTTCACCTGCAAAGAACAAATCTTCCAAATACAATCTCATACATGTATATATAACATGTTAGATAAACAATATATAGAGTGCTTAATCATACATATTCATCAAACCATGATACATGAAAGACATTCAACACGCATTTGGAATAAGGATTCTCTTTATTAACAATAGTGAATGAGATAAGATTACAACCCAATGCTTGAAACAAGGACTCCTCTGCAACCAAAGGATTCTGAGTTTTGATGCTCCAAAGACTTCTGAATAGATACCACCAGCATAAATTTTCTCTCCAAGTATGATTGATTAATGCCCTCCCCAAGGCCTCTATTTATACTTAGGGAAATAGAGCAGTTTTGAAGGTTGAGGATGTTGAGATAGTTAAGATAGTTATTGATTTGGGCTTAACACATCTCCATTAATCACGAATTATTATTTTTAATTTCAAAGGAAGGCGTACGTGAGTATTGACACTGGAAACCCGCGTATGACACACGAGTTGCTATAAGGGCAACCCGTGTACAGATCTGTACGCAAGTTGCAATGACAATACTCACGTACAATACGCGATATGCTGTAGGAAAAATCACGTATGTACGTGGGCTGCTTATAGGAAAAGTTGCGTACAACAATTGACATATGAAAAGGTAAAAATGGCAATCTGGATGAATAGTGAATGTATTTCATAACATGCCCATCTATAGTGTTTTAGTCAACCTTCAATCCATAAATTTCCTTTTGTGTGCCAACAAGTGAAGTATTGGCTCTCGCACGGAGAAGTGCCATTTGGGTTGATAACAGATGCCCCCTACTGTGTGAGGTCAGAGGGAAGCGATGGCCGAAATACATTATAATCTTTGTCTTTGGAGAACTCAAAAATCCAATGGAGCAAAGGTAGTACCTGAAACAAATACATAATAATGTCATATACAAAGTCATATCTAAGGATGCTATGTTCAATATACTGGAACACTAGCTCCTTTACAATGTTTGAAAACATCATATAATACAAGCACAATACCACGTATATTACAAAGGTGGATCGAAGCCACAATATACAATAATGATGAGTCTTCAAAGATTTGGAAGCTGTGTACATAAGCGAAACATAATCTTGCGCAACTTAGTCCATAGATGAGGAAGTAAGGTCTTCATAAACAATCCCAAAGAACCAGTACAATCCAAGCCATGTGAATAAATGTAGGTTGAAGTCGAACATGGAGTGGATTCAACAGTTTGTCAATCAATAGGTGATAATCGACAACTGAAGCAAAGGAATTCACCAATGATGAAAGTGAATCCTGAGGTACTATCGTCAAAAATCTAGTTCTTCGTCATCAGGAAGTAGTGATGCGGAACCATACTATGATACAGAAGGAAATAGACCCTCCAACGGATCACAAGAGTGACTAGGAACTGGGTAAAAATAAGGTAGACACAAATGATAACAGATACAACAATGATGGGATTAGGATAAAGGTCAGACATTGAGTTGATTCCTTAAATAGTAAGCACAACATAGAGATGACCCAAGGCAGCTTTTAACTTTAAAGATAGAACAACTAGACTTATCTGTCATGTAGGATACATGATTAGATTCCCCAGGTATAATGGATAAGAGGAGGAGTAATAAACTTGAAGTAATAGCAGAACTAAAAGTGAACAATGAGACATGGGTATCAGAAAAAACAGAGAGTGCTATGTTCAAGGATGACATGCGGCCACTAACTGAAAACAAGAGAAAAATTCTTCCTTACCTTCCCTGTTAAATTTTAATGAGTCTAGGAAAGTCAACTCGGATCTCTCTTCATTTTTTAACAAGCTTGAAGAGAAGAGAAAATAATGCTTGATAGTGTCACTGATTCATGGATTTAATGAACCTGAACTAGTACATGCTCAGTCGGTGTTTTCACATTTAGAGAGTTTGAAAACTCCAAAGAAGACTTCAGGGGGGTCCTTTTTCATTTAATTTAGTCTCCTAAGGCCGGAAAAGTATAAAACATACCACAGAAGAACTCTCTTAACTTCCAAGGAAGAAAAGGTGAACCTTTTTTGTACTTAGTCAGGGAGGTCCGAAAAAGGTTAAATTACCACCTACCCAACGCTCCTTCAAGAACAGCATAAATAGCTTGAGTTTTACGAGTGTGAAGGAAAGCAATATCACTTGGAAAGATCCATTTGAGTACGAGAAATGGGACTTACAACAATAAACCCGATGCTTTGTTCTTTAGTGTTTAACAAGCATGACAAAGACATAAAGTACACAGAATATTTTTCATGTTTAGGTCTAGAGAAAAAAAAAGAGAAAACTAAGCTCATACCGAGAGTTCCTTTTCCATTAATTTAGTCCCTCAGGTTCGGAAAAGTGATAAACCTATGCCTGAGAATACTCTTCTCAATTCCGTAGAAAAGAGAGTGATCCTTTCTCGTGCTATTCCGCATGGTCCGAGAAAGAGATAACCTACCACCAATGCGGATGCCCATTCACATATTCTTAACGAGCTTGAACGAACAAGTTAACTCGGCAGTCAAGTCTGTTTTTAAGGAATCAGACCCGGGCCTAAAGAAACTCCATAAGGTCGGGGAGTCCTATAAAGGGATAGCTTGTAAAAAGAGACCAAAAAGAGGTTCTATTTGGCATGAAAAAATAGCTAAGAGGATATCCCTGTACCTGAAACAACTGCAGCATGAGTATGAAAAGACAACATAGGTCCTAAATGAGGATACTCATGAGAGGAAGGTCCTATCCATGGAAGAACAATGGTAGAGACGGGGGGCTAATGGTTTTAAAATACCATAGTCCGTGTAAAAATGTTGATTGCTAAGTTTAAGTGGATTGAGTATAGATGCAGAAATGCATTGGAAATGACAAAAACCACCCTATAGGAGCAAAAACACTTCATAATGATGAAAAAATTGTTACAAGGCCAAAAGAGATATGGTATTAGTTAAATACATTTCTAACTATAGGAAAAAACCCACTTTTAGAAATATAATTTCCGTAAATAGTTAAAAAATTAAAATAAAACTCACCATTTTGAATTGTAGCCATAAAAAGCAAGTTTTTACCTCTACCTTCATTCCATTGGTGTGGACAATCCAGTTGATGAAATCCAATTCCGCAAGTTGCAAGTAAGCCTGCACTCCAAGCTCTTCAATTTGATCCTAGCAATTTTCAATTTTGAGACCCAATTTTATGTTTTTAAGCATCCTAAAGCAAGTCATGCTGTGTACACGGGTTCACTATGTTGAAACTCACGTACACGCGTTTTGTATGTGGTTTTCCCTGAGGGAGAGTTGTGTATAGTACGCGACATGTCTAACTAGACAGTTTCATGTACTGCATGAAGGAGAAAAAGATATGTTGAGTCAAAAACTTTGAAAATTTATATGATACTAAAGATTCATAATGTTTGTTTTGCTAGGTCTGAAGATGATGTTGGAATGGAGGGAACGGGAGCATGAGGATATGGACCAGGAAGCACTCCAAAGTGTGCCCACCATACATTTTTTATGAACGAGTGGGTTGTTGAAATTATTTTGCACATCACCTATGCGGGCCAATGTCCGCTTGCTAGAGTTCATGATAAACTACTGGGACTATGATTTAGGGATGTTCGACCTACAAGCTGAAACTTTGGAAATCACTTTCGAGGACATATATTTTATTGTCGGTCTATCACGACGAGGATCACCAGTCAACTTAGAGGGCACTGACAGAGGCAGTGATCCTCTAAGTGTCCAGAATTACATTGATGTGTACTGTGCACCTGGTAACCAAAAGAGAGGGAGTTTTATCCCAATTGGACATATACATGATCTTTCACTATAGGTACTGACAAGCACTATAGTTAGGATTGCAAGATCATCTTCACTCCATCTAGCTACACGGAACCAAATGAGGTTGGCAGTGGATTGTATGCATGGTGCCCCGTATGATTGGTGTTCAGGATTTGTCCCCATTTTGAGAAAACAACTCTCTGATTGCAAGAGAGGGAGGTAGAAGAACTTTGGGTATTTTAGCATATTGGTTTCCTTCTTCTTTTTCAAGAGTTCCAGGGTTGAGCCCTACTATACCCATAACAGTCTGATCTCCACGTCAGCCTAGGCTAAGCAGATGGGGAGACATCTTCCTTCGCCAAGGAGGAGATGGCTCAGTGCAGAGTGTATACGATGATGACTTATACGTTTGGTGGGAGCGGCAGTTACTGACATTGGAGTAGTTTCTGTATGCTGGGATGGATTTTCAAGGTGATCCAGACCTTGTCCTCCCTCCAGGAGGAGCATGAGGAGAGCTAGGTAATTTTTTAATTTTCAAGTTTTTTTAAATTTTTTATGAATTTTAATATATAGATATATACATATGTATAAGATTCCTAATCCTATAAACATGTCAAAATGCAAATATTGGACCGGTCCTCCCTGAGGGGCATCCACGTATGTTTGTTCATTTTGTCTTAGGTGAAGAACCAGGGCTTATTAGGGTTCTAGAGGGGAAGCTAGCCAGGATTACCCAAAGAGTTCCCACTTTGCGAATAGAGCATATCCTGGCCGTCATGCAGGAGTTTGTGGTTGGATTTCCACCTGTTTGGTTACACCTTTTGAGGTGGGTGGCCATAGCAGTTCTAGTGTACATAGATGCTATGGAATTTGCCGAAGCCAAAGAGGCTGAGGAAGCCAGAGTACAGAGAGACCATAGGGACCAAGGTGGTCCTGCTTAGATCTAGGACATTTTGATGGACTGTGATCCACATTTTGTATAATTTTTTATATTATACAGTTATGACTGGATCTGAGGATCAAACTCAACCTATCTATAGACAGATATTCACACACATATATATATATATATATTGTTGTCGGTTTATTTACAAGTGTTTTTATGTGCATGCTGTATATTTTTATGAAATGTGTGTTAGATGCCAATCCAAAATGTAATTAGCATATGCATCAGTTAATGCATTCTGATTTCTTGGAATGTGATTGAATATAATAAATTCAAAATTTCTTTCCAATAACCTAACTTGCATGAACTGACGTAATAGAATAGGGTTTTGCACCTGATAAGCTTAATTGAATTGGGAAACCACCAGTTGAGAGTCCAGACGGACTTCCAACTGGGTGATACCATGTGGCAAAGCATCCCATAAAAACTCAATTACAACCCTATACTCAACAACATTATTAGAAGCAAGACCTAGGCAAGCACCTCCTGAGGCAACTAGCTGTTCCGAGGGAGAATAAATGACCCATGTTGCTAAGGATAGATTACAATTGTGGTGGCTAGCACCATCAGTGAAACCTATGTACCTCTCAGAAGACATCTGCAACAACCAACAGATAGTATAAAAAACAAAACTGACAAAGTAATGTACATAAAAATACATACAAGAAAATACAAGAAAAAACGCTAAGCCTAAGGATAGAACTTTTTTAGGTAGAGCCCATTTCTAGGCTCAGGAAGATTGTTCCCATCAAAATAAATTAACTCATATGTGCCCTTATTTAAGACCTTCGACACGACATAAGGACCTAACCACATGGCCTTGAATTTTCGTGCCCCCATGGGTTCTTTGTCTTAGTCCCAAAGCAAAACAAGTTCCCCCTCAGAGAAAATCCGAAGTCTGACCGACTTATCATATTCATTTTTGACCCTGTTCTCGTGAGCTTGATTAGTAGTTAGTGCATCTCTACATTGTTCATCAAGGTTTTCTAAGTGTACCAGACGTTCCTCAAGCTCTGTCGTATTGGGTAACACATGAATAGCTATTTTCAAGGACGGGATTTCACACTCAACCAGGGTAACGACTTCCGCTCCATGAACAAGTTGGAAGGGGGAGAAACCCGTAGTAGTTTTTACATTAGTTAGGTATGCCCAAAGGGAAGGGTATAGCATGATATTCTAGTTAGAACGGGCTGCATCAATTGTATGTTTGAGGATAGTCTTCAAAGTCTTGTTTACAGCCTCAACCTGACCATTTTCTTGAGGATAATATGAAGATGAATGTTCTTGTCTAAATCCAAGCATAATGGTCAGTTCCATCATCATGCTATTTTGAAAATGACTTCCATGGTCAGTGAAAATCACTTTAGGTATACCAAACCGTGTTATAATCTGATTGAATACAAAGAAAGCTGCGGTTTCCCCATCGGCTTTAAAAGTAGGCATTGCCTCTGCCCAGTTTGTAAAATAGTCAACAACGACAATGATATATTTGTGCCCCCCAAACGAGGCTTGGTAGCATGTCACATAATCAATCCCCCTTTTCATGAAGGGGCCTACCGAGACAATGGGAAACAACAGAGCAGGATGTGAACGCATTTTCTTGGTGTAAAGCTGACAAGGATGACAACGCTTCACTGCTTCCACACAATCTTTGAAGGTTGTGGGATAGAAATAACCGGCACGTAGTATCTTCTGGGCTGTTGCTAACCCAGATAAATGACCCCCACATGCTCCACTATGGGAATCATTCAGGACAATCTCTGCTTCCTCATGGGTAAGACATCAACGCAAAATGGAGTCTACCCCTATTCAATATAATGTATCTCCCATGATGAGGTAGTTCTTGGCATGAAGGTGTAATTTACATCATTCCTCCCATGAGGAAGATGCAGGATACTTCAAATTTTGGAGATATATAAGTATATCTCCATACCAGGGATCAGAGGTGGACATCAGGAAGATATTCTCATCTGGGAATGAGTCATCTTCAACGACTACATCTTCTTCACTAGGAAGTTCTGCTATATGCTCAGCAAAAACTGAGGACTTTTTTTACTTAGAGGATTGAAAATCCAAGTCAAACTCTTGGAGAATGACTATCCATTTGTTGAATTTTCCCCCAACAATCCGTCGGGACAAAACATATTGAAATGGATTCACATCTGCCACTACTGTTGTAGTCCTCAATAAAATGTAGTGACGTAACCTTTGGACAACATATACAGCTGCTAAGGCTAAATTCTCAACGTGGGTGTACCTGAGTTCAGGTCCAGCTAAAGCATGGCTAAGATAGTAAATGACATGCTCTACGAGCTTATCGTCCTCTTGGACTAGTACTACCAAAATGGTCGACTCGAATGCGGCCAGATACAATATAAAATCCCTAGAGTAATCTGGCGGACGCAGTAAAGGTTCCGACAACAAAGCTTTTTTCAATGCCTCGAAAGCGAGTTGTTCAGTTTAATCCCATACAAATGGGGTGTCTTGTTTAAGCAGGCACATGAAACCCTTGGTAATCTTGGAATAGTTAACAATAAAACGTCGAAGAAAATTAGACTTTCCTTGCAGGATTTGAAGTTGCCTGATAGAATGAGGAGGAGGCAGATTTACAATGGCCTCTACTTTTAATGGATCCACCTCGATGCCTCTATTAGAGATAATGAATCCAAGCAGTCTCCCTGACTCGACATAGAACATGCACTTGTGGGGATTCAAGCAGATCTTATAGTATCTGCATCTCTCAAATATCAACCGTAAGTGATCTGGATGGTCAATCCTCTTACGAGAATGTGGAGGCAGATCATCAAGGTAAGGTTCAACAATGGATTTGATATCATGGAAGGAAAAGTTCATAGCCTGTTGAAAGGTTGCCCCAACATTTTTCAATCCAAAGGGCATTTTTTTACGTGAAGGTACCCCAAGGACAAATGAAAGCAGCTTTATTTTGGTCTTCCGATTTTATTTGAATTTGATTGTATCCGAAGAAACCATCCATAAACGAGAACACTTCACTTCCCGTGCAAGAATCTATAATCTGGTCTATAAATGGCATGGGATAGTTGTCCTTAGGACAATATTTATTCGAATATTTGAAGTCAGTACAGATGCGTATGGTCTCTTGCTTTTTATCAATAGGAACAAGGTTGGATACCTATTCTGTGAGAGCTTTGGGATAAATAAAAACAGCCTTCAACAGTTTTTCAACTTCAGCCTTCACATCCAGCGCTTTGCACGGGTTAACAGGTCTTAACTTTTTTCAAATAGGTTTGGCATCAGGGTAAGTTTGGATCTCATGTTCAACAATCGATGGATCAATTCTTGGCATCTCCTCATATGACCAGGCAAAGACGTCGCAGAATTCCTTAAACAAGGCTGTATAGATAGCAATCTCCTTAAGAGAGAAGTTTGAACCTATGCATATATTTTCCACGACATCTGGATTCACAGAGATGTTGATAGGGATAGTAGCAGAAATATTTTCCATATTTCCCTGGACAAACATTCCTTCCCTAGGTAAGGGATTGATGGGTGTATCCACATCATCTAACAGTCTCATACGAAACTCCTGATTTTCTACCCTGCTTAGCTCTGGAATAAAATAGGATCGATGGTGAATATCTTCACAGATCTTACCACGTCCACACATGGCTTCTAGAATGGCTTCATCAGAAGGTAAAACCATGTCTAAATAGTCCGTAGAGTGCAAAGAGTTTTCCTCCCAAGCAGGCAAATAGACTTCTTCCAGGTCCTCTGATACTGAGAGAGGGTTTGGAATGGGATCAATAGTGGTTTGAGTGATAGCTTGGTAAGTTACTTCCACTACCGATAGGGGCACTTTCGCTTCATGGGGGGAGGGGAGAACCCAAAGATCAGTCCTATAAACAACCGTGGCTATGGAATTCCCCTTACTAGTAGAACCAATATAGTTAATCGGGGCTGGAAGATCAAATGTGCCCATCAGTGATGCATACATTCCATCCCCCAAGCTCTGTGCAGCAGGTTTGACCTGATCAACCAATGGCATAGCGGACTCATTAGACTCCAAGCGGCCTTTTCGAGTAAAATCGAGTTGGTAAATAGTAACCAACTTCCCTTCGTGTGGAAATACTACCACTCGAAAGACGGTCGATGCAATAACAGACATGGCATAAGTCCAGCTTCTTCCCAGAAGCAAATTGTAGTCCAAAGGTGCATCAATCACTTCCATCTCAATAGAAACTGCTTTCCCTGCCAGCTTAATTTCAAAAGCCGGTAGGATACCATGTAGACGAAATGACCTTCCATCAAAAGAAATAAGTAGAGTGTTTGATGGGACCAACTCTGGGGATCCGAGAGCTTTCCAACATGAAAAGGACATAATTCATGTAGAAGCACCCTCATCAACAACTTTCCTTCCAATGGTCTTTCCACCATGGATGACATCTATTGATAAGGCTACATGGTAAGGTAGGTGAATTTTAACATCAGACAAATGAAATTTCACCATGAGACTCGATGAGTCCATGCTGCCTAAAGCTGCTAAGAGGGAATCCCACTGAGTGGGACAGCTCTGTAACACCTCTAAAGCTGACATTGCCCACGGGGTTTGGGCTAAGTCTTCAACCATGTAGTAGTTTGAAGTAGCCCTAGTATTAGGGTTATGTAAGGTATTCTTAAAGACACCTTTTGGTATCTTCGGCATAGTTTCAACAGACTTCTCGATCATGAGAGGGTTAGAATTTTCACCTATAGCCTTACCCTTCTCAGAAGTCTCTTTCTCATAGTTTTTATTCCTCGTTTGTAACAAAGTCAAAGATCAAACCATGTTGATATAGTTTGGGTTAGGGGCACCTGGAGTGCCCCCTGCTACATTAGAAGCTGAAGTAGAGTTCTACCCTTGGAGAAAAGGATCCTTCAGGATAGCCGGTTGTTGAGCTTTAAGAAGCTTCTAGGCTTGTTCCATAAGGGGATAAAGGTGAGTGAGGTGATCCTCATGGCACAACTTACACGGGAATTTAACCTTTTTCTTTTATTTCTTTCCCCCATTAGCATTGTTTGTGGGCTTCTGCTTGTTTTGATTTCCCTCTCCTTTCTTTCCTCTCTTTTTCTTCCCACTGGGCTGCTGATTGCCCTTATGAGAGGTTTTGCAAAAACATTTACACTCTAGGGGGAGTGGGAAGCCTTTGCTACCTCCACTGTAGAATGCTTGACGGACAGCTGATGAAGCTGTTTAGCCAAATACTCTATGGTGGGAGAGTTTACAGACCTAACCACACCATTGGCATGGGGTCCAGGCTTAGGCTTCTCTGCATTGTGGGTAGGCCTCGGTGCCTCAGGGATAATCTCATACAAGATCCCATATTGTGAATAAATCAAATCCAATTGCTTGGCCCTGAGAATGGCTTCTTCTTCATTCGTCACTCTTGAAGTGGATACGTCCATAGATATGTAGGGCAACAGGGATTTAAGGAACCACTGTAGTAAGAACTCAGGAGGAATAGTGGCTTTTATAAGGCTCTTTCGCCTCCTCCACTCTTGGATATGATCTGAGATGTGGGTAGCCTTGTTCTGCCTAAAGGTAGATAACAAGTCTGTTCCAAAATCATATCGGACCGGAAGCTGAAAGTGGCTAAGAAATGTACTAGCCAAGTCCCAAAAACTACTGAACGCAGCAGAAGGAAACTCAATGTACCATTTTTTTGTAGTACTTGTTAAGGTTCTTTAGAACAGCCTCAACCTAACTGAATCTTCATTCAGTGAATTCGAAGAACACCATAAATCAAATGTGGTGGCATGAGCCCCAGGATATTCACCAACTTTGCCCTTGAATTTAGGGATGTTCGATGGAAATTTGGTGGGAACAGGTGGCCACGAGGGGTCATACCTCATCGGGTCATTCATCAACTTAGACAAGTCTGGAAAGTTTAATGTTTCCAGAAACGAAAGCTTGGGTCACACCAGGGGACTAAAAGTGCCAGTATGGGGATTAGAGGGACCTCCCCCAAATGCCCTTAAGTAAAAGTGGGGTTGCCCCCTACCACCGATTGCGAAGTGGATGGATTACTTTGAAATGGATTCCATCCATAATCCAAAATATTGTGAGTGGAAGGTGCAGTATAAGAGGTTCGGGCCATCCCATTCAAAACTTGGGTCTGAAAAATAGGAGCAGGTATCCCTCCACTAAACAACGAAAAGGGAGAGCTCGTAAACAGGGCCAAGAACAAAGTTTGAAAACTTTTCCCATAAGAGGTATTGTTTCCAAACTACACTCCTACATAAGAAGGTGATGGGCCTACATACGGAGTGGATGGGGGAATGTGCCCCCCATTCCAAGGAAATCCTTGGATGAAAGCCGAGGATCCTACCAGACCACTCTAGGTAGTGTATGTGAAGGAGGAAAGAATAGTAGGTATACTAGGAATCCCAGTAACCATGTCACCAGAAGCACCTACTAAGCTTACGTGAACCGACGGTTGGACCACCCGGCTCACTGGTGTCAAAGGCGTAGTAGGTATGCTAGATCAAGGGGTACTAACCAGGGGAAGTAGCACCCCTTCATCCGGAATGGTTGAGGTGAAAACAAAAGAACTCTCTCCGACAGTAGACATAATCCTACCCAAAGGGACACCTAAAACAGGTGAATCAAACGATCTAACCTGGATGATCACAAGATCGTTTAAATCAGTCAAGGGTGTGTTAAAGTTTCTCACAAACTCATCATCCTACAAGTCTTCTATCTCAACTGTATTAAAATCAAAATGGTTGGCTATAAGTGCTGGTTCACCTGGAACTTCACTTACTCCTACCGGTTCAAATGAACCGTCTGTGTCCAGTCTCTACCTTTGGGGTGGAGGTGGAGGTTCCAATGTGATGAGAGGAGGAAGGTTTTGCAACCTTTTTGACCTTCTTATAGGTTGATCCTCCATGATTGTAAATTTGGAAAATCAAACCCTAAGGTCAACTAAACATAGACAAGCCAAAGAGAACTCACTATGAAATTTCCTAAAGCCTCAAACAATCAACAAGGGTAAAAGATATGCTTTCTCGAAGAAAGCTGAAAAATAGTTGTCGTCCTTGAAGTGGTTCTTAGGAACAAGTGGAGGAATCACCGACCGCCCTCCTACACTCTCAACAAGGGTTACCTTCCAAGCCCATCCAAGGTGAACCAGAAATAGCCTTCTGGTTTACCTAGGTATGAACCCTAGATGTCAAGAGACTAAAGGCTACCTTAGCTATCCCAACCGTTTGGGGGGATAGTCGCAAGCATGACTCGTACGCATGGGCAGGGTAGCTGAGCCCGAAACTCTGTCTAGGACAGAATCCCCAGATGCGTAAAAGTCCTGATTTATGTTTTGACAAGGAATCAGAGGGTTATATCCTCAGTCTAATGCCTCCACGCGGCCTCATGCTTGACTCCCTTTTGAGAGGAGCATCCTAGATACAATTAATAAAGACAAGGATTTACCTATCGAATGGTCCACTACATCTGAAATTTAAAACTTATGGGAAGTTTACACTTCCTATCCCACAAGTCTAGCTTAATCTAGTAGGTGAATGGCCCTAAAAAATAAAAATTACTAGTAAATTTTAATTATTGCATTCATTTTAAGGGTTGTTTCTTACTTAGAAGGAAGTGGAGTGATGGACTATGGTGTTTTTGACTCGATAAGAAATAAAAAAAAGCAAAGGTGTATTTTTCAAAGCAAATTACCACTACTAAAACAAACTTCTTTTTTCTTTTCATAAATATAAATTGATGAACAAATGCAACGATAAAGAGAATACCAAGACTATATTTCAGTAGTTTTGAGATTATATTTTAAAACTGAAAATAAAACTACTCTATGCAAAAAACAAATGCAAAAAGATTTAACAATATTTTTCTCTTCACTTTTTAAAATGCTCAAAGACTACTTATGCACCTAAAATGCACAAAAACTCGAGTATGCTTGAATTTAACAAACTGTATAAAGTAAGAAAAGCGAAGTAAACCGATTATAAAGACCAAGAAATCAACCACCTAAGGAAGAATTGGAACCCTAGCTTGGGCGGACACAATGTAACAAGACACTGAAATCACACAAAGGTAAGTGGCACACCAAACACTACTCGAAAATAGGTTGGGATAAACAATGCCTGGAAACTTGATCACTGCTTCAGACAAACAACACTTAAACCTATAACCCAAATAGGCAAATCCACTTCAAACTTGCAAACAGAATGAAAATCCAAACAAGAGAACTCAAGGGCTTTACAAGAAAGTAGAAGGTGTGGCCAACAAGGTCGTCAGACTAATAGCACAGTGCTTATAAGGAAGACCAACTAGCAAACAGAAATTATAAAGGGACAGGGACAAGGAAACCCTATCCCAAAAATTCCTATTCCAAGGCTTGTATGCAACTGTGTATAAGGGAAACTCGCGTACCATACATGACTGTCCTAAAGAGCAACCCGCATACGCAGGCCTCTGTATGCGACTATATGCAAGAGCAACCCGCGTACAGGTACAAAATTTTCTAAAAAGAAGGAAAATTCACAACGTCTTCAAACACTATGGTAATCATGAACCAAGACAAGATACCACACACAAACTCAAGTCAAAGAATGGTCAAGGGTAATAGAAATAACCTACACCAGTCTGGGCTCCCCAGTGGAGTCGCCAATTCTGTTGTTCAAGAATAAACACCTTATAACTGAAGGTCTGGGGTTACCAACGTACTCTTAAAACTTGCAGACAACCAGCTTCGAAGTACAAAAAGGAAATAGGAAGATAGAATGAACTCACCCGATTAACGACGGTTGATCCAAGCCTTGACTTCTTCTGCTCCGCTTCTTCTTCAAAGCTATCAGGGATGCATCTCCTTCACTTACAAAGAACAAATCTTCCAAATACAATCTCATACATGTATATATAACAAGTTAGATAAACAATATATAGAGTGCTTAATCATAAATATTCATCAAACCATGATACATGAAAGACATTCAACACGCACTTGGAATAAGGATTCTCTTTATTAACAATAGTGAATGAGATAAGATTACAACCAAACACTTGAAACAAGGACTCCTCTGCAACCAAAGGATTCTGAGTTGTTCTACTCCAAAGACTTCTGAATAAATACCACCAGCATAACTTTGCTCTCCAAGTATGATTGATTAATGCCCTCCCCAAGGCCTCTATTTATACTTAGGGAAATAGAGCAGTTTTGAAGGTTGAGGAGGTTGAGATAGTTAAGATAGTTATTGATTAGGGCTTAACACATCTCCATTAATCATGATTTATTATTTTTAATGTCAAAGGAAGACGTACGCGAGTATTGATACTCGAAACCCGCGCATGACACGCGAGTTGCTATAAGGGAAACCTGCGTACAGATCTGTACGTGGGTTGCAATGATGATACTCACGTACAATACGTGATATGCTATAGGAAAATTTGCATATCTACGCGGGCTGCTTATAGGAAAAGTCGCATACAGCAATTGACATATGAAAAGGTAAAAATGGCAAGCTGTATGAATAGTGAATGTATTTCATAACATGCCCATCTATAGTGTTTTAGGAAACCTTCAATCCATAAATGTCCTTTTGTGTGCCAACAAGTGAAGTGTCATCACTTGGATGGATAAGTGCCATTTGGGTTGATAACACACCCATTTATGGGAACCATATTAATACAAAAACCAAAAGCCACCATGTCCCAGCCCAGGAAGCACCACCTCTCCCCAGAAAATCCTATGATGTCCGTCGGCCATACGATGAGCTCATGCCCTCACACATCAGAGGGAAATATGTTAACCCAAAAAATCTTCCAATTAGCTCTACATGACCTACGCCACCCAAAGACATCCATTTAACCCTCTCCACTGACCCCCACACCTTTTTAAAGGCTCAAAAAACATAAAAAGGGCTTAAAAACCCCTAAAAAGAGCCAAAATAGCTCTCAAAGGGGCTAAAACCTCCAAAAGGATCTTAAAAGCCCTAAAAGAGCTAAAGAATGGCCGAAAGGGATAAAAGCCCAAAAAAGGGGCTAAATCCTTAACCAAGGGCTTAAAATCCTACAAAAATAAGAAAGGCTATAAATACAAGGGTGGGGGTCACTTTCAAAACATTCCTCATTTTTCGTATCGTTACTCTACCCGTGTGAGTTCTTTGAGACCCACATCTCTCAAACCATCCACCCTTCTCCTCCATTTTCTCCATTACTCCATTAGCCAAAACCCCATTCTATTGAAAGGCATCTTAAGCTGGGGCATGGTGGCCCATATTCCAACAAGATCATAGGTATAATGATGTCAATACTTTCTTATTGTTTAATCTAGTTGCTTATAGCTTGTTGTTTTCTAACATTTTCATTGCATGTTTTTTTTCTTGTTCATTTCATTAACAATTTATTGCAGGGTTTTGTATGGTTCACTAACTCTTTCCTGCAGGATTTTCATTCACCAAAGAAACCCCTGCCCTTCCATCCTATAGACAGAAGGTAGTCATTTCTACATGTAGCTAGGTCCTTTTCCTGGATACAAGTAGTTGATGGTAAATAGGTTGTAGTACCATCCTTGTCTATAGAAGCAGGCATAAATTATTTGTAAATATAATTTTGCAGTAATAGGAAGTATTGTTGGTTTTCCCAATTGGGATTCCACGATAAATTTGTGTTTTGTGTATCTTGTTGATCATGTGTGTTAATGAATAAATTAAAAGTTGTTTAAATTGTTAAAAAGTATCAATACTATTTTATCCCCCCCTCTCAGTATTTTCCAATATTCCAACACTTCTATGGGTGAATTATGTGGCCTCATATCCCTTGTGTTCAATTACTACTAGGAAGAATCCTTTGCATTTGCTCACCATCTTGTAACTTGGTTTTGGTAGTTGATAATATGATTCACCAATGGGGGAATTGGAGACTCTTTTCCACCATGTTAGTCCAAGTGAATGTTTTGATAGGTGTTCTCTTTAGGATGGATTCCTTCCCTTATATTAACATCTCCTAAATCCTATGATAGTGTCTAACATTCCTTTGGATGTTTACATGCTTTCTGAGTATTATCTCCCTAGGTTGGACCTAAATCTAACCTCGATATGCCCTTTGATTATGATCTCACTATTTGTGGATCCTCAAGTAGTTACATTTTTTAGTCTTTGGACTCTTCCATTAAGATACAAGTTGGCGTTCCTAATGAGCCTAAATATGTTAGTGGATTCTTAAACTCTTATGATGACGAGTTTATTCCTGTAGATTCCATTATTGCTTTTATCTTTGATTTTCCTCATGAGTTTTATCTTATTGAGTATAGGTTCTTAGGCCTTGGCACTGTTGAGTATTTTCTTGTAGACTCTACCTTGGTAATAAATAGTATTAAAGACATTGAATTTGAAAATACCCCTACCAAAGCGACCCATACCAGATCTCTATTTTTCAAAAAATTTAGATATGATCATGGTATTGTTGTTTTCTGGATACATGATTTTAAGCTATATTCATGGTTTCTTAGGGATCATTCCTTACATGTTGCTCGATCTGGTTAGGTTTTTTTGGAAACTCGCATATAGGATTAGGTATCCCATTTATTATGATGCATTTAAACCTTTTTCAACCCGAAGTTTCCATAAGGAACTTGTTAGATATTGGTGCATCAACCATGTCTATCTCCATTTTACACTAGTCCAGCAAAAGATATTACTCAACATTGGGCACCGTAGTCATCACCATCTTTTTATTTTGGTGTCCATGTAGAGATTTTATCATAGGATTGGGATCCTTTTTAGTTTTTCCATGACTTTGAGAAGAATCCGCATGGCTCTCTTTCTCATTTATTTTTGACCAATCCCTATAAGACTCCCCTTTTTGTTCATTATGCATTGTCCTTTGCTTACAACTACTTGCACATCTATGCCTAATTCCTCACACTGTGCATCCATTATGTTCCTCACACTTGCATTCATTATGTTTCTCATCACTTGCATCCATTGCATTTGCATTCCATACTGTATCCTTGTAAAAAACATGCTTATAGTGTCCACCTCTTTTCCATCACCTTTTTTGCATTTTGTTTTGCATAGGTTTATTCCATGAACTTGGAACATAGTTGCGTTTCATTGTGAAACTCGTTTCTTCCATAATATTAAAGAATTTGTTTATTCTTTTTCAAGATATATAATATTAGAAAGAAAAAATAAAATATTTTAAAAGAGAGAGAGAGAGGACGGAAAGATCTTAAATATTTGTTATATAGTGGTAGCAAGTCATGTCACCCTTGAACAAAGCACTAGTCTCGAGTTTACTCAACAAATTGGGTCTTAGCACAGCCTTGGGAATTGAAACATGATCCCATATTTTATACTCTTCTGGTTGGCTACTCTTCCAACCATTATGGAGAATTTGTTAATGTCTCATGCATTACATATTTATATCATTGTTTCCGTTGCGTTATTTGTTGCCTAAGTCATTGCTGTGTCATGCTCAATGTTCAAGGGTTGTCCTAAAATGTGTCATCCATTCCCCACTTTACTTTAATTTGCATGTCAACCTTCCTTATTTTCAAGTTGTTCTCAGTATCTATCATTCTAACTAATGTTTGTAATCGTGCTAGCATGGAAGGTTCCCATTGACTTCTCACTAGAAAGTCATGTTTCATTGACAATGACTCATTTCTCTAATATTTTGATAGAGAGTAGTAGCACCTTGGACCTATTTACATCATTGATAATTTACCTTGTGCTCAACATATGCCACCTCATCATTGGTAGCCAATTGAGTAGTTTCCTAAATGTTTAGCATTAATAACATTATTCATGTTTTGGGATTTGTGTTATAGCTTGGATTTCATTTTCCTCATTGGTGGATTTTCTCACATTTCTCAATGAATTTCATTATTGGTTATTACTAGAAGGGTCTATTTCATGCACTATTTACATCTAGTGTAAGAGAGAGACATAATCGTTGGTACTTCCTACAAAAAATTATCCAAGTCAAATAATTTATTTTTACTTCCTCGTGCTGGTGATGGAGGATGCCTCAATGCCTTTGTTATAGTGGATCTCTTCCCATTGAATTTAACAAATCTTTCTCTAGGAGTGGGATTTAGAGACTAGATAGTACCTTGGGATTCATAGTGATTAGTGACAAGTTTCCTCACTATTGGAAATGGTAATAAATTAATGTATAATGTTTGATAGAATCTACAAGTGCTCAACTCCAAGACATCATGACCTACCTAGGAGACATAATCATTTTCCTTGTGCTTATGTTATATGGTCTAAATTAGGTTATATTGATCAATATAGGTCAAATAGGTGATTCTGGACCATTAATTGACAGTTGAGGTGCTCCACCTTGATCATTCTATCATCCAGGTTCCTGCATTATGTGAAAACCACTTCCATCTTTGACTAGGGGCACTAGTGTGTGAATGTGTCTATTTTGTGGTCTCGATGGTCATTTATTTGGATCCTAGGGACTCTCCCACTCACCCATGCGCTCTCCCGTGCTTTCCTTCCCTCATTTATGACCTAGGAATGCTTCTTACCTATTCACACATGGATTCATGACTGTTTGGTTAGGTTTGGGATCCTATTGGCCAACTTAGGGGGATTTAGGGGTCAAACCTATTCTGACACTTGTATGCATTCACATGTCCTCCAAGGGATAAACAATATTCTCCAATGTAGTATAAATATGTATCATACACATATACAAGGTGTGTTGTAATATAATGGTTAGATATTAGCACCATTCACATGTGTTATTCCAGCTATTTTTAGTCTCTTTGTTGTTCTCTTGCACATTTTGTCAAATAATTTGATTGTGAATATTGCTCTAGCTCCTAGATCTCACAAAGAAGCAATTATCACATGGTATCAGAGCTAGTCAGAGCTGCAAACAAATCTAGATGGTTTGAGTTGATGTTTAGGGCATATTTCCAGAAAATATGAGTGTTTTTCATTGGAGGTTCCTACAACAACTTCATGGATTCGAAAGCAGGTCCCATCCTTTCTCCATTCATCTATTCTGAGTGGAAATTGAAAATGTGTGCATATTTCAAGAGATAATGTCTCTATGATGTCTTTGTTGGTGCTTTGAGCAATCCAGAGTCCTATGAAGAGAAGTGTGATTGTCTTAATGATTGTGATAGAGCTTATGGAACTATGTGTCTCACTATACCTCCTACAATGTGCTATCTCTTTGATTCTATTGAGAACCCATTTGAGCTTTGGAGAAATATAGATGAATATCTTGGCATGTAGAAAGAAGATATGAGCTATATGGAGAGAAAGCAAGTGGGCACCTCCTTATGTGTTCTCCATCCAAATATCTCGGCCTCATGCATTTCTCAAGAAGTTGTTTGAAATGAAGAAGAATAAATAGCCAGAGATTCAAAAAATGATCCAACTCAAGTTTCTTCCTCTATGGCTTCCTCTTTTTTCCAAGAATTTATTCTTAATGAAGATAGCATACAAGTTTCTTCCATCACTATTGTTGAAGAGTTATCTTTCCATTCTATGTCTTTCTCCTATATTTCTTCTATTACAAATGATGAATATGTGTTTCTAGTTCGTGATCATAGTGAGCATTCTCCAGAAGATGCATTTTCTTCATATGAGAGTATTGGTTCCAAATATGGTCAAGTAGAAGTTTGGAATTCAAGTGAGTATCTCTCATTGCTTCACACTCTTTTGCTTCCTATGTATTCCTCCACCATGACTAGTAGAGTTCCTTCAAATTCATTTGAATATGGAGAATCCTTTTCCATCACAATGGAGCAACTTCTTGGAGCTTATTACAACCTTCTTTCAAATTTGATTCTTCAAGATCCTTATGATTCACTTGGGGCCACCTATTATCAAGCACTTCAAGTCTCTTTTGGACATGGGAACCTGGTTGGTTTGAAGTTCAAGTCTTAAGAGCACCATTCATTCTCATGTTAGTGTATTTGAGTTGTTCAACATGGTCCTAAGATTCATCATGCAACTGTACATATTCCAAGAGTTGGTTGAGCACTTTCGACATCTTCCCAAGAAGAAGATTCATCCATAAATACTCATTTAGTTTGCAGTGTATACAGATTTTGTTTCTCTGTCATATCCATTTTTGAGGGGAGGTTTTGTCCCATGAGTTTTTCCTCCATACCTCTATTACATGGATCAATGTTTTTTTTTGTAAAAGGTGACTTGTGCCTTAGTTTCCAAGGCCTTAATAAATCATGTTGAATAAGTTGTACTAAGATAGGATTAAGGGGGAATGTTGGATAAATAATCTACCTTAGTACCATGATGATATACCTAGGAGACATAATCATTTTCCTTGTGCTTATGTTCTATGGTATAAATTAGGTTATATTAATGAATACTGGTCAAATAAGTGATTTTGGCTCATTAATTGAGAGTCGAGACTCTCCAGTTTGATCATTCTATCATCCAAGCACTTGCATTAACTGCAAACCACTTCCAACTTTGACTAGGGGTGCTAGTGTGTGAATGTGGTTGTTTTGTGGTCTCCTTGGTCGTTAATTTGGCTCGTAGGGACTCTCCTACTCACCCGTCAAATCCTATTTTGACACTTGTATGCATTCACATGGCCTCTAAGGGCTCACAAATATTCTCCAATGTACTATAAATTTTTATCATACACATATACATATACAAGGTGTGTTTTAATATAATGGTTAGATATTAGCACCATTCACATGTGCTATTCCATCTGTTTTTAGTCTCTTTGTTGTTCTCTTTCACATTTTGTCAAATACTTTGATTGTGAATATTTCTCTAGCTCATAGATATCACTAAGAAGCAATTCTCACATTCATATTTGACTCCAGATCATCTATTCAGATGATACAGACTTGTACATTTTGAGTATGGAATACCTTGGGCTAGTAATAACATTCACTCATTTTTCTATTTCTTGAGTTGCGCAAGACTGTACCATACAATATCTCACATTGGTACTACTTGGAGAACCAAATTTTACTCATTTCAGTTATAGTTGTTCTCTTGATATATACTTAGACATGGATCCACTTTGTATATATTTGTGGCTATGATCTCTTGTGACATAGATCCACTCTGTATAATTTTTGTGGCCATGGTATAACATTGTATATATACTCCATGGATCCCACATGGATGCACTATGTACTCATTCTATCGCCATGACTTTACACCTTATATACATCATGGATCCAAACCGTATTTGAATTGGTGACAATCTTGTATTACATATGAAAATTTGTATTCCTAGCTTAGGGAAGATAAATTTATGACACCTTCATCTCTGTTGTAAGTACCTTTTTGAGCCAATGTTCAGAAACCTATGTCTTGATACCACTTGGTTCCTCTCCCTTGGATTTTTTTTGTAGGAATACTTCAACCAGTGTAGATACTGCTTGTTCCTATAGTCTGTATGGTACACATCTAGAACAAAAAGTCCCAACAACATATCCTTTCCCTAGATAACTGGTCTACTTGAATGAATAACTCTTTTACCTCAAATCTGAAATATTTTGTCTTTGTTCCACTGATCTTGATGCAATCTACTGTAGCTGCAAAGAAACATCAGAAACAAGACAAGGGATAAGAGTAACAAGATATATCAACAAGATAAATTAGTGATCAAGGAATCTATTAATAAATTATTAATATTAACACAAATCATGTATGGGAAAGGGAAACAATTTTATATTAATCAAATGAAAAGAGAAAGCTACAAACAAAGACTTTATGTCAACAACTTTGTCTCCACAATTTATTTGACAAAATCACACAAATATCCACTCACATAAGCTCTTTTCTCACAACACTCTCTCAACTTTGACTCAATACCATACTTTAATCCAACAACATAAGGATGATCTTCTTGGTCTCCCTTCACATAGTCCATGAATCCTTCTTTTATAGGAAAAGGGAGGCTCATATGATATGAGATATTTTGGGAAGAGGACAGGGAATGATACCTATGGGATAGGAGTTCAAGTTCCAACTCAACTAATAGATAGGATCATCCTCCATGAGAGATTTTGCTTGGAAGCTTCCCGAAACTTATATTTTTTCCTTTTAAATCTTGCTGACGCTCCTTGCAGTGAAGGTATGTGTGCCGACGCACTTGCAATGAAGGAAAAGGAACCATTGTAACTTGTTGTTAGTGAGAAAGGTGTGTCATCCCTTCCTGGAGCTCAGTCATAGAAGGAAAGGTGCACCAACTACTATGAGAGTGGTAAAAAATGTCCAAAAGAGTTCTTGGCTAGGTTCTTTGAGGGATTTGAATCATTAGAGTAGATTTTAGGTGCAACAAAATGCCCCCCAAATTATGAATCTAGAGGTATGTGATAGGTAAAGTACTTTATAATATGTCGATATAGTATCATGGGCAAACACATATGAGTTTACATTCGATGCAAGACTAGTGACCAACTTATTTGACTCAACCATGGTTGCAGACCAATACACTGCAAATCCATGATGATGACCATGTCATGGCTACCAAGAATACACTGTATATCCATGATTGATAATACTGAAAACAAAAACATGGCTATGGAACATACAAAGTATATCCATGTGATCTCATCTCAATACTGAACATAACCACCAAACATACGATGTGGGTCCATGTCATGACTTAAAATAATCCTCCATCACAACCTGACGATAGGCACATATTCATGTGAATACCTAACCACTCAAGGTCTTCATTCCAATCCACAAATGATATGAATATAACCATGTGAATAGATGTTTTGATTTTGAACATGGTAGAAACCACTTAATTACCAGTCATTGATGTATACTTTTAACACATGCAAGGGAAATAACCATTGATGTCAATGATTCCCAAGGTATCTCAATACATTCATTCAAGTGTGAATACAAGATTTGGAGTCAAACACTTGATAGAATATTCCAATCAGAGGTCATTGATGAAAATATAGTGTCGAAAGTGAGGAAATCTACCATTGAGGCACGCCGGATTCAAGGTACGTGACTTGGTTTCTAAGTCCAATTCCTAGATGATGTGTTGAAGTCGACAGGAATAGACTCGTCGAAGGAGGCCATGTGTTTCCCCCATCATCAATAAGAAACATGAAACAAAAGATGATGTTGAAGTGATGAAACAACCATAGGACTGACTCATAGATGACCAAATTTGAAAGAAGGTAAGGTTACTTAATATGTTTATTGAAAAAGAGACATCCTTTTAACATTTAACTACAATGAGACAGAATCTAGATGTAATGCAAGGATATGATGATGAACTCTTTGAATTGACTCAAAGGAGTTGAATGACTCATGAAAGTGGATCGACTCGAGGGCAAGCTGAATACTCAACTGTTCGAAAACAAAAATGAAGACAGTGCCATGTTCAAAGGTGAAATATGAGTTTCCATTGATACAAATGAAAATACATTTCCCATTCCCTTAATTTCCCCATCGCGAAGGATGAGTACCTCTTTTCATTTTTATGAGTTCAAAGTGGGTACCAAACACTCGTTGTAGCTCATCAAGTGATGAATCCATTCTCATATGTTTTATGAATCTGATAAAGGAGGGGTTCATTCCCAGAAAGGGTCCTTCATTGTTTAATTTTATGAGTTCGATGAAAGCAAACTCATTCATCATTTCATGTTCAGAGAGTTTGAAATTACCAAGAAGACTCTAGGGTGGAATTTTTTGTACATTTAGTCCCCAAGGATTGAAAAAGTATAAAATGATTCCCAAGAGAACTCTTCTAGTTGTGATAAACAAGAGTGTACCTTTTTTGTACATAAGTCCAATCGATGCGAAAAGGGGTAAACTACCATCGATTAGACGATCATTCAAATACTTTTACAAGTGTGAAAGCATCGAGTTCGCTTGATGATCTTTTTCGTGTTTAGGGATCCTGAAAAGAGCTTAAAGGTGAATTCATAAGGGGTGTTCTTTTCTCATAATCCAATATTAACGAGTCTAAAAAACAGTAAAAGTACACTCGATACCTCTTCACTAGGATTTAACGAGCATGTCAAAGGTATCGATACTTTTTCGTGTTAGCTCGGAGTGTGAAAAAGATGAAAGAAACTCATAACATAGCCAAAACACGTCATAAATGTGACCTGAAATATTCAAAAACAAAGTTAGAACCAATTCATTATGAAAAATATAGAACATGTATGGAGAAAACCCTAAAATTTTAAATATTTTATTTATTATTTTTAAATAAAAATAAAAAAATTATATAAAAGAGGTGAATAGTAAATATTTTTACCATTGTGTTTTTTACCATAGTGGAGGAGTGAATTTGGTGCAAATAGGCTGATTTTCAACTGAAGATTCTGAGAGTTGTAGATTATCTCTTCTTGAACTGCTTGGATAAGGTAGGAGCTAACCTTCATTCCTTTTCTTTCATGGTGCAATTTTTTGATTTCAAACCTATTTTTTGAGCTTTTGGAGCAAATATACCAAGGAAACAAAGCATACCCATGTCGACGCTTTTCTCCCTTTCGAGAGGTACACAAATGCACCTCTCAAAAGAGGGAAAGGTGCATAGGGAACTCTCTCAATAGAGGGAAATACCACTTACGCTATATTCTCCTAGAGAAAGTGCACTATCATCTAGGGCATTCCAAAAAATCAAAAAATAGCCAGCCTCTTATCATTTTTCCTTATCTCAATAGTTTTAGCATGATTTTAATAGGTGTTTGAATGGTAAGAAAAAATCGATTGCAAAATGGTTATTTGGAAGGAAAGAAAACACAAGTTGGATGAATTGCAAGCGAGAAATGACCTAATGACTGTGAGGGCCCTTCGTGAGTGTGGGATCCTCAAATACTTCAGAATATTGGGAATGAGAGAATATGTGCCTCTACTGGAGCACATGATCCACATGTGGGACCCATATCAGCAACACTTTGTGGTTGGGACCCATACTCTGATGATAGCTGTGGAGGACATCTATTTCTTAACTGGTTTATCCAATAGGGGAAGACCAGTAGTATTGATTGGTCCATGAGGTGGTGATATTTTTCGTGGATGACTTGATTGATGATCACTAGTCGGTGGGGACCCATTCAGTGGGTGGGAAAATCCCCATCAAATACATAGTAGATATTACTTTGAGTATCGTTGCCTTCACCATGGAGAAGGTTGTGGGCAATAGATCAACTCACCTGACTACACAGGACCATATGTTGTATGCCATAGAGTGTATGGCTCCCATGATATTCAACTGGAGCGAGGAAGTTACTGGTCAGCTCGAAAGACCAGTTAACCAAATGTAGGATGGGGGAGTTGAAGCAGTTCGACTATGGAGCGATAATGGTGTCTTTCCTTTTGGAGAGGGTACCCTTGTTGAGACCCTAGGTACCACTGAGTAGTTTGGATGCCGAGGACCCCCATATGAGAAGGTGGGTGGATACCATGGCACACCAAGGTGGTGGAGGAGGCCCTAAATTTACCTATGGGCCAATATTATTTCGTTGGTTGAGAGGCCAACTACTGATGGTAGAGGACTATGCTTATGCAGGGACCGATTTCAAAGATGATCATGACCTTCAACCCACATAGGGAGAGAAGTGGGACGATTGAGGTGATAAGTATACCACAATACATATTTTTTCATTTTAATTTCATACTCCATTTTTATGACGTAATGTTGAGATATGAAAATATGTTTTGTGTAGACATAGGTCATTCTCGTCCGACAGGGGCCTCACCTATAGAAAGGAGAGGAGTATTCAGAGATATATTGATCAAGAACATAAAGGAAGATGAGGAAATTCAATATATCAAGGATAAATTCTAGCGCTTGACTATAGGGATACCTAACATCTCCATTGATGATCTACTTAGGCGCTACCAATACCAGATTGCAGGAGTCTCAGGCCATTTTGGGAGACTACTCCGTTGAGTGGCTCAGGTTGTGATGTGTTATCATGAGCACAAGTATTATCCCATGGTGTCTCCCTCCTTTTTATACTATACTTACACTAAAATCTTCGAAGCTTCAATTTTCTCCCTATGTATGTGTATTTGAAGCTATGATAGTTCCGAACCNATAAATCTCATCATCATCATGTGATGAGGTCCCAAACATCAGTATTTTCCCTAAATCCCAAGTTGTGAAGTGAAAATGTTGGCCCATACTTCAATCCTGCATATGAAAATCCAGCATTGCTTCTGCCCTTAAGTCAAGGAGCATTACGTTCTTCAATAGTGCCTATAATATCTTGATAGTAGGTGATGCCACTGCCTTTACCTCTTGTTCAAGGCATAGTTCTACCCTATCATCGCTCTGTCATAGTGAAGTAGAAGCAGTTCCCTTGGTAAAAAGTGAAAAAGAGAGGTTTCCAAGAAGCTTCGCGAAGGAAGGATTCGTGGCACCCTTATCCCTACACCTGAGGGCCACCTAGACTCAAGATCCATCCTTTTCGGATCTCCTATACACCTCACCCACCATTTACTCAACCATTCTTATCCTCCCAAGGCCTATAAAAGTAGGCTCATTTCCCATGGTTGGGAGAGAGTAAAGTTATGTTTTTGCATTGACATTCTGGCCTAAATTAGTAGGGTGAGCATAGAGGGAGAAAGTTGGAGATTTTTTGGGACAAGACACTGGAATTGTGAAGGAGGATATCGACACTAAGGCAAAGGTTGTAAACTTATTCTTAATCTATTAATGCAAAGTTGGTTCCTTTCCCGTAAAGTATGTTGTGTTATTATCATGTATTTTACTGTAGGATTCCTTAGTCATTGACATAGATTTGTGGTTTATATTCTGGTGCTTTTGATTTTGTTTGTTGGTTTCATGTGATTATACAGGTACATTTGTGAAGATCTATCACCACAAGAAACAGCTACACTACTTCATCAAAGGGACTCATTCCAAATCTCCACAACTTCTAGGGGAAGTCTTCCATCTCTGTTGTAACTCATTTGTTCTAGATATGAACCATTCAGAGTAGAGGAACAAATCTTGTCTGTAGGAGGTGCATTTTTCCTAGCAACAAATCTGGCGACTCCAATAGGGAAGAGATTTTAGTACATCTGATATTCCTTAGTCTTCAAACTCATGTCCGAAATCCAAGCTCCAGTATTTCATTGATCAGATCTACTAGCTGATCTAGTGAGATCTTGTTTTAGTTCATCAGATCTACTAGCCAATATAGTGATATCTTGTTTTAGTATTATCAGATCTGAGTCATTCTTACCTTATATACTTCATATTCCTATCAATTCATGATTTTTATGCCAGTATTACAGTGATTAAATTTGTGTTTTTGCCATTCTTTTGTTTCTTGACTTCTACAGGACACCGTGCATGCACAATGGGAAAGAAGCGGTGCCACCGCCTGTGTTCAGTGATTAGTAAGCGATGCCACCACCTATGTTCAGTTAGCAGGAAGCGGTGCTGAGCCAAAAATGCTCTATCACCAAACCTCAAGAAGTGGTGCCAAGTAGGCCCTTTTAAGACTTGTCATTTCAAAGTTTGGTTTGATTTTTTGCTTTCAGTTCTGAATGTTTGGGATTATTTACGGAGACATGAGTAGTTAGATTCAAATTTTGGATCTGGTAAATGCTTGCTTTGTTGAAATAAAAAATCTAGATTATGCTTGTCAGTTTGATTGCTTGTATTCCTGGTTTTCGTTTATCAAAAGGAGTTCTTGGAAGCTTTGCTTAGTTAGATCTCTTCTTGCAGTTTGATAAGACTGAAAATGAAGACTTGCTTGTTGTTGTTTTTTACTTTCATTTTTCGTTAAAGTTTATGAAAGACTTCTTTTTTATTTTTGAAAAAGAAATTTTTTTCTTGATATTTGGTTATAATTCTATTTGAAGATGAATTATTGGGTATCTGACTAGCCTCATAAGCTTTCAGATCTCCATTTTTCTTCTTTCTTTTTACATTCTTGTCTCATCAAAAGAAAAGAATATCATATTTTTAAGTTAGATCTTTCCATTTTTGAAGAAAAATTGAAAAAGTACTTAGTATGCCTTTGAGTGTTTTTTCGTCTTTATTTTTAGGAGATCTCACCGTATTTGCTTGCTTTCAAAAACTTATATTGGAAGTGTCTTTCTTGTTTGTATTCTCGGAAAGAGTTTTTTAGTTAGACTATTTGGGAAAGTTTTGGTTTTGAAATGAAATTGAAAAGACATACTCTCTCCTTCCCGTAAGTAGGCATGCTTTGAATTGTAAAGTGAAGAATTTGCATATCATAATTGCATGCTTTTATGTTTTTGTCATAACTCCATGCATTCATCTAACTATTCAACTTAAAATTAATGGTAGCTATAGGTTAAAAATATTAGTAACTTGAGTGATAGGTTAGAGACATGTTTCGACGTCGTAAAAAGTAGTAGACATTTATTTCCTGCACTTCAACCCAGGACCTACGCGGTTCTTCCACGTACCATCGGTATATAGAACGGCCTTTAATGTAACATTGAGGTATATCAAAAGGTACTTCATGTACTCGATTGTACATCGGAAGTCCCCTTATGAACGCTTGTGCATTAGATATCACTACTATGGATTTGAACTTCCACGTACCTTTTGTATATCAGGAGGCCCAGCTTCTAGGATTCCTGAGACCATCTAAGAAAATCTGTTTTGTCCGTCTTGTTGGTGCAATACAATGAGAACAACACTCGGGGATATTAGTACGCATGTGTCATCCTGGTAGTCAGGTATTTAGGTGAGGGATGGTTGATACTCCTCACTGCATTTTACTGTTGGACCTTGTGGTATATAGCGATTTGCAAAAACTTGACAATCCCAGTGAGGAATCGGCTTATATCAGCCCCTCTCGTCACTTAAGTTTGCTTGTGACCTGTAGTTTGTGCAGGAGAATTTTTTGTGTGATTTTCTAGTTTTGAAACCCTAGGTTAGGTTAGTGACCATACAATCTGACTGAGTTTCAGTTGAGATGATCCAGAAGAATCCAAGGCTTACCACTTGACTTTCCACCTCTCATAGGGAAGAGCCCAATGGAATCCATAGATCAAGGTGCTACAACTGACTCCCATGTGGAAGGAAGCATAGTTGTGGAAAGTAGAGAACAATTAACTACTTACGTTAATCCCTTTGTCCAACAACCTTTTATGGCTGACACTTTCTTTCATTCTTCGAGGGAAGGTCGTACTAGTCCTATTGAAACTGAATATTGCCCTAATGCTCCTTTTTGGAGAACTTCTATGGGTTAATCCCTTTCCAAATTTGGGTTTATGAGGTCTTCTTTTGATAATCCTTCACCAGGTGAATATGAGCATAGAAGGATCCAAGCTTCTCTTGACCACACTCACAATTTTCAAGATAGAGTGGAAAGAATTATTCCCTCACCTGTATCTCACAAAGAACCTATGTAGGCTCTTTTACCCTGTCTTTCGGATCCTTGTCCTTCTGGATATTGTACACTTGTCGAAACTTTGGCTCCTATTCATGATCTTTCACCTCATGGTTTGACTTCTCATAATCTAGGTCAAAAATCCAACCCTATATTTTTAAATCCTAGGTCTATTTCTAGTCCTCCCATACCATCTATAGCTAGGGGGAAATCCTCAGCTGAAATGGTTTCAGTACATTGCAACGCCAAGGGGGAAATCCCTGAATTTAGTTATGTTATTTGTTAGTGGAGTTTCTACTAGTACTAGACAGACTTTTGCTGTACGACAACCCGCAGTGGTTGTTCCTCCCACCCATACCAATATGGTAAACCCTTCATCAAGTTTAGGTCAATCCTCAAGGCCATAACCTGCAATCAACCAACCTTCTTGGGGTTATGGTTACCCAAGGAATCAACTACCTGTAGGAAATATGAACTATCAACCTACACCTACAGGAGCTATGTATCCTGGAATCCCTTACCCTGGAAACATGTTTACACCATGTGGGAAACCTAATTGGTCCTACATGCTAACTATGGGAGGGATACCTATTCATACTGCCGGAGGTTCTTGAGGGACACCTTATGGTGGCCCACCCTTTGGAAAGACACCAAGCAGAGCCCCACGTGATGGAGGCCCACCTAGAAGAGGTCCACCTTATGGAGGACCCCCTTCAGGAGGACCAGCACCCAGAGGCCCACCACCTAGAGGCCCACCTTTGGGAGGACCAGCACCTGGAGTCCCACCTTCTAGAGGTACATCACCTAGAGTTCCACCTTCTGGGGGCCCCTACCTAGGGGACCACAACTTGGAGGTCCACCAACACCCGGAGTCCCACCACCTAGAGGCCTGCCACCTCCTAGAGGCCCATCCCCTTCAGGAGGATCTTCGGGAGGGTCATCCGCCCATATACCCACCCAAAAACCTATGCATCAGTCAACCTATGGTCCTACTAGTGTGCATATGCCTTATCAATACTACCAGTACGTTGAACCTAATCGAAAAATTCCATTCCTAGCAAATTTGGACTTGCTCGATTTGTCCAAGTTGATTAATGATTCCATTCAGCACAACCCTTCATGGCCTTCTATTCTAGTCAAGTTACCATCAGACATCCCAAATTTTGATGGGAAGTAAGGAAATGATCCCAAAAATCATGTCATGACATTCCATCTGTGGTGTTCTTCCAACTCCTTGATGGATGAATCTATTCGTTTGAGACTCTTTCATCACACTTTGACCGATACGACCGCGAAGTGGTATATTGAGCTTCTACATCATTCATTTGTGGATTTTAGCTCATTGGAAACCATTTTTCTCACACACATTCACCTACCCATTTGTTATGAAATAGGTACGGGCCTTTTGACCTCACTCCATTAGAATACCTCCATGCACATTTCAGACCATATCCATGAGTGGAGAAGGTGAAGATGACTTATTAAAGCTCCCATCCCAGACCAACTGTTAGGTGATTGGTTCACAAAATCCTTATTGCCTCCCATTTCCTGAGATGTGGCTGTGGGTGGTGTTGTTACCAAAGAGTAGGCTATTAGTCGAACTCAATATATGGACTTGGTATATTCCCAATCCGGAACTCTGTATGACCTAATCCCTCAAACTCCTCGTCCCAGCATAGACCCTATTAAGCCGCCCGTAGAGACTCCTATTGATAAGGTTGTTGGTTCAATCCAGCCCTCGTCAGCAGCCAAACCTGCCAAGAAACCCAAAGCTTCTTCTACTACTCTTTCAACTCCCATGGTTTTTTCCTAGGTAAATGTTATCCAAAGTACGCAAACATCCAACAATAAGAAAAACAGTAAAGGTAAAAATAAAAAACTTGAAAACCAACAGGAAAATCCTAAGGCTATGGCCATAGAGAATGATAACAAAGGGAAGAGAAAGGCCAAGTACCCTTGCTTGTTATGTGGTGGTGATCACTTCATGAAGGAGTTCCCTCGTCGTGAAGAGATTAGTAAATTTTTTAAAGTAACCCCACCCTAGTGGTGCTAACCGATCCCTTCCTATAAACAACAATTGATAGACCACATGTCTAATCAAGGGACCTCTATTTGTATAGAATAAATTAGAATGATGTCCTCAGATAACATCAATTTGAATACTTGTAGCCATTCTTACGACAAACATATAGAGAAGAAGGATGAAAATCCTTCTTTCGAGAAAGTTCCTTCTACCAGTTCCCCTCCATCTTCGTCTAATGGCCCTCTCATCATCGATAAACCTAATCTCTATTTGATTTTATGACCGCCTAAGGCTACCCTTAGGAAGGATGTTTTTAATCCCAATGCTCGAGCTGCACAATTATATAATGTGGTTGAATATTTGGCTCAGGAACCCTGTGCCATGTCTACCCTGGAGGTACTCCAAAGCTGTCCAACGTAGCATAAAAACCTGCTAACGGATTTTAGGGCATTAGACCCAGATAACACCAACCTAATCCATTTCAACGTGGAGAACTATAAATCCATATTATCTCACCAACTTGCATTCCAAATTGCCTCTAGAGTAGTTGGGAGAAAGGTCCATTGGACTGTTCTGGATGAGGGAGCCTCAACCTCAGTTTTGTCTATATGCTATTGGAGAGCCATTGGTTCTCCTAAACTTACAAAGTTACCTATGACCTTAAAAGCTTTTTATGGATGAGGTTTCCAGCCTCATGGTTTGTTACCAGCCCTTTTAGTCGAGCTTGGGGGAAAGACTGTTTCCATTCAAGTGGAAGTAGTGGATGTCCCATTAGACTACAATCTTCTATTGGGGAGAAAATAGTTCTATTCTATGACTACCGTCACTTCGACGATATTCCTAACTCTCCAATTTCCTCATTTGGGGAATATTGTAACTATCGATCAACTTGACTTTTGTTCACCAGATGTTACTACTCCCACCATGAATAACATCCCTATGCTAGGTCAGTCCCCTCCTCCTTATCAGTCGATTGGGGTAGATATGCTGAAGGATTCAACCCTTATGGGAGTATTTCCTTTACCCCCTCCTAGTATGGAAGTAGAAACCATGAACATGATTTCCATGACTGGTTATATTCCTAAAGGAAAAGAAGTTGTTGAGTGATCCTCTCTTGGCCCCTATGAAGTGCTTTACGATGTTGTGCAATCTGCTTTCGATGTCCTTTATGATGATCTTCATTTATTGGCTTTGGATCCTTACCATCTGCCCTACTGGCTAGAACCATCCCTCACTACTCTAGAATATCTCTCCCAGACTTTTCCTTCAGACGAGTCCATCATGGATATTATTAGTATGGATGAATTCGTATGGGAAGATCATCATCACAAAACTTATTTTCTTCCTAATGCCAGTTCATTAGATTTTGACCTCGTATCTCTTATTAGTACTGATATTGTCACCAATCCGCAAACACCTATATTATTGCAAGACACAGATTCCAAAGGAAATATTTGCAACATCACTAAGACAACCCCAATTGACATATCAGTCAAGCCCATAACTATTGAGCACGTCCATCTAGGCCATAACTACTCGATAGATAAAACTGAAATTTATAGAGCTCTTTTCAAAGAATTCTGTGATATTTTTTTCATGGACATATAAGGATATTCCTGGGATTGATCGGTCGATTGTCATACATGATATTGGAACTTATCCCATGGAAAAATATGTCCGACAAAAATTATGTCAAGTTCGTCCTAGGAAGGCTGCGGCTATTAAAGCTGAAGTGGAAAAAAATTTTGAAGGTAGGGTTTATTTATCCCATACCCCTGATGGAATGGGTATCTAATATTGTCCCTGTGACTAAGAAGCAAGGAATTATTATATTCTGTATCAATTTTCAAGACTTAATTAAGGCTTGTCACTAAGGACAATTTGCTTACTCCAGATATCAATTAGATCATTGATTACTGTACTGGGAGCATCATCTTTTCTTTCATGGATAGATTTTTTGGCTACAATCAAATAGATATTCTTCCTACCGGTGAGCATAAAATGGCTTCATTTTCCCATGGGGAACCTTAACCTATCAGAAGTTACCTTTTGGCCTAAAGAACACTGAAGCTACATTCCAGCGAGCCATGTCCTATGACTTCCATGATATCAATCACATCGTGGAACCGTACCTTGACGATCTCCCTGCTCATTCGCAGCAACGGGAAGACCATCCAGGGTACCTTAGAGACATTTTCCTTAGGTTTTGTCATTATAATATACAGTTGAATCCACACAAATGTGTTGTAATACTCCAAAAATTCGTAAAAATTTAAAATTTTGCTTGTAACATAAAATGTTCACAGTCGTCAAGACCTAGGAATAATTAACTGCTAACGGGTACTTTAATCTATATTAAAATACAATGGACTATTTTGTAAATTCCTAGTTTTGATTACTCACTAGTTTATTTTTCATAAATCCACGTTTAAGGAATTGATTTATGGTTTGATGTAACAAGAAACATAAACATAGGTTTGTCTTCTAGTATTAAGTTTGTTTACTGTCTTATGACAAGTAGGAAAGAACTTTAGTTGAGATCGAGGCTTACTTAGCTTATAGCTAATGCAGTGAAGTGATGCTTCTATTACAGGTCTTTTAAAGGTAAGAAGTTTGTTACCAGTTTTCCAGATTGATATTTATCATCTCCACTAGCATAGAATAAATTTATAGTTAAATTATTTGTTTTACATCTTGAGCCAAGTAAGAGGTATCATTGATCTTTATTGTTAGAAATCTTTATAATTGTTAGTAATAACAATATTTTAATAAACTAGATTTAGCTCAGTTACGCTTACTATCACATAACTTGTTCATTTAACTTTCATCGTGTGATTTTTAGTTGAAAACTTGTATGTAATTCTAGTAGATGCATCTTGTGGAACAGATTTCTTTCTACCATTAAAGAGTTACAGTACCTAGAAGATCTATGATCCAATTGTGGTCATAAAATACTTTGATCTAAACTACACATTAACACTAGTACTTAGTAAACATGCCCATTTATAACTATTCGCAATTTGAAATGCCTTATTACCAATGTTTTTATTTAAACTAAGTGTTAATACTTTTTATCGTAAGGGAATAAGAATTAGTCATCATAGAGGTCTACACTATTTTTGTTTATATGATTCCTCATCTCATACGGGTCTTATTAATAAATCATATACTAGTATTCATGATTTAATGCGTAGACTATAGTCCTAGCTAGATATCTTCTATAGTTACAAGTATATACATATATCATTGATTTCGTTCTCCATTTTCCATCTTACTAAAACCGAATACCAAGCATTATTTAATATGAGAGAAACCATGAGCATGTATAAGTTTTCTTATACATTTTTAAAGGTTTTAGCTTATACTAAAGACCCTAGTTTAGTGACTAACTCCCATACTATTTACTATGGTTAAAAACAAACATAAACCCTAGCAATGATAATGTAACCATGACAAAAAAAAATATGGTATTGATTTTTATACATTATTATGTGCATGATGAACAAGGGTTTCGAACTATAGTGCCAAACCCATCCTTTGCAAATAATTTGGAGCTACATGTTCGATGCTCATTTGATAGGTTTTTGACTTTGGAGTTTTTGTTATATAAGTTTCTCAAAACTCTAAAATCTCGCCTTTACCCTATCTTTTACCATGCTCTGGTAGAGAGGTCGTAGGCTCATGGCCGCTCAGCCTGTTTGTCACTCCATAGAGTGAAATTTGTCATCGCTTGCCTTCTTTAAATTGCATTAAGAGTTGCATTTTGGTAATTGTCTTTGTTTTGAGGATATACCCTTCGTTGTCATTGCTCAACTCTGCAACAAAGCTTCTTCTACCATTACATTGCCTTTGCAAGTGTTTTTAGTCAATCCCTGGTGCTTTGGTGAGCTGTGGAAGTGAGCATGGATCTTGGGTTGTTGTAGTGTAGTCTTGTTGAATTCTAGGTTAACAGTTCTTACTATTTAACTCTTGGTGTGGCATTTGTGTTTTCCCATCGTGGCTCTGGTCTTTAGTCTTGAGCTCTGTTGAGACACGTTTTTTCTTCTACTAGAGCTTTCTTGTAGCTCAACATTCTCTGTAAGGTGGTTGGGGGTTCGAAAGTGAGCACTGTATATTGTATTGTTCCTAACAGTTCCTTCCTAAAGCTCGTTGTCTTCACAAAAGGTGGCCAGGGTTTTGAAATAACTGTCTTAATCACATCGATGTCAAAGAATTAAACTCAGGTATAAATCCTTTAGTTTTTATCCAATTTTACATTATTTAAAGTTTATTATTTTGTTACAGAGGGTTTTAAAAATAAATATGGTTCTTTCCTATTCACAGGCTCCCATTCGAACGATAGATCCCATGTGGAAAGATACAAGGCGACGAGGTTCCATCAAAGTGACTCTTCTGGTAAGGCTCAGTTTCGCTGAGGTTCTCCTACAATGGTGTATGGTGTTGAATTTTCACTTGCCATGGAATTCATTGGTTTACTGGGTTTCCAACTCGACCGTGATGTACTCTGTTGTAAAAACTTGGAAAGGACAAGGGTTGTTACATGATGTTTGATTCAGTTTTTATGAAGCCCTAGTGGTTGTTTAGCAATGATGGGTTCGGGCTTTCATAGCCGAGACAACTGTCTTTTCTGATGTAAATTTTGTTTATAGTGATGATACCCTTTGAACAAGATTTTAATCCTTGACTTTGCAATATAGAAAGGCCATAGGGATATAGCTATTTTAGTTCAGTTTCTAGTCCTAATTTATTACTTACAACTTGAAGCTGGTTGATTGTATCTATGTTTTGATAATATATTTATATATTTTAAGTTTTAAAATGAAGAGGGTAAACTTGTAATATTTTGGTTACTTTAATTATTTCTTGTTATAATTAACCTTTTCGAGGTTGGGGGTTAAGTAAAATCCTAGTAAGTTTTGTTTTATATGTAAAATATATCCTGAGGGGTTTTGACAGTGGGGGTTTTTAAATATAGTAACTTGGTTATTATTATCAGTAATAACTTCCGCAATAAATAAAAATAGAGGAACCAACATTGGCTGAATAACTTAATTCTTTGATGTAATCTCTGAGATTTGAAAATATGCTATTAGGTTTTTATTTGTTATGGTTATTCATGAATAAAGTATGTAACTCCATAAAGTCGTCTATTTGATGCTTAAGGTTGTATGAATAGAGTAGATAGGTCTTCAATTTATTTTAAGTATGAAAAGAACAATTTCCCCTACTTAAAAATGTGGAAATTGAACCAGGTGATAGATTAATTTTACTCACAACAATTAACAATTGATCATGCAAAATCACTCACAAAGAGACTGAAAATTGGAGCTGAACACTAAACTGTATTAAATCAGTGTACAATAGAAAACCCTATAAAATAATAGGTTGCTGAATAAATAACATACATTAGGGATTCAAATGCATTAGGAGCAATTCGAATCTAGCATAAAGCAGGCTCACTAAAAATAAGCAAATCCCCCATAGGTGTAAAAAGCTGATCCCAAATATGTCATGGAGCTCACGAATTGGAAAAATGGCTTAGGAAAGCTAAAGAATGGTGGAATGACATCTCATACATGCTTTTTCATGGAGAAAAGAGAGGAGGATGTGTAGGAAAAAAAACTAGTTAACCTCACCTAGTCTAGCTTTTCCTTTTTCCTTAAAACACTGAAAAAGCAGGGAATAAAGCAGAAAAAGCAGAAGGGTGCCTAGGAGGCCAGGAATAAAGAATAATTGATTCCTTTAGCTCTCCCATGCACTACATGAGTCAAATAAGGCAATTTTGACCATTATAGATAGGAAAATGACAACTTGCACAAGGTGGGACACATGAACTAGGCTAATAAGACAAAAATAATGAAATTAATGTCTAAGTGGGTAAACTATGGGTTGATTATTCTAACACCCCCCCTTAAGCCTGACTTATGAGTAATATATCAGAAAATTATAGGGCCTAGCAACAAGTCTTAGTCACCTTTACATATTGCATGTCTATTTAAACAAGGAAAGAGGCAAAACCAACTTGGGAAAATCCTCCCTTAAACATGGACTGTAAAACAAAATTGTAGAATCTTGTCTTCAATCATGCTTTCATAGAATTATCAAAAATCCCCAGCAATGATTTGAGATTGCTGAAGGTCTTCTCACAAAATGCTTTGGTGAAGATATCGGCTACTTGTTCTGAAGATGAGCAGAAGAGTAGGTGAATGGTGCCATCATGCACGAGTTCTCTGATGTAGTGCATATGGATCTCAATGTGTCTGGTTCTCTACTTCTGAACTGGATCTTTGCATATTCGAATGGTACTCTGGTTATCACAGTAGATGGTATTTGAGTACTCTGTTTCGAAGCCACACTCTCCAAGTAAACCCTGCAACCATAAACATTGAGTTGCTGCATTAACAACTCCTCTGTACTCTGCTTTTGTAGATGAGAGTGCAATGGCACACTATTTCTTGCTTGACCAGCTGATTGGCCCTTCTGCAAGCATGAACACATATCCTGAAGTGGACTTTCTATCTGTGCTATCACCTGCCCAATCACTGTCAGTAAATCCAATCAAATCAAGATCAGATTTTGCTTTATAGAAGATCCCATGTGTCCTTGTTCCCTAAACAAAGTTAAGGATCCTTTTGGCTGCTTTCCAATGGATCTCATGAGGCTGATCCATGTATCTAGAAGCCACACTTACTGCATAACAAATATCAGTTCTAGTATGTGTCAGATACAATAAACATTCAATCAATTTCCTATACAGTGTATTGTTTACCATCGGTGAAGAATCAACTTCTTCCAGCTTCACTCCTGAAAGGAAAGGAGTTTTTCTTGCTTTGAAATCCTTCATTTTGAATTTGTTCAGCAATTCCAAGGCATATTTTGATTGGTGCACCTTGATTCCAGCTTTGTTTTGAGCAATCTCAAGCCCCAAAAATTGACTTAAGAGCCCCAAATCTGTCATGGAGAAGGCTTGGTTCATAGCTCCTTTTAAGGAAGCAATCTCAGCCCGTGAGCTTCCTATAATGAGGAGGTCATCAAAATATAACACAATGATCATTAATGAACCATTAACTAACTTCAAATAGACATTTTTATCTTATTTTCATCGAACAAAATTCAGTGATAGCAAGAAGCTATCGATCTTGGCATACCAAGCCCTGGGGGCTTGCTTTAGCCCATACAATGACTTTCTCAACCTGCACACAAGAGAAGGATTAGTAGAAAAACCTTGAGGCTACTGCATATATATCTCTTCAGTGAGATCTCCATTTAGGAAGGCACATTTTACATCCATGTGATGTACCTCTCATTGCCTTGAGGCTGCAATGGCTAGAGCTAGCCTGATGGAATCCATCTTTGCCACTGAGGAAAAGGTCTCATTGTAATCTATGCCATGAACATGTGAGTAGCCCTTGGCTACAAATCTGTCCTTGTACTTCAGTGGTGAACCATCAGCAGCAAATTTGGTCTTATAGACCCACTTACACTGTACTAGTTTTCTCCCTGGGGGAAGATCCACTAGCTCCCATGTGTTGCTCTTTTGGAGTGAGTTGAACTCCTCCTTCATGGTTGTTGGCCATCTTGGATCTCCTACTGCTTCTTCATATTTTTGAGGATCAGACTCCACCAACAAATAGAATTTTTCAGCAAACATAGGATCCTTCATGCACAGACCACTCTCAAATTGAGATCTAGTCCTCCTTGGGTCATTGGGATCCCCGGCTAGCTCTCCTGCTGCATGTAGTGTCTTGGCTGACCATTTTGGCCTTTTAGGGCTGTTAGGGTCTGCAATAAACTCATCTCCATCAGAAAAATCAGAATCAGCATGTTCAACAAACTCTTTACTTACTTCTTGAGGTTCAGGTGGTGAAGAGGCTTCACCAACTTCCACTGCTGCAAGGGGTTCTTCTTCAAACTGAACACACCTTTTAATGAAGGATTTGTTTGTGCTCAAGTTTATAGACTTGTACCCTTTTGAATATTTAGAGTATCCAACAAAGAGACACTCTTGGCTTTGGGGCTGCAAAGCCTTCCTCTTCTCTGTCGGGATTCTAGCCCAAGCCTTTGAGCCAAAAAACCTGAAAGGGGTCACATATGGCTTGTGCCCACTCCATGCTTCAAAGGGAGTCATACCATCAAGCTGTTTGTGAGGCAACCTATTTTGGATATAGGCTGCACAGTTGATAGCTTCGGCCCAGTACTTTGGTGGAAAATTTTTGGCCTCCATCATGCATGTTGCCATCTCCTTCAGTGATCTGTTCTTCCTCTCAGCAACACCATTTTGCTGTGGTGTGTAAGGGATAGAATGCTGCATCTGAATACCTAAATCTGCACAATAATTAATAAAATCAGACTTGACATAATCACCACCATTGTCAGATATGAGGGCCTTTAGTTTCCTTCCAGACTGGTTTTCAACCAGAGCCTTAAAGACTTTGAATAGACCAAAAAATTCAGACTTGTGTTTCAGGAAGTGAACCCAGCAATACCTGGAAAAGTCATCAATAAAAGTCAATGCATATTTGGAATGACTCATGGACATATGAGGGAATGGGCCAGCAACATCACTGTGGATCAGCTCGAGGGGTGCAGAGGTTCTCTCATGACTAACTCTCTCAAATTTGTGCTCTGGGTGTTTTCCTAGGATACATCCTTGGCAGACTCCTTTGGAAAATTTTATCTTGGGAAACCCTATGACCATCTCTTTTTCACTAAGATCAGAAAGATACTTATAATTTAGGTGGCCAAATATTTCATGCCAAAGCTTGCTGGCTTCATTAGCATGAATGAGAAGAGCAGAGGGGTTTGAGTAAGGTAGGGAGTGTGAGAACATGTATACCTTTTGAGCATGATTTGCAACTCCTTTTGCAATGACTCTACCAGTTGAGATCTCTGTGATCTCAACTTCATCGGGGGAGAATATGACCTTCTTAAGAGACCTAGTGTGGGTCATCTGGTACACTGACAGGAGGTTGGAGGTGAGACCAGGCACATACAGCACATTGCTGAACTGACCATGATCAAGATCTATCCTTCCTTTTCCTTTACTTTCAGTGAGAGATTCATCTCCCAGTACAATAGATGGTCCTTTTGACATGTCCAGTGAGGAGAAGGCCTCCTTAGTCAAAACCATGTGTCTTGAAGCTCCAGAATCAATGATAAAACTAGGTGAGCTTGATGTGCCAGCAACTAGAGCATGAACTCTCTCTCTGTCATCTGAACTTGATCCTCCTTCTCTCTTCTTTGAGCTTTCTTGAAGGGAGATGCCATTCTTCTCCAGGAGTTGGGTCAGCATGTCTATCTTCTTTTTCATACAAGAGCTTTCAGAGTGATGCCCTTATTGCAGTATGCGCACTTGTTCATTTCAGCTTTGTTCTTCTTCTTTTGGTAATTCTTCTTGGGACCTTGTGGATCCTCCGAAGATTGCTTCTTGTCTCCCTTTTGCTCAGGTGGATTTTTAGATTTCTTTTTGCCTTTTGAATCCACCTTCAAATCTCCAGCAATCAAAGCTTGATCTTTGGATGGTTTGATGGTTCCCATCATCACCAGCTTGTCCTATTCTTGTGTGAGAGATTCCATGAAATCTGCAAGGCTAGGCATCTTCCAGGTTCGAGCTGTCAGTTTTGTGGCATAGAAGGTCGAAACAAACACTGAATAGTTAGGGCCTAGCTTCAAGAGGATGGCCAGCACGAGCTGATCATCTTTATTTTCGATCCCACACTGTTTCAGCTGCAAAACTAGTGCTTTGAACTTGGAGAAATATAGCTGCAGGGATTCAAAGCTATTTGGACTCAGAGAAATCAGCTCATTTTCGATTTGATGTCCCCTCATCTCATCTGTCTTTCCAGAAAGATCAGCAATCTTCTCCCATACTTCATTTAGTGATGTCAATCCATCAATATGGAAAAGGAGGTCTCTGGAAATACTCAGACATAGGAGGCCATAAGCCTCATCCCTCCTGTTGTGCCATTTTATCTTCTCTGCAGCTACATTGGGCTCTGCTTCTATTGCCATAGTCACCCTGTAGAGGCCTTTCACTCTCAACAGTATCTCCATCTTTGCTTTCCATTCAAATAAATTGAAGGGAGTCAAGATAGTTTTCTGTGATTCATCCATAGCTTAGAAAATCTGTCTCGGCTGTCAGTAGAAGGCTCCCAGTCACTGATGTCGAACCTGCAAAACAATTTTGGAGGAGAGAAAACAATCTACAAGTGCTCTGATACCATGTGGAAATTGAACCAGGTGATAGATTAATTTTACTCACAACAATTAACAATTGATCATGCAAAATCACTCACAAAGAGACTGAAAATTGGAGCTGAATACTAAACTGTATTAAATCAGTGTACAATAGCCAACCCTATAAAATAATAGGTTTCTGAATAAATAACATACATCAGGGATTCGAATGCATGAGGAGCAATTCGAATCTAGCATAAAGCAGGCTTACTAAAAATAAGCAAATCCCCCATAGGTGTAAAAAGTTGATCCCAAATCTGTCATGGAGCTCACAAATTGGAAAAATGGCTTAGGAAAGATAAAGAGTGGTGGAATGGCATATCATACATTCTTTTTCATGGAGAAAAGAGAGGAGTATTTGTAGGACAAAAAACTAGTCAACCTCACCTAGTCTAGCTTTTCCTTTTGCCTTAAAACACTGAAAAAGCAGGGAATAAAGAGAAAAAGTAGAAGGGTGCCTAGGAGGCCAAGAATAAAGCAAAATTGATTCCTTTAGCTCTCCCATGTGCTACATGAGTCAAATAAGTCAAGTTTGACAATTATAGATAGGCAAATGACAACTTGCACAAGGTGGGACACATGAACTAGGCTAATAAGACAAAAATAATGAAATTAATGTCTAAGTGGGTAAACTATGGCTTGATTATTCTAACAACAAAGAGGGGTGATAAAAATTGGTTTAAGTATATATTTACATCTCTTTTAAATAGGTTAATTTATAAACCCTAATTCTTCTTAATAGGAGTACATAGTTAGTACTATATTTTTGAGTTACCTCAGTTTGCATTTCTACTTAGATAAATTTATTCAGTAATTGTTGTAGCTTTGTTTACTATTTCTGAAAGTTAATATTAGTTATAATAATTATTGTTTATATATATTTTGTGAATCAGTAAAATAATAGACCTATAATAATTATTTTGTTTACTGTTTAAACCATTACACAGGCTAGTATTTTATACCTTTGAATCTTTCCTAACAGTTCTGTTTATTTTGCTCAAGTACTCTAACTCATTGAAATCATCTAAAATAAAAGGAAAAATTCATACAAATCATATATAAAAACTTGTAGACAATAGTAATTTTACATTCATCCATACTTCATTCGATTCTGGATCTGAAATTAAACTAACCTAATGTACTAGAGTACTACCTTTTGTAAAAGTTGTGGAAAAATACAGTTTAGGTATTTTCTTTCTGTCTATTAGTTAAACTAGATATTCTTTTAATTGTTTACCCTAATATAGCTAGTTCAGAACTTATTATCTTTTCACAGCATATACATTTCTCTTAACTAACCCTAGAAGAAATAAGAACCGAAGCATAAAATATCATTGATTAAACTTAAAATTTCCAGATAAGAGTAAATACTTAGATAGTTGAATAAAACAAGCAGAACCTGGAAATATAGATGAGGTGAAAAAAACTTAAGGAACCTATTCCTCCCAACCAAATCTTGGAAAAAGCTAGACTGCAATTCTTAGGACCCCCGAGCTTGTCTCCTCATCCACCTCGAAGAAGTACTGGGTGAGAGATGTAGTTTAGTAATCCTCTGCAACTCCACTGAATGTTCAACAGTAATTCAATTCTGCATGCAGTAGTATGAACTCAGCTTATAATAACTACACTATTTCAGTTCTTCATCTGTATTCCACTCAAACATACTTTAGCTAGTCCCCTCCATCAAATTTTCTTCAGTACTTCATTCACTCAGAATATTCACAAGTCCAAAATGAGCAGCCTCAGTTGTCATCAATGGGAAGTTTTATTAGCTAGCCTAGGTCTTTTGGGTCAGTTTTCACTTAATGAGCCACCTGCTCTTGTTCCACTTTCTTGGGGAACATGAGCACAAAAATAGGGAAGTTTCCACTTGCAACATCTAGAAGTAGTTTGAGGATGCTGCCAAGTGTCAATCTGTTCTCAACCCATCCTTCTCCATTAAGTGACAAGTAAAACACTCATTTAACAACTTCCCTAAGTTGTTGTCTCATATTTTATTTATTTATTAATAAAATATTCAGCAATTACATTAAATTATCCTTGACCCCACTTGGTCATTAATTACAAACTTTAACATAAAATGTAACATAATGTTTCTTAAAATATAAAATGTTTTTCCAATTGGGGTATGTGACATACACACCCACTTAAATTATAACATCGTCCTTGATGTTATTTATTCTTCATCTTCATAAATTACCTGGAACAGAATTGGTTATGCATCCCACATATGACTCTCCAATTCCCAAGTGGATTCTTCTGGACTAAGGTGCTTCCATTTCACCTTCACTTGACCAATGGTGCGATTCTGAAGCATGATCTCCCTCCTTTCGAGGATACAATCTGGTTCCACTAGAAAATATTCTTCGGGTTCCACGTGCACATCATTCTAATTTATAACATGAGTAGCATCATGTACATATTTTTTTAACACAAAAATATGAAAGACATTATGAACCTTCAAATTTGGCGGTAAAGCCAATTGATATGCCACCTGTCCTATTCTGCACAATATTTCAAAAGGTCTACAATATTGGGGTGCTAACTTAGCACAACTTCCTAATCTCAGAGAACTCTTTTTAGGCCTCACCTTAATAAAGACATGTTCACCAACCTGTAACTCCTTTTGAGTTTGTTTAAGATCTGCTTGACTTCTTTATCGATCTTGCGCAACTTTCAAGTTACCTTCCACCTATTTTACAATTACCTTTATCTCTTTTAATAGTTCAGGTCCGAATACTAACCTGTCAACTAGATTACTCCATGAGATGGGGGTATTACACTTGCTTCCATACAAAATTTCAAAAGGACTATATATTATTGAATCTTGATAATGATTGTTGTAAGCAAACTCTACCAATTGTAAGTAATATTCCCATTTACATGCCTGTTCTTTAACATACATTCTGAGCAAATCTTCCAATACCTGATTCACTCTTTCATTCTGTCCATCTATCTAAGGATGGAAAGAGGTACTGAAAATTAATGTAGTATTCAATCCTTTAAAGAAATACTTCCAGAAGTTTCCCGTAAACTTAGGTTCTCAGTTTGAAATTATTACCTTCGGTTTCCATGTAAACAAAAAATTTGTTTCAGGAAAATATCAACAATATTAGCAGCTTTGCAAGTATTTTTTACAGGAATAAAGTGAGCTTCCTTACTAAGTTTATCAATGACTACCATTATTGAGTCATTCAAATTTTGATTTCTAGGTAGTCCTGTAATAAAATCAAGGCTGATTATCTCCCACTTCCAACTAGGAATAGGTAAGGGATGAAGTAACCCGACTGGATGTTGGTGTTCAATTTTTACTTCCTGACACCCAAAGCATTTAGCTATGTATTATGCCAGTTCATTTTTCATGTTTGGAAAAAAAAATCCTTTCTTAGCATGATTATAGTCTTCTGATAACCAGGATGTCCTGAGTAAGGAGTCTTATGAAACTCGGTTAAGATTAGTAACTTAATCTTAGGTAGATTAGGTATATATATAGTCTATATTTATATAGTAATAATCCTTTTTCGTTTAAACTATACCTTGTACTTAAAATTTCAATTAATTTTTTTTTTACCTTTTCTTGTAATTTCTGATCATTTTCATCCAATCATATTCCTTGTTCTAGTTGTTCTTCTAAATCTGTTTTATAGGTGTTGATTGCTACTACAAAATTTAGTTTTTCATTCATGCTTAAAGCATCAACAACCATATTTTCCTTTCTCTTAAGATGTTGGATTTCAAAATAGTACTCTCTAAGGAAGGCTAACCACCTAGATTGCCTTGCATTTAAGTTAGGTTGATCCAAAAAATATTTTAACCCTTTGTTATCTGTCATTAATATAAACTTTCTTCTAATTAAATGATGATGCCACATCTTTAAGGCATGTATGATAGTAGCCAATTCTAAGTCATAGGTCTCATAGTTTTTCTCATGAATATTCAACGTCCTAGACTCATATGCAATGACATGTCCTTCTTGAGTTAAAACTCCACCCAAACCATCATTGCATGCCTCGGTACATACTATAAAGTCTTTACTAGGATCAACAATTCTTAAGATTGGTGCGGTAGTTAATAATGTTTTTAGCTTTTTAAAACTATCTTCACACTTTTGACTCCACTCAAAATTCTTCCCTTTCTTCTGTAAAAAAGTTATGGGATTTGCAATTCTTGAAAACCCTTTGATGAATCTCCGATAATAGCCAGTAATCCCCATGAATGATCATACGTTAGTTACATCTTTTGGGACTGGCCATCCTGGATCAACTGAGATCCCTTCTTTAGTCACTACATGACCCAGATACTGTATTTTATCCTTTAAGAAATCGCATTTACTGAATTTTGCATAGAGTTGATGTTCTTGTAATTCTTGTAAAACAATTTTTAAGTGCTCTTCATGTTCTTCTTCAGACTTCAAATAAATTAAAATGTCGTCAATGAATACGACCAAAAATTTATAAAGGTACTTATGCATTACATTATTCATTAGACATATGAAGACAACCGAGGAATTAGTAATCCAAAATGGCATAACAATAAACTCATAATGACCATACATGGTCCTAAAAGCTGTTTTAAAGATGTCTTCATCTTTGATTTGAAACTGGTGATAACCCGATCTTAAATCAATCTTCGTGAATACAGTCACTCCACATAGCTAATCAAAATGATCATCTATGTAGGGTAATAGATATCTGTTTTTAAAAGTCATTTTATTAAGTTGACGGTAATTTATACATTATCGTAGAGTTTCGCCCTTCTTTTTAACAAAAATAACAGTTGCTCCCCAAGGAGACACACTAGGTCTAATATAATTCTTATCAATAAGTTCTTTTAACTATGATTTTAATTCATTTAATTCCAATATATTCATCTGATAAGGGGCTTTTGAGCTGGGCACTGCACCAGGTACTACCTCAATAGTGAACTATAACTCCCTCTTTGAAGGAAATCCAAGAATTTCTTCTGGAAATACATTCGAATACTCCCTCAGGATTGGAATGTCTTCCAGTTTTAATTTATCTTCATTATTAGTATTTTCATCGTTAATTACTGTTACAACAAAGGATTTACAACCCTTCCAAACAAATTTCTTTAATTGCAAAGCAGAGATCTGTCTTATAGCTGTTTTCCTAGGGATTCCTCTTACATTTACTATTTCTCCATCGTTATTTACGCAATTAAAAGTTTTATCGAAGAAGTTCAGGACTACCCTATGTTGTTCTAACCAATCCATGCCAATTAACATATCATAAGGACCCAAAGTTAGTACATTAAGCTTAATAGAGGTTTCAAATTGATCCATGCTTACAGTACAATCCTTTATGAAACTAATCACCTTTCCTTTTGCACCAGTAGCTAGCTGGAAAAACCATGACTTTGCAAAATTTTCTACTCATAACTTGCATTTTTCTACGAAATCAGGAGAAATATAACTTAAGCTATCCCTGGATCAATTAAAATAAATATAGGTGTTTGATTTAGCTTACCTTCCACTTCCAGCATGGACGTTTGATAGTCCGCATGCCTATTTTCCAGTGCTGCATTGATCCTGGGCATTGTCCTTGGTAGATCACCAACAGTCATCTCCTCCTGCACCGTATGTATGTTTCTAACAATATTCTTCTAGTTGGGGCAAACTGATGCATAATGAGGACAATTACATTCCCAACATTTTATTGGTTCTTTTTGTTCATTATTTTTAGTGAAATTACCATGGTTATTAATAGGTTCTTTATTTCTAAGACCACTTGGATTTATCTTTGAATTTCTTTTATTCCCTTGGAAGTTTTTATTAGGAAAATTTCATGCGTTATTATTTCTGAAATTACGATTAGGTATGAAACCTTTATTTTTCTGTTCAAAATTATTAGATCTTTTAGCCTTCCAGTTTGACATACTTTCTTTTTTGCAATTCTACTCATAACAGAAATTCGGCTTTCTCATCACTTCTTCTAAGGTTTTTGGATTGTCATATTCAATTCTATATTTTATATGGAAGGGTAAACAACTTATAAAATTTTGTACCTTAGGATTCTCATCCACAATGTAAGGCACATATCGAAGCAGACTTTAAAATTTACTGTTTAGCTCTTTCGTGTTCATTGTTCCCAGCTTTAGTTCAAAAAATTCCTTAGCCTTCTCTTCGTAGTACTGTTCTGACAAGAAATTCTTCTTAAAATATTTCTTAAACGTACTCTAGTTAATGTTCTTCTCCCTAATGCATTTTACTCCTTTTAGGTCATGCCACCAAATATCTGCCTTTTTAGTGACGTTGTAAATGGCCATTCTTGCTTTTAGCTGATTAGAATAATTACAAATTTGAAAATATTTCATCCTAGACAACCATAATTCATCCTCTTCTCCTTTCTTAGTTTCACCATTAAAGGTTGGTGGTTTTATTTTCTTAAATTGTCCTGAAATTTTTTCATAAGGTTTAAATTTTCTCTTTCTTGTCTGATAATTATCTCTGCTACTGTCACTAGTGTACTGATAATTCTTCTTATGTGGATCACCATATATTTCATAGGATGAGGTACTTTCAATTTTAGATTGTTTAGACTTTTTATTTTTATGTTGGTAAGGCATATCTTCAGATTCTGTTCGTTTATCTTTTTCTTCATTCTGAAATTTTTCCACTAAAATATGATTCAGCTCCTCCTAAGCTCTCATAATTCTCTCATTTTCCTTTTTGTCTGTTTCCATCTCTTTCTTAGTTCTTTAACCATTTGTAATAATTCCGAAGAGTTATTCCTTATTTCTTCTTGTATAGGTTCTCTTTTATAATTACTTCGTTCAGTAAATGGGGACTCCTCATCCACATATTCTTCCAATCTTTCCATACCTGCAGTTTAACTCAGAAAAATTCTCTGGAAAATAAATTTCAAAAGAAATGTAATAATCAGTATGCATGTTTTTAAATCTATTGTTTATCTATGCAAGTTGATCCACATTCAGGCATAGTGTCTGAACTTTGTGCTCTGATACCACATGTAATAACTCCAAAAATTCGTAAATATTTAAATTTTTTCATGTAACATAAAATGTTAATAGTCGTCAATACCTAGGAATAATTAATTGCTAATGGTTACTTTAATATGTATTAAACTAGAACGGACTATTTTGTAAATTTCTAGTTTTGATTGCTCACTAGTTTGTTTTTCATAAATCCATGTTTAAGGAATTGATTTATGGTTTGCTATAACAGGAAACATAAATATAGGTTTGTCGTCTAGTATTAAGTTTGTTTACTATCTTATGACAAGTAGGAAAGAAATTCCGTTGAGATCAAGGCTTACTTAGATTATAGCTAATGCAGTGAAGTGATGCTTTTGTTACAGGTCTTTTACAGGTAAGAAGTTTGTTAGCAGTTTTCCAAATCGAGATTTATCTTCTCCACTAGCATAGAATAAATTGCTAGTTAAATTATTTGTTTTATAGCTTGAGCCAAGTAAGAGGTATCGCTGATCTTTATTGTTATAAATCTTCATAATTGTTAGTAATAAGAATATTTTACTAAACTGGATTTAGCTCAGTTATGCTTACTATCACATAACTTGTTTATTTAACTTTCATCCTATGATTTTCAATTGAAAACTTGTATGTAATTCTAGAAGATGCATCTTGTGGAACAAATTACTTTCTACCATTAAAGAGTTGCAGTATCTAGAAGATCTATGATCCAATTGTGGTCATAAAATACTTTGATCTAAACTTCACATTAACACTAGTACTTAGTAAACAAGATCATTTATAACTATTCGCAATTTGAAATGCCTTATTACCAATGTTTTTCTTTAAACTAAGTGTGAATACTTTTTATCTTAAGGGAATAAGAATTAGTCGTCATAGAGGTCTACCCTATTTTCTTTTACATGATTCCTCATCTCATACGGGTCTTATTAATAAATCATATACTAGTATTCATGATTTAATTCCTAGACTATAGTCCTAGCTAGATATCTTCTATAGTTACAAGTATATATATATATATATCATTGATTTCATTCTCCATTTTGTATCTTCCTAGAAACAAATACCAAGCATTATTTAATATGAGAGAAACCATGAACATGTAAAGTTTTCTTATACATTTTTAAAGTTTTTAGCTTAAACTAAAGACCCTAGTTTAGTGACTACCTCCCATACTATTTACTATGGTTAAAAACAAACATAAACCCTAGCAATGATAATGTAACCATGGCAAATAAGAATATGGTATTGATTTTTAGACATTATTAGGTGTAGAATGAACAAGGGTTTCGAACTATAGTGCCAAACCCATCATTTGCAAATAATTTCGAGCTACGTGTTCGATGCTCATTTGATAGGGTTTTGAATTTGGATTTTTTGTTATATAAGTTTCTCTAAACCCTAAAATCTCACCTTTACCCTATCTTTTACCTTGCTCTGGAAGAGAGGTCATTCTCTTAGCTGTTTAGTCTGTTTGTCATTCCACAGAGTGAAATTCCTCATCGCTTGCCTTCTTTAAACTGCATTAAGAGTTGCATTTGGGTAATTGTCTTTGTTTCGAGGATATACCCTTTGTTGTCATTGCTCAGCTCTAGAACAAAGCTGCTTCTACCATTACATTTCCTCTGCAAGTGTTTTTAGTCAATCCCTGGTGCTTTGGTGAATTGTGGAAGTGAGCATGGCTCTTGGGTTGTTGTAGTGTAGTCTTGTTGAATTTTGGGTTAACAGTTCTTACTGTTTAACTCTTGGTGTGGAATTTGTCTTTTCCTGTCGTGGCTTTGGTCTTCATTCTTGAGCTCTATTGACACAAATTTTTCTTCTGCCAGAGCTTTCTTGTAGCTCGATGTTCTCTGTAAGGTGGTTGAGGGTTTGAAAGTGAGCACTGTATATTGTACTGTTCCTCACAGTTCCTTCCTGAAGCTTGCTGTCTTCGCAAAAATTGGCTAGGGTTATGAAATAGCCTCCTTAATCACAACGATGTCAAAGAATTAAACCCAGGTATAAATCCTTCAGTTTTTACCCAATTTTACATTATTTAAAGTTTATTATTTCTTTACAAAGGGTTTTAAAAATAACTGTGGTTCTTTCCTATTCATAGTCTCCCATCCGAATGATATATCCTGAGTGGAAATATACAAGGTGATGGGGCTCCACCAAAGCGGCTCTTCTAGTAAGCCTCGGTTTCGCTGAGATTCTACTATAGTGGTGTATGGTCTTGAATTTTTACTTGATGGAGTTCATTGGTTTACTGGGTTTCCAACTCAGCCGTGATGTACTATGTTGTAAAAACTTGGAAAGGCCAGGGGCCGTTAGATGATGTTTGATTCAGTTTTTATGAATCCCTAGTGGTTGTTTAGCAATGATGGGTTAGGGATTTCATAGCCGAGACAACTGTCTTTTCTGATGTAAATTTTGTTTATAGTGATGATACTTTTTGAACAGGATTTTAATCCTTGACTTTGTAATGTAGAAAGGCCACATGGCCATAGATATGTTAGTTTAGTTTTCAATCTTAATTTATTACTTACAACTTGAAGCTGGTTGACTATATCTATGTTTTGATAATATATTTATATATTTTAAGTTTTAAAACGAAGAGGGTAAAATTGTAATATTTTGGTTACTTTAATTATTTCTTGTTATAATTAACCTTTCCAAGGTTTGGGGTTAATTAAAATCCTATTTAGTTTTGTTTTATATGTAAATTATATCTTGAGGGGTTTTGACAGTGGGGGTTTTTAAATAGTAACTTGGTTATTATTATGAGTAATAAATTCTGCAGTAAATAAAAATAGAGGAACCGACATTGGCTAAATAACTTAATTCTTTCCTGTAATATTTGAGATTTGAAAATATGTTGTTAGGTTTTTATTTGTTATGGTTACTCATGAATAACGTATGTAACTCCATACAATCATCTATTTGATGCTTAAGGTTGTATGAATATAGTAGATAGGTCTTGAATTTATTTTAGGTATGAAAAGAACAGTTTCCCCTACTTACAAAGAGGGGTGATAAACTTTGGTTTAAGTATATATTTACAGCTCTTTTAAATAGGTTAATTTATAAACCCTAATTCTTCTTAATAGGAGTACATAGTTAGTACTACATTTTTGAGTTACCTCAGTTTGCATTTCTACTTAGATAAATTTATTCAGTAATTGTTGTAGCTTTGTTTACTATTTCTGACAGTTAATCTTAGTTATAATAATTCATGTTTATGTATTGTTTGTTAATTATTAAAATAATAGACCTATAATAATTATTTTGTTTACTTTGTAAACCATTACACAGACTAGTATTTTATACCTTTAAATCTTTCCTAACAGTTCTGTTTATTTTGTTCAAGTACTCTAACTAAATGAAATCATCTAAAATAAAAGGAAACATTCATACAAATCATATACATAAACCTGTAGAAAATAGTAATTTTACATTCATGCATACTTCATTTGATTCTGGATCTTAAATTAAACTAACCTACTATACTAGAGTACTACCTTTTCTAAAAGGTGTGGAAAAATACAGTTTAGGTATTTTCTTTCTATCTATCAGTTAAACTAGAAATTATTCTAATCATTTACCCTAATGTAGCTAGTTCAGAACTTACTATCTTTTCATAGCATATATGTTTCTGTTAACTAACCCTATAAGTAATACGAACCGAAGCATAACATATCATTGATTAAACTTAAACTTTCCAAATAATAGTAAATACTTCCATAGCTGAATAAAACAAGTAGAACCTGGAAATATAGATGAGGTGACAATAGCTTAAGGAACCTGTTCCTCCCAACCAACTCTTGGAGAAAGATAGACTGCAATTCTCAGGACCCCCGAGCTTGTCTCCTGGTCCACCTGGTAGAAGTAATGGGTGAGAGATGTAGTTTAGTAATCCTTTGCAACTCCACTGAATTTTCAACAGTAAGTCAGTTCTGCATGCAGTAGTATGAACTTAGCTTTGAATAGCTGCACTAGTTTAGGTCTTCAACACTTTTCCACTCAATCATACTTTAGCTAGTCCCCTCCATCGAATTTTCTTTTGTACTTCATTCAATCAAAATGTTCACAAGTATAGAATGAGTAGCCTTAGNCCTAGGTCTTTTGGGTCAGTTTTCACTTAATGAGCCACCTGCTCTTGTTCCACTTTCTTGGGGAACATGACCACAAAAATAGGGAAGTTGCCACCTACAACAACTAGAAGTAGTTTGAGGATGCTGCCAAGTGTCAATCTGCTCTCAACCTAGCCTTGTCCATCAAGTGACAAGTAAAACACTCATTTAAAAGCTTCCCTAAGTTGTTGTCTCATCTTTCATTTATTTATTAATAAAATATTCAACAATTACATTAAATTATTCTTGGCCCCACTTGGTCATTAATTACAAACTTTAACATAAAATGTAACATAATGTTTCTTAAAACATAAAATGTTTAGAAAATTGGGGCATGTGACATACACACCCCCTTAAATTATAACATAGTCCTCGATGTTATTTATTCTTCATCTTCAAAAATGCCCTAGAACTGAATTGGATATGCATCTTGCATATGACTCTCCAATTCCTAGGTGTCTTCTTCTAGACTAAGGTGCTTCCATTGCACCTTCACTTGACCAATGGTGCGATTCCAAAGCATTATCTCCCTCCTTTCGAGGATACAATCTGGTTCAACTAGAAAATATCCTTTGGATTCCACCTGCACATCATTCCAGTTTATAACATGAGTAGCATCATGTGCATATTTTTTTAACACAGAAATATGAAAGACATTATGAACCTTCAAATTTGGCGGTAAAGCCAATTGATATGCCACCTATCCTATTCTGGACAGTATTTCAAAAGGTTCGCAATATCGGGGTGCTAATTTAGCACAACTTCCTAATCTCAAATAACTCTTTTTAGGCTTGGCCTTAATAGATACATGTTCACCAACCTAGAACTCATTTTGAGTTCATTTAAGATCTCCTTGACTTTTTTTTCGATCTTGTTCAACTTTCAAGTTACCTTGCACCTGTTTTACAATTAACTTTATCTCTTTTAATAGTTCAGGTTCTAATACTAGCCCGTCAACTAGATTAATCCATGAGATGGGGGTATTGTACTTCCTTCCATACAAAATTTAAAAAGGACTATATCTTGCTGAATCTTGGTAGTAATTGTTGTAAGCAAACTCTACCAAGTGTAAATAATATTCCCATTTACCTGGATGTTCTTTAGCATACATTCTGAGCAAATCTTCCAATACTTGATTCACTCTTTAAGTCTGTCCATCTGTCTAAGGATGGAAAGAGGTACTGAAATTTAATGTAATATTTAGACCTTTAAATAAAGACTTCCAGAAGTTTCCCATAAACTTAGGGTCTTAGTCTGAAATTATTACCTTTGGTATTCCATGTAAATGAAAATTTTGTTTCAGGAAAATATCAGCAATATTAGCAGCTTTGTAAGTAGTTTTTAGAGGTATAAAGTGAGCTACCTTACTAAGTTTATCAATGACTACCATTATTGAGTCATTCAAATTTTTATTTCTAGGTAGTCTTGTAATAAAATCAAGGATGATTATCTCCCACTTCCATCTAGAAATAGGTAAGGACTGAAGTAACCTGGCTGGATGCCGGTGTTCAGTTTTTACTTGCTAACACTCAAAGCATTTAGCAATATATTATGCTAGTTCATTTTTCATGCTTGGCAAAAAATAATCCTTTCTTAGCATGGTTATAGTCTTCTAATAACCAGGATGTCCTGAGTAAGGAGTCTTATGAATCTCATTTTGAAATCAGTAACTTAATCTTAGGTACATTAGGTATATATAGTCTATCTTTATATAGTAATAATCATTTTTCGTTTAAACTATACCTTGTACTTAAACTTTCAATTAAATTTTTTGTTACCTTTTCTTGTAATTTCTGATAATTTTCATCCAATGTTATTCCTTCTTCTAGCTGTTCTTCTAACTCTATTTTATAGGTGTTAATTGCTACTACAGAATTTAGTTTTGCATTCCTACTTAAAGCATCAACAACCTTATTTTCTTTTCCCTTAATATGTTGGATTTCAAAATCGTACTCGCTAAGTAAGGCTAACCACCTAGCTTGCCTTGCATTTAAGTTAGGTTGATCCAACAAATATTTTCACCCTTTGTTATCTATCATTAATATAAAATTTCTTCTGATTAAATGATGACTCCACATCTTTAAGGCATGTATGACAATGGCCAATTCTAAGTCATAGGCCGCATAGTTTTTCTTATGAATATTCAGCTTCCTAGATTCATATGCAATGACGTGTCCTTGTTTTAAAACTCCACTTGAACCGTCATTGCATGCATCAGTTCATACTATAAAGTCTTTACTAGGATCAGTGATTCTTAAGATTGGTGCGGTAGTTAATAATATTTTTATCTTTTTAAAACTAGCTTCATACTTTTGAATCCACTCGAACTTCTTCCCTTTCTTCTGTAAAGAAGTTATGGGATTTGCAATTCTTGAAAACCCTTCGATGAATCTTCGATAATAGCCAGTAATCCCCATGAATGATCATATGTTAGTTACATATTTTCGGACTAGCCATTCTTCGATTGCCTTTATCTTTTCTAGATCAACTGAGATCCCTTCTTTAGTTACTACATGACCCATATATTGTATTTTATCCTTAAATAAATCACATTTACTAAATTTTGCATAGAGCTGATGTTCTCGTAATTCTTGTAAAACAATTTTTAAGTGCTCTTCATGTTCTTCTTCAAACTTCAAATAAATTACAATGTCGTCAATGAATACGACCATGAATTTATCAAGGTACTTATGCATTACATTATTCATCAGGCACATGAAGACAACCGGGGAATTAGTAAGCCAAAATGGCATAACAACAAACTCATAATGACCATACCTGGTCCTAAAAGTTGTTTTAAAGATGTCTTCATCTTTGATTCGGACCTGGTGATAACCTAATCATAAATCAATCTTCGAGAATACAGTCGCTCCACCTAGCTGATCAAACAGATCATCTATGTAGGCTAATGGATATATGTTTTTAATAGTCATTTTATTAAGTTGACAGTAATCTATACATAATCGTAGAGTTTTGTCCTTCTTTTTAACAAAAATAACAATTGCTCCCCAAGGAGACACACTGGGTCTAATATAATTCTCATCAATAAGTTCTTTTAACTGTGATTTTAATTCATTTAATTCCAATATATTCATCTGATAAGGGGATTTTGAGCTGGGAACTGCAACAGGTACTAGCTCAATAGTGAATTCTAACTCCCTCTTCAGAGGAAGTCCTAGAATTTCTTCTAGAAATACATCGGAATACTCCCTCAGGATCAGAATGTCTTCCAGTTTTAATTTATCTTCATTATTAGTATTTTATTCGTTAATTACTGTTACAACAAAGGATTTACAACCCTTCTGAACAACTTTCTTTAATTGAAAAGTAGAGATCTGTCTTATAGCTATTTTCCTAGGGATTCCTCTACATTTACCATTTCTCCATCATTATTTAGCAATTAAAAGTTTTATCGAAGTAGTTCAGGACTACCCTATGTTGTTCTAACCAATCCATGACAATTAACATATCATAAGAACCCAAAGCTAGTACATTAATCTTAACAAAGGTTTCAAACTGATCCATGTTTACAGTACAATCCTTTACGAAACTAATCACCTTTATTTTTGCACCAGTAGCTAGCTCGACTAACAATGACTTTGCAAACTTTTCTACTGATAACTTGCATTTTTCTACTAAATCAGTAGAAATATAACTTAATCTAGCCCCTGGATCAATTAAAATAGATATAGGTGTTTGATTTAGCTTACCTTCCACTTCCACCATGGAAGTTTGATAGTCCTCCTACCTATTTTCCAGTGTTGCATTGATCCTGGGCATTGTCCTTGCTAGATCACCAACAATCATCTCCACCTGCACTGTATGTATGTTGCTAACAGTCTTCTTCCATTTAGAGAAAACTGATGCATAATGAGGACCATTACATTACCAACATTTTACTGGTTCTTTTCGTTCATTATTCTTAGTGTAATTACCGTGGTTATTAACAGGTTCTTTATTTCTAAGACCACTTGGATTTATCTGTGAATTTACTTTATTCCCTTGGAAGTTTTTATTAGGAAAGTTTCGTTTGTTATTATTTCTGAAATTAAGATTAGGTACGAAACCTTTATTTTTCTGTTCAAAATTATTAGATCTTTTAGCCTTCCGGTTTGACATACTTTCCTTTTTGCAATTCTACTCATAACATAAAATCGCCTTTCTCATCGCTTCTTCTAAATTTTTTGGATTGTGATATTCAATTCTATCTTTTATATGGAAGGGTAAACAACTTAGAAAATGTTGTACCTTAGGCTTCTCATCCACAATGTAAGGCACATATCAAAGCAGACTTAAAAATTTACTGTTTAGTTCTTTCATGTTCATTCTTCCCAGCTTTAGTTCAAAAAATTCCTTAGCCCGCTCTTCATAGTACTGTTCTGACAATAAATTCTTCTTAAAATATTTCTTAAACGTACTCTAGTTAATGTTCTTCTCCATAATGCCTTTTACTCGTTTTAGATCATGCCCCCAAATATCTGCCTTTTCAATGAGGTTGTAAATGGCCATTATTGCTTTTAACTGATTAGAATAATTACAAATTTGAAAATATTTCTTCATCCTAGACAGCCATGATTCAGCCTCTTCTCCTTTCTCAGTTTCACCATTAAAGGTTGGTGGTTCTATTTTCTTAAATTCTCCTGAAATATTTTCATAACGTTTAAATTTTCTCTTTCTTGTTTGATAATTATCTTTGCTACTGTCACTAGTGTACTGATAATTCTTCTTATGTGGATCACCATATATCTCAGAGGATGAGCTACTTTAGATTTTAGATTGTTTAGACATTTTATTTTTATGTCGGTAAGGCATATCTTCAGATTCTGTTTGTTTAGATTTTTCTTCAAATTGAAAAATTTCCATTAAAATCTGATTCAGCTCCTCCTAAGCTCTCAGAATTCTGTCTTTCCTTTTTGTTTGTTTCAATCTCTGTTCTTAGTTCTTTAACCATCTATAATAATTCAGAAGAGTTATTCCTTATTTCTTCTTGTATAGGTTCTCTTTTATAATTACTTTGTTCAGTAAACGAGGACTCCTCATGCACATATTCTTCCAATCTTTCCATACCTGTAGTTTAACTCAGAAAAATTCTCTGGAAAATAAATTTCAAAAGAAAAGTAATAATCAGTATGCATGTTTTTAAATCTATTGTTTATCTATGTAAGTTGAGCCACATTCAGGCCTACTGTCTGAACTTTGTGCTCTGATACCACATGTAATAACTCCAAAAATTCGTAAATATTTAAAATTTTTCATGTAACATAAAATGTTCGCAGTCGTCAATACCGAGGAATAATTAATTGCTAACGGTTACTTTAATCTGTATTAAACTAGAATGGACTATTTTGTAAATTTCTAGTTTTGATTACTCACTATTTTGTTTTTCATAAATCCATGTTTAAGCAATTGGTTTATGGTTTGCTGTAACAGGAAACATAAACATAGGTTTGTCTTCTAGTATTAAGTTTGTTTACTGTCTTATGACAAGTAGGAAAGAAATTCTGTTGAGATCAAGGATTACTTAGATTATAGCTAATGCAGTGAAGTGATGCTTCTATTATCGGTCTTTTACAGGTAAGAAGTTTGTTAGCAGTTTTCCAGATCAAGATTTATCATCTCCACTAGCATATAATAAATTGCTAGTTAAATTATTTGTTTTACAGCTTGAGCCAAGTAAGAGGTATCATTGATCTTTATTGTTAGAAATATTCATAATTATTATTAATAAAAATATTTTAATAAACCATATTTAGCTCAGTTACGCTTACTATCACATAACGTGTTCATTTAACTTTCATCCTATGATTTTCAGTTGAAAACTTGTATGTAATTCTAGTAGATACATCTTGTGGAACAGATTTCTTTCTACCATTAAAGAGTTACAGTACCTAGAAGATCTATCATCCAATTGTGGTCATAAAATACTTTGATCTAAACTACACATTAACACTATACTTAGTAAATAGGATCGTTTATAACTTTTCGTAATTTGAAATGCCTTATTACTAATGTTTTTGTTTAAAATACGTGTTAATACTTTTTATCTTAAGGGAATAAGAATTTTTTGTCCTAGAGATCTACCCTATTTTCTTTTATATGATTCCTCATCTCGTACGGGTCTTATTAATAAATCATATACTAGTATTCATGATTTAATGCCTAGACTATGGTCCTAGCTAGATATCTTCTATAGTTACAAGTATATACATATATCATTGATTTCATTCTCCATTTTGTTTCTTTTTAGAACCGAATACCAAGCATTATTTAATATGAGAGAAACCATGAGCATGTATAATTTTTCTTATACATTTTTAAAGGTTTTAGTTTAAACTAAAGACCCTAGTTTAGTGACTACCTCCCATACTATTTACTATGGTTAAAAACAAACATAAACCCTAGCAATGATAATGTAACCATGGCAAATAAAAATATGGTATTGATTTTTATACATTATTATGTGTAGGATGAACAAGGATTTCAAACTATAGTGCCAAACCCATCCTTTGCAAATAATTTGGAGCTACGTGTTCAATGCTCATTTGATAAGGTTTTGACTTTGTAGTTTTCGTTATATAATTTTATCTAAACCCTAAAATCTTGCCTTTACCCTATCTTTTACCATGCTCTAGAAAAGAGGCCGCAGGCTCATGGCCGCTCAGCCTATTTATCACTCCATAGAGTCAAATTCCTCATTGCTTCCCTTCTTTAAACTGCATTAAGAGTTGCATTTGGGTAATTGTCTTTGTTTCGAGGATATACCCTTCCTTGTCATTGCTCAGCTCTACAACAAAGTTGCTTCTACCATTACATTTCCTTTGAAAGTGTTTTTAGTCAATCCTTGGTGCTTTGGTGAGCTGTGGAAGTGAGCATGGCTCTTGGGTTGTTGTAGTGTAATCTTTTTGAATTCGGGGTTAACAGTTCTTACTGTTTAACTCTTGGTGTGGAATTTGGCTTTGCCCATTGTGGCTTTGGTCTTCAGTCTTGAGATCTGTTGAGACATGTTTTTTCTTCTACCAGAGCTTTATTGTAGCTCAACGTTCTCTGTAAGGTGGTTGAGGGTTCAAAAGTTAGCACTGTCTATTGTACTCTTCCTGACAGTGCCTTCCTGAAGCTCGTTGTCTTTGCAAAATGTGGCTAGGGTTTTCAAATAACTGTCTTAATCACAATGATGCCAAAGAATTAAACCGAGGTATAAATCCTTCAGTTTTTACCCAATTTTACATTATTTAAAGTTTATTATTTCGTTACAGAGGGTTTTAAAAATCACTGTGGTTCTTTCCTATTCACAAGATCCCATCCGAATGATAGATCTTGAGTTGAAAGATACAAGGCAATGGGGCTCCACCAAAGCGACTCTTCTGGTAAGCCTCAGTTTCGTTGAGGTTCTCCTACAGTGGTGTATGGTGTTGAATTTTTACTTGATGGAGTTCATTATTTTACTGGGTTTCTAGCTCGGTCGTGATGTACTGTGTTGTAAAAACTTGGAAAGGCCAGGGGCTATTACATGATGTTTGATTCAGCTTTTATGAAGCTGTAGTGGATGTTTAGCAATGATGGGTTAGGGATTTGATAGCCGAGACAACACTCTTTTCTGATGTAAATTTTGTTTATAGTGATGATACTTTTTGAACAGGCTTGTAAGCCTTGACTTTGTAATGCAGAAAGGCCATAGGGCCGTAACTATTTTAGTTCAATTTCCAGTCTTAATTTATTACTTATAGCTTGAAGCTGGTTGATTGTATCTATGTTTTGATAATATATTTATATATTTAAGTTTTAAAATGAAGAGGGTAAACTTGTAATATTTTGGTTACTTTAATTATTTCTTGTTATAATTAACCTTTCCGAGGTTTGGGGTTAAGTAAAATCCTAGTTAGTTTTGTTTTATATGTAAATTATATCCTGAGGGGTTTTGACAGTGGGGGTTTTTACATAGTAACTTGGTTATTATTATCAGTAATGACTTATGCAGTAAATAAAAATAGAGGAACCGACATTGGAGGAATAACTTAATTCTTTCCTGTAATCTCTGAGATTTGAAAATATGTTGTTAGGTTTTTATTTGTTACGGTTACTCATGAATAAAGTATGTAACTCCATACAATCATCTATTTGATGCTTAAGGTTGTATGAATAGAGCAGATAGGTCTTGAATTTATTTTAGGTATGAAAAGAACAGTTTCCCCTGCTTACAAAGAGGGGTGATAAACTTTGGTTTAAGTATATATTTACAGCTCTTTCAAAAAGGTTAATTTATAAACCCTAATTCTTCTTAATAGGAGTACATAGTTAGTACCACATTTTTGAGTTACGTCAGTTTGCATTTCTACTTAGATAAATTTATTCAGTAATTGTTATATCTTTGTTTACTGTTTCTGAAAGTTAATATTAGTTATAATAATTCTTGTTTATATATTTTTTGTTAATTAGTAAAATAATAGACCTATAATAATTATTTTGTTTACTGTGTAAACAATTACACTGGCTAGTATTTTATACCTTTAAATATTTCCTAACAGTTTTGTTTATTTTGCTCAAGTAATCTAACTAAATGAAATCATCTAAAATAAAAGGACACATTCATACAAAGCATATATATAAACCTGTAGACAATAGTAATTTTACATTCATGCATACTTCATTCAATTCTGGATCTGAAATTAAACTAACCTACTGGACTAGAGTACTACCTTTTCTAAAAGGTGTGAAAAAATACAGTCTAGGTATTTTTTTCTATTTATCAGTTAAAATAGAAATTCTTCTAATCATTTACCCTAATCTAGATAGTTCAGAACTTACTATCTTTTCACAGCAGCAATAAGAACCGAAGCATAACATATCATTGATTAAACTTAAACTTTCCAGATAATAGTAAATACTTAGATAGCTGAATAAAACAAGTAGAACCTGGAAATATAGATGAGGTGACAATAGCTTAAGGAACTTCTTCCTCCCAACCAACTCCTGGAGAAAGCTAGACTGCAATTCTCAGGACCCCCGAGCTTGTCTCCTAGTCAACCTGGTAGAAGTAATGGGTGAGAGATGTAGTTTAGTAATCCATTGCAACACCAATGAATGTTCAACAGTAAGTCAGTTCTACATGCATTAGTATGAACTCATATTATAATAGCTGCACTATTTCAGGTCTTCATCATTTTTCCAATCAAACATACTTCAACTAGTCCCCTGCATCAAATTTTCTTGTGTACTTCATTCACTCAGAATGTTCACAAGTCCAGAATGAGCAACCTCAGCTGTCTTCAATGGGAATTTTAATTAGCATGCCTATTTATTTTGGGTCAGTTTTCACTTAATGAGCCACCTTCTCTTGTTCCACTTTCTTGGGGAACATGACCACAAAAATAGGGAATTTGCCACCTGCAACAGCTAGAAGTAGTTTGAGGAGGCTGCCAAGTGTTAATCTGATCTCAACCCATCCTTCTCCATCAAGTTACTAGTAAAACACTAATTTAACAGCTTCGCTAAGTTGTTGTCTCATCTTTCATTTATTTATTAATAAAATATTCAACAATTACATTAAATTATTCTTGACCCCACTTGGTCATTAATTACAAACTTTAACATAAAATGTAACATAATGTTTCTTAAAACATAAAATGTTTTGCTAATTGGGGCATGTGACATGAGTCTTTTGTGTTGAGACTGAACACCTTCTTGGCTTCATGGTTTCCAAATATGGCATCTAGATTGATCCTATGAAAATTGTTGCTATCCTAGCCTTACCCTCCCTGGAAAACATTACCGAGATCCAAATTTTTCAACGAAAGGAAAAAATTCTTCGTTGTTTCGTGTGCAACTTTGCAGTTAAAATGCACAGTTACATCCGTCTCCTAAATAAGGACACTCCATTCTTATGGGATGACTATGCCCAATGGGATTTTGATAATCTGAAGCACGCTTTGACACATTCACCCATGATACACCCCTCGGATTATTCAAAATACTTTATGTTGTATGTTGCTGCCTCCCCTACTACCATTGCAATGGTTCTAGCGCAGGACAATCCCAATGACCAAGGAAACTTGATATATTACCTGAGTAAGAGTCTCATTGACTCTGAAACCCATTACTCACGTGTGGAGAAGCTATCTTTGGATACGGTCATTGCTGTAAACAATTTTTGTCATTACATTCTACTCCGTATCACATCTGTACTCGCAGATAAAAACCCCATGTATTACATTCTGACTTGTTAGGTTCTTGGGGGCAAGTATTCTCATTGGATTGTTATCATACAGGAATTTGATCTTGAGTTCTCCAAGGCCACTTCAAAGAAATCCTTGGTTTTCACGGAGTTGATGTGTGACCTTCCCTGTTCTTTGACAGAAACTGAGCCCAACGATTCATTCCCGGATGAATTTTTGTTCTTGATAAGCACAACTGATCCATGGTATGAAGATTTGATTATCTATATCCAAACTCAGAGATTTCAGCCTGACATCTATCGTGACAATCATCGTCATATCCGTCACCATGCAAAGTACTATCTCATTCTAAATGATACATTGTACCAACGTGGTATCGATTCCATCCTTCAATGGTGCATTACAGATGAAGAGGATGAACAAGTTCTAAATTACTGCCACTCTGGAGCATGTGGTGGTCATCTTTATGGGATGGCTACAGTGCAAAAAATCCTTTGCATTGGGTATTTCTGGCCTTTGATCTTTAAAGATTGCGATGAAGCAGTTAAGAAATTCCTGCCCTGCCGACAGTTTTATCTAAAAAAGAGCACCCACCTTGCTCCTTTACACCCCGTCATTGTAGTTGGCCCTTTTTCCAAGTGGGGTATTGATTTTATGCATTGTAAGCCTACCTCAGCTAGGGGGCATGGTTACATCATCATAGCTGTAGATTATTTCACAAAATGGGTGTAGGAAATGCCTACATATGCAGAGGATGGTAAGACCGCCTCCCTATTTTTATTCAACCATGTGATAGCTAGGTTTGGAGTCCTGCAAGCTATAGTCACTGACCACGGATCTCATTTCTGGAATCAGATGATGGCCAAGATGAGTGTTAAGTTGGGTTTTTTCCATGAAAACTCAAATCCGTATTATCTGCAGAATAATGTTCAGGTCGAGGCCATTAACAAGGTTTTGAAAACCATGCTGTATAGGATGGTTGGAGATCACAAATCCAACTGGCACTTGACTCTCTTTTCCACACTTTGGGCTTAAAGGACTTCAATAAAAACAACAACTAGTTTCACACCCTTTCATTTGGTTTATGGACTAAAAGCTATCCTCCCTATCGAGTGTCAAATATCGTCACTTAAAATCGCAGTAGAACTTCTCCCAAACAGTTCCGCCAAGGAAGAGAGATTTTTGTACTTTACCAACCTTAATGAAAGTAGGAGAGATGCTTCCTTGGCTAACGAGGCACACAAAAAATGCGTCAAGGAACAATATGACAAGTCTGTTCAACGTCGTGTCTTCAATGAAGGTGACCTAGTCCTGACTTATGATCAGAGACATGATAAACTAGGGAAGGGAAAGTTTGAATCCATGTGGTACAGTCCCTTTGTCCTTAGTAAGGTCTTAGATAAAGGGGCTTATGAGCTCGTAGATTATGGTGGGATACCCTTCCGGAAAAATCGCAATGGGTTGAACCTGAAGAGGTACTATGGTTAAGACATTTATGTATGATATCTTATATATATGTATATTTTTCTTTCAGTTTGTTTTGTCATTTTCAATATGGTTTTGAGTTTGATGTCCATACTATTTATACCATGTTTTGGTTATGCAGATTGGATGGATTTATATAGTTTCGCTGATGGTGCATGCCATCATACCTTGATCCTTGCTTCAATAGCTTGGGTGTTGTATTCCCCGGCTTAGGATTTAGTCAATTCGGGAGCAGTTTGTATTGGTCTGTCTACCAACAACATCGTCGAGTATCAAGAAGTGATAGGTTTACTCACTAAGGCTGCATATTGGTGCATTCATGATTTGGTAGTATTTATGGACTCTCAGCTAGTGGTTTTTCACCTAAATCACGTTTACACTATCAGGAACCCTACACTTCTCCTCCTCTTTTAGAGAGTGCATTTTTTAGAAAGTTATTTCGATTCCATCACTTGAAGGCATATCCCTAGGTATGATAACATGATTTCTAATTCATTATAAAATTATATTTTAGGCTGGTATATTTCTCATTCATAACTTTTTAAAATTAAACATGGTCAATCATAAATTAAAATAAACAGTAGAAGACACATAAAACTCATGTAAATATAATTCATCCATTTGAAACACGTGTTACGGAGATAAATTCCTATGGTTTGGGGTACCACAATAGACAACTTGACTCCAAAAATCAATCCTTTCCAATATGCAATAGAAATTAAATGTCTAACACTAAAGGATCATACCTCATACCTTATTCTGGACAGTTGAAGTAGATCCCCGTTGAGCTTTCCAACTTCAGCTTGAATTGATAGATTACTTCCTCAACAACAAGTAAAAAATACAAGCATTCTATATATCATGGTGTTAGCTCTATTCTAGCATATATAATCAATAATGTATAAGCATTTGACATAATCCAATGGATAAAATATTCATTCAAACACACATTATTGGACAGGAAAATATATTTCTATTAATATAAATCAGAGATTACAAGATACAACCTCTGACGACACGTCTGCGAACCGGAGAAACTGAATCCCCCACTTGGGCCTCCACCACTTCAATACTCCATCACTAGATAGCAAGCTCACAAGCAAAAGGAAAGCTTGGGAAGAACACAACAGTGCTCCAAGGGACAATGGGATGCAGAATCAAGCATAAGTTTTGGCAACAATGGACTATAGTTTCTTTGCTCTCAATTATCTCTCATGCCTTCAATGTACCAAGGGGTTCCTTATATAGTTTTTCAAAGGGGTAATGAAAGGTCGAATCCGAGTGATCTCAAGGCATATGGAAGGCTAGGAGTCAAATGAGTCGGATCCATGTCAAGGAAAACTTCAAAAGGATTTGTATTTTGTACACATCCCGATGTACGCAGTTTTAGTGGTCAAACCCGCGTATATACGTGCTTATAGGTTTAAAATTCGTATGTATCATTTTTCACATGTTTATAGGGATGGTCAAGGAAACATCAAAGGACAAAAAATGGTCCATGGGGTCTAAGGAGTCTACAGCGGGACAGGGGAAGGCCATACAAAGTGTGATTCACCTGGAGTGGTGAAATTAGCTATAACAGATGCCCCCTAATGTGTGAGGTCAGAGGGGTTATACAATGGCTGAAATACATTATAAGTCCATCCTAGAAGTGGAGTGATGAAGAATCCCAAATGGAAGACCAGCCACCCAATCAGCATAGTACAATAATACAACTCTACACATAACTGCAAATACATATAGCAGTCTCGGATACATAAGAGTACAATGGCCATGAATAGGCATGATACAAGATATCACATAAGTGGTCATCGCCACGTACAATATACATAAATTAGAATCTCCATGATGAATATATACAAAGGACCATGATCTCCATAATGGCTGAAGATATATAACAGATTAAGATCTCCATAGTGGCTGGAAATATCTGACATATACTGGAATCAAGTCACGAGAGCTGAAATATCATGAACATTGTCACGATCAAGGAGGTAGCATATAAGAGATGCCACCAATCTGGAAAGCCTTCTACAAAAACTGCTATGAGTACATGTCCTACTATGTGAATAGAGGTGTCAAGGGAAAACATAGTAGTCCATTGTCTGATTACCAGTCATTAATGTATACCGTTAACAGATGCGAGATCACCCATCGATGATGAAAATGGGAATCAAGGTACTAGAGTGCAAACTAACAAGTGTGAATAAATGTGTTGAGGTTGAACACTTGAGAGGATCCATCGATCAGGGGACATTGATGTATTCCCAAAGACTGTCAATGGAAAGAGAACCTGCCACTGATGATTGCAAGTCTCAAGGCACTCAAAATGACTCTAGATTCCAATCCCAGAATAAATGATCTGAAGTCGATGGGATGAAATCCGATGGAAGGAGGGAATTAAGGCATCCCCCATCATCCAACATGAGGTACTCAGCAAAGCTGTATAATGTGGAAGAACTCGATCATAAGGTGCAGGAACCGGTAACTGTACTGGGAATGGATGACATGCAAAGTCAAGAGAATTGAGGAATGGCCAACTCATGTTTCAGCTTCCTTTGAATAATAGCATAATGGCGTATGGTGACTGAATGAAGGCAGCATAGACTCGATATACAACTGGGACATCTCTGCGACACAGGAGGCATCGACAGAGGCTCCATAGGGACTGGAAGCTTAACCCGTCGGTGGAGATAAACTCAGATAAACAAGTACAGCTCCTAAAGTCAAAATATAACCCAACCAATGGATGTGATATATAGTACTCTGTTCGAAGGCGACACGACTCGAAAGCTACCACAGATAACATCTTTCCTTGTCCAGCTTTTTGGTTTTTTGATTTTTTTTTTTTTGGACTTTTTCAATTATTTAAAAAGCTTGAAAAACGAATAAAATAGCTTTATAGTTACATACTAGGAGGAGACGAGTGTCATAAGGGAAAACAAACTAGTTCCAAGCAGTGGAACATACCTATGCTCAATGCAAGGATACATGTGTAGGATATTGACACTTAGGGGAAAATCCCCTCCCGATAAAAAGGGAAACAAGCTGCAAAGGATAAAAATTGGCTCTACATGGATAGACATGAGACAAGCTCAGGCTATATGGTTGAAGCGCAATGTCAGGAGAGCCGACATAAAGCTCAATAAGATAGGCAAATCTCATGATAATGCATTCACAACTTGATATGAGGGAGTCTTGAGGGGAATAGGCCAGCATAAGATCAAGAGGAGTATGAGGCTCTTGTGAAATGTCATGGAAGTACTATACAATGGACTCCCACACCCTAAAAGAGAAAACGTCGGCATGGGCACCAAATGTAAATAAGGCGCTAACTAGGGTACCGATGTAAGGTGAAGCTCTACCACTCATATCATGCCACTTCTAAACAACAAGAAAGTTCTGTGACATAACAGAGTGGGTTCATACCTAAGGTCATGGTGATATGGTCATAAGGTCATGCAAAATGAAAATGGTGGTGAAACCTAACCTATATGCTAGTTTAGACATGATACCCGATATCAGCACAAACGGGTCAATCCAACAGCTGAAACGACACTGAAAACGGTCCTCTACAACATGAATTATGTCAAAAACAGTCCAAAATGGTTAGAAAATGTCGAAACTATAGGAAAGGGTGTAAAAATTTTCAAATATTTGAAAATTTTCTATAAATAGTAAACAATTCAAAATATTATAAAACATTTGAAACTTTTACCCATTTAAGCTCTGATTTTCAACAACGAATTCCAGGAGATCCAGCCGGCGGAATCCACTACCGTTTCTTCTAGGTATTTACCCATGCTCTTCTCTTTCATTTTGATGTAATTTTTATGAAATTCCATGGTCAAATAAGGTTTATAGGCCACCCTAAAATGAGCATTGCGGCCCATGCAGAAATCGAGGTTTTTTCCATGTATAGGGCTGGATATACGTGAAAAACACCCTCAAACCCGCGTACATATGCAACTGTTTTGAAAATAGTTGCGTAGGAGGCCACGCATATGGTTTTTTCAATAAACTGATGGGAAAATTTGCAATTTCTTGTGCAGGATGGTCCTAGAGTGGAGAGAGCATGAACATGGTGAAGTATAGGAAGCAGTAAGGGCCGATCTAATGGCTCAACAGGCTCTACGTGCATGTGGACTCTACAAGTTTTGGTGTATTGGTGGTTTGAGGGCCAAACCAAGACTATTATAGATGCTAGTGGATTACTGGGATCCATACTGGGAGTCCTTCTAGATCGATGGGATTTCCCTCACCATAGAGGTGGAGGACATATACTTCATTACATGGCTTTCTAGATGAGGGGAGGTGGTGAACCTTCGTTCCCGTGGTGGGCCAGGAGGTGGCCTAACTATCAATGAGTACATTGCAGTGTACTACTATCCAGACACAGAGAAGGTGGGGAGTCAAGTCCCTACCAATGCTATACAGGTGCTGGGCCTAAAGGCCATACTATTGACATTGGGTAGGATAGCAGGCTTGGCATCACTCCACTAGGCCTCGCGGCCTCTAATGTTCTATGCAGTGGAGTGCATGAGACCCACGATTTACAACTGGAGCACTACACTACTGAGAAACATGAAACATTAGCTCAGCGAGTGTAAGGCAAGTAGAGTGCAGAACTTCAGGTTCAGCAGTATCTTGAGCACGTTTTTCTTCGAGCGTGTTCTAGGATTGAGCCCTAGAGTGGACGTTCCTCTCCACAGGGTTAGAGATCCTGCCCAATGACATTGGGCAGATTCTATGTGTAGACTGGGGTGTGGTAGGGTGGCCAACCCATATCCAGCTGAATTATTTCCATGGTGGCGACAACAGATAGTTGCCATTGATGACTACCCCTATGAAGGGATAGATTTCTGGGGGGACCCAGACATGCCGCTACCACCAAGATCGGCATATGGAGTAATAGGTAACGAATCTCGACCCTCTCTTTTTAAATTTTTTGAGTTATTTTTTTTTTGTGTTTTCTTGATTATATGGAATCGAAAAGACATATTTTTATGCGACAATACATAGTGACATCTACCATTTGTGTGAAGATGTGGGACCACGGCGGCCAGAAGGCTTCCCTCGTCATAGACGGAGGGGAAGAGGAGATAACATCATGGGTGTGGATGCAGAGCGAATGCTCCAGAGCATTCATACCAATTTTGTGATATTGACTCATAGAGTTCCCATGGCGCAAGTCGAGGACTTGCCTAAGGCTATGCAGCGGCAGGTGGTGGGTGTACCACGCGCATGGGTGTGGTTATTTCGACTGCTAGCTAGAGCCGTAGTGACCTTTCATGATCACAACCCTCCTCCTCCTCCATAGGATTAGACACCTGGGAGTGTATACATTTTGTACTACCATGTATTATATGTTGGTGGCTCGAAAGCCCCAATTTTGTATCATGACACTATGTATTATCACATTTTTGGATGTATATATAAAAAGTTTTATGGTGATCGGTTTATTTATTTACATGAGTAAAAATTATGTTTGTGATTAATTTATTATGAATGAAACAAATGCCAATCTAACACGTAGTTAGCATATGAGTCAGCAACTTGATTATTATTTCTTGGAATGTGTATGTATGTTATATTGTCAAATTGTCGTTCTAACAATCTCGCATGTAAGAATCTTCTCAATAACGTCGGATCTATAACATGGTACAAACCACTGAGCTATGACACTACTAACTCTAAATCAAGATGTACCTCAAGAGAGAGAACACCATGTGAAATGGCATCCTGTAGAAGCTCGATAATGGCACTATATTCAGCATCATTGTTGGAAGATGGCCACGGACATACACCTCCTGAAGACAGTACCTAACCCATAGGAGTATAAATCACCCAAGCAGTCGAGGCTGATTGTTGAGTGTGATGGCTTGCACCATCCGCGAATCCTATGTAAGTGGAATATTCCATTAACATCTGCCAAAAGAAACAGAAACTAATCACAAACCCGATCACTATAAGAGAAAGACCTAACTATGCAAAACTGTACAATAATATACAATAAGCATCCTTGGCTGAGGATCATGCATAGTATTGCTTAAGATAGAGCCCATTCCTAGGCTCTGCCAAGGCCATTCCTTCGTAATCCACTAACTCATACGCACCCTTCTCTAACACACACTTGACCACGTAAGGACCATGCCACATAGGATTAAATTTCCCTTCCCCCAAGGGTTATTTTGGTTGATCCCACAAAAGGACCAAGTCTCCTTCACTAAACGCCCTTGGATGGACAGACTTATCGTATTGGGCCTTTCCGCGACGCTTATTAACTTCTAGAGCCACCAAGGCATCCCGACGTTGCTCATCAAGTTTCTCAAGGTGAACCAAACGCTCCTCCAAAGGTGAAGTGTCTGGTAAGAGTTCGATAGCTAGCTTCAATGAAGGAATCTTGCATTCAACTGGCAATATCGAATCCACTCCATGTACAACTTGATATGGATAAAAACCAGTGGCAGCCTTAACAACTGTTCGATATGCCCACAAAGCAGGATATAACATGATGTGCCAATTGTTCTTGCTTTGTGCAATGGTTCATTGGAGAATGGATTTGAGCGATTTATTCACTGCCTCAACCTGTCCATTTGCTTGAGGGTAGTAAGAAGAGGAATGCTCTTGCTTATACCCTAACTTCGATGCCAACTCTTCCATCATACGGTTCTAAAAGTGCGAGCCATGGTCAGTGACAAGCTCTTTCGAAATCCCAAATCGAGTAATAATTTGGTTGAATACAAAGTGGGTGGTTGTATCACCATCATATTTTACTGTAGGCATAGCCTCAACCCATTTCGTGAAGTAATCAATAGCCACTATAATATGATGGTGCCCCCAAGCCGAAGCTGGGTTGCAATCCATAAAATCGAGCCCCCACTTAGTGAAGCGATCGGCAGTGATAATGGGATGTAACGGGGCAGGTTTTGAGTGCATATTACATGTGAACACCTGGAAAGGGTGGTACCTCTTGACCGCATCAACACAATCCTTAAAAATCGACGACTATAAATAACCCTACTCTTAAAACATTTTGAGCTGTAGCAAGCCCCAAATAAATGACCACCACATGCCCCTCCGTGGAAATCATTCAGCACTACCTCAGCCTCCTCATGAGTTAAACAACGTCGTAAAATGGAATCTACCCCACGACGGTACGAGGTGTTATCCACTATGAGGTAGTTCTTAGAGACGTGACGTAATCGTTGTCGTTCATCTCACGAGAGGTGAGTATGGGTCTTCAGTGTTTGTAAATATATTATGATATCCCCATACCATGGGTCTAATGTTTAGATTAAGAAGATGTGTTCATTGAAAAACGTATCTTCACAAACCAACTCCTCTGCCTCACTCGGGAAATCTGATATAAGCTCTACAAAGATTAAATACTTCTTTGATTTTGCCAAAACAAAATCGAGATCGAACTCTTGCAGAATGACAATCCATTTATTATACTTTCCCCCAATCATCCTTTTGGTGAGTGCAAACTGAAAGGGATTTACATGGGCCACTACCAAGGTCTGGTGAAGGAGAATATAATGTCTCAACCACTGAACCGCATGTACGATAGCTAAAGAAAGATTCTCGACATGAGAATAACGAATCTTTGTGTCAATAAGGTTCTGGCTCAGATAATATATGACATGCTCTTGGAGCTCCTCATCCTCTTGAACCAAAACCATACCAATCATCTCTAAGGACACGGCCACATATAACAGAAAGTCACGGCTATAGTCCGGGGGACTAATCACTGGGGCCGATGCTAGGGCTCGCTTGAGTGCATCAAAGGACTCCTGGGATTGCTCATCCCAATAAAAGGGGGTGTCCTTCTTCAAAAGATGCATGAAGACTCTAGTCAAATTGGAAAAGTTGACAACAAATCTTCATAAGAAGTTTGCCATGACTTGCAAACACTAAAGACGATGAATATTTTTCACGGGAGACAAATGAAGTATTGCCTCAACCTTCAAAGGGTCGACTCTTATACCCTCTTTAGAAATGATGAATCCTAACAAACGACCTGACTTCACACAAAAGATGGATTTATGAGGATTTAATCGAACTGAATAGTGCCAGCATATTTCGAATACCAATCTCAAGTGATAGGGATGACGTATTCTCATATGAGAATGAGCAGCGAGGTCATCCAAAAATACTTCAATAATTGACTTGAGATCATGGAATATCAAGGTCATCGCCCGCTGAAATTTAGCTCCGGCGTTTTTAAGGACGAAAGGCATTTTTCGATACGCAAATGTTCCCCAAGGACAGATAAATGCAGTTTTATGTTGGTCCTCAGGTTTAATCGGTATCTGATTATATCTGGAAAAGCCATCCATGAAGGAGAACACCTCGCTACCCACACACTCATCCAAAATCTGATCAATAAATGGTGTGGGGAAGTTGTCCTTAGGACATGCATGATTCAAATAGTGGAAATCAGTACATATGCAGATCGCTCCCTGCTTCTTATTCATTGGAATGGGGTTTGAAACCCACTACATCAAGGGAACGGGATAGATGAAACCAACTTTCAACAACTTCTCTATCTCTGCCTTAATGGCAGGTGCTTTCCTAGGATTCACCACATGTAAACGTTGTCGAATAGGCTTAGCGTTGGGGTAAGTCTTATTCTCGTGTTCGACAATTTGAGGGTCAATACCTGGAATCTCATCATAAGACCAAGCAAAAATATCATGGAATTCCTTAAATAGCTTGGTGTATTCAAGAATCTCAGCATGGGAACATTCTGCCCCAATATAGACATTCTCTATTATGCTAGGATTGTTAGAGATGTCGATAGGAATCATTGAAGATATGTTTGCCATGTTTCCATCAGCCATCGGACCAGGAGAGCTTAATGGAACCATAGGACTACCAAATCTCTGACTAAGAACTGCCCTAAAATCCTCACGCTCCAAGCGGTCAAGCTCTGGAAGAAAATACGATCTATGATGGATTTCCTCCCATGGTGGCTCAACTCCCAACACAGCCTCGATAATCGCTTCATCTGAAGGGAAAATAGTATAAAGACTGTCGTGCACATGATAATATTGTACTGCCCATGCTGGAAGCACATAAGCATCCTCCTCTTCCATCCCCGAAGAGGAAGGACTAGGCACTATAGCACACTCGATATTAGCTTGATAAGCTATCATAGCTACAGGCAACAGCACGTCCGTCATGATGGGCTCACTCAGAGTACTTGGTGTAGGAAGAATCCAAGGATATTCCATATGACTCATGCGAAAAGACACCGATCTCATAGATGTCGAAGCCTCATCGAAAATATATCCTACCATGAGGATCGGTGCAGGACAACTAAAGCTCCCAATAAGGGATGGATACATGCCTACACCCACACTCCCAGTTGCCAGCTGAGAATGTTCAACAATTAGGATCGAAGCTCCCGAAGATGCAGTAATAGACATATTCTTGAATATCATTTGATCAATCATTACAATCTTCCCATTATGTGGAAAGCATACAACGCGGAACAAGGAAGAAGAAACGGCTTGCATACTGTACATCCAGTTCCTACCCAACAAGAGATTGTAGTCAAGGGGCGCATCAATCACCTCAACCTCTAATGCAACGGTCTTCTTTCCCAAACAAAATTTAAGGGAAGGAAGGATACCGTGTGGCCTAAAATATTTCCCATTGAACGCAGTTAACATGGTCACTAATTTAGACAGCTCAGGGGAACCCAAACCCTTCCTGTAGGATAAAGACATCACATAAGTAGCAGCGCCCTCGTCAATCACAGTGCACTTGATGATCATATTAAGACATTCTATGTGAATCAAAAGAGACACATAGTAGGGAAAGTGAGGCTGAAGTCCTGCAGTTTCAAAATTGATCACGGAGGAAGAATCATCATCGTTCATAGCAAGGGCAAAAAGCAATGCCTTCCTTTGCGAAGGACAACTCTGAAGCACTTCCAATGCAGACATTGCACAAGGAGTGTTGCCCAAATCCTCGACAACTGAATAGTTCTGGGTGGCTCAGGCATTTGGATTATGCCCTGAATGCTTAAGGACTCCCTTAGGAATGCGAGGTGCAGCCTCAGGTTTATCCATAGGTTTCTCAATATGCAAAGGGGACCCTAGTGGATCAGGTTCTTTGCCTGGGCTGGGTTGTGACGAACTATAATCTTTCGCATGCATGACAACTTTCACAGCACAGACCATGTTAATGCACCCACAACCACTAGTCTCTGGTGGGTCATGATCATCACCAGATTGGTCATTGGACTTCAAGTTCATATTTTGATTATGTGGTAAAGGGTTAGTTATCCCAGCTGGGCCCTGTGCCAAGAATCTCAAAGCTTCCTCAATACAAGGGCACAAGTAAGTGAGGTGATCATCCTTACATAACTTGCAAGGGAACTTAACCTTACGTTTATCTTGCTTGTCCCCCACAGCATTTCGGCCATTATTGTCATTATTACTAGCATTCTCATTCTTATTCCCACCCTTACAATTATGTTTACCCTTTTTTCTATTTTGTCCGGGTTGCTGGTTACCCTTCGGGTCCGACGATTGCACAGAAAGTACATTCACCGTTTGGGTGGGTTGAGATGAAGCCATAGCTTGTCCTGAAGTAGATTGGTTGATTAACAATTGACCAAATTGTTTTGCAACCGAATACATAGGTTTCACACTTGCACAACCCACAATTCCATTGGCACGTGGTCCAGGTTTGAATTTGGGATCGAAACTGGAATGCAGAGCGTTGGGAATAATCTCATACAACAAACTACACTGAGCATAGATCAAGTCCAGTTCCTGAGCCCTAAAAATCACTTGTTCCGTATTCTGCACTCTGGATGTAGAAACATCCTTCACTATGTATGGTAATAACAACTTGAGGAACCACTCGAGGAGGAACTCTGACGGTATAAAGGATTTAATTAACCTCTTCCGTTTATGCCACTCTTGAATATGATCAGAGATATGTGTGGATTTATCTTGCCGAAATGTCGACAAGAGTTTAGTACCAATGTCATAACGCACCGGTAGCTGGAAGTGATTAAGAAAATTCATCGCAAGGTTGTCGAACAAAGCGAAATCTCCCCTAGGTAACTCTATATACCATTTCATAGTAGGCCCCGTGAGGGTGCGTTGAAATAGTCTCAAATGGATTGAGTCTTGGTGTAAGGAATTCGAAGAGAACCATAGGTGAAACGTAGTAACGTGCTCACTCAAATCCTCTTTTGGTTTACCCTCGAACTTAGGTATGTCCGAAGGGAGCTTGGTAGGGACAGCTGGCCAAGTCGGGTCATGAGCCACGGGATCGTTCATCAATCTCAACAAGTCAGGAAGATTGAGCATCATGAGGAAAGGGAGCCTAGGATGATGGGGTCGATGGACCACTCCCTGATTCATATAGGTTTGATTACCACCATGGCCTTGGCCATAGTGCCCTCCTCCCATATGACCCGTGTAGGGTGGCATGGAAGCACCATAGTGAGGTGGACCTTGACTAGTGGGAGCTACAAATCCATAATTAGGAGATTAAGTATGTTGTTGATACCTGCCCCCATAAGGTGAAGAACCCTGTTCATACTGCATCCCATAATATGGTCCATAGGTCATCGCATGCAATGCCCCATGAGACGCTCCGTAGGTAGGAAGATATGCTCCGAAAGTAGGAATATACATACCAAAAGTAGGGATATATGCCCCGGAAGTAGTAATATGACCCCTAGAAGCATGAACA
>LPNX010098508.1:712682-729091 GCA_001517045.1 Pseudotsuga menziesii | reverse complement strand
ATATATATATATAAGTGTTTTTACAAACAATAGGGTCACAAGACCTCATATGAAGCTCTCTAGATTTCAGGCATACAAAATGATGCAAAATTCCTGAAGCTAGCTAGATTTCAGGGATACATCATGTAGACCACTCTAATGGTGCTCATAGTAGCACATAATGGCCCTTGCTACCCTACGTAGCAAGTTACTGAAGCAGCATGATACTCCTGTAGTATGTCTCTGAAACCTCCTAGGGAGGTCATCTATAGTAGCATCCAGGATATCCATAGTCAGTTAATCCAGGTTCTCCTTTAGCTCTATGAGCTCATCATCACCTCTATGGACAAAGCGAGATCATGATTGCCTATCCATTGGGGAGGATCCCCTAGGCCATGCATCGCCAACATCTACATGTGAACATTAGGTCTTGTTATCATCCATAAAATCCATAAAACATAAAAATATAAAAACATAATCAACATCTTGGGTATTTCTTCTTACCGATGTCACCCCACTGAGCCCTAGTTGGTAGTGGTATATCGTGATCCCCTCTGAAGTCAGTCCATGCATAGGCATAATCCTTTATCATGAGGATCTAATCACTCAACCAACGGAAGAAGGGGGCCTCGAAATTGACTTTGGCCCCGCCATCTCCTGTGTGGGCCATGATCTCCACTCATTGCAACATGTGGGGTTCCCTAGCTCTAAGCTCTGTGAACACTACTTGGGACCTCAAAAGGGGTACCCTCTCAAAGAAGAATCATGTGTTATACCAAAATCCTGTCACCATCATGTGATAAGAAATTTGACATACCTATTTTCCTTGAATCCCAACATCTGGAGTGGAAACTAAATGGTTTTTCATCAATCTTACATGAAAATTCCTAGCACCGCGCATGCCCCTTTATCCAGGACCGGTACCCTTGTTCGCACCGCCCATACTTTTTTTTCCGTAAGTGGTGCCACCACTTATAGGCCTTAGTCCATAAGTGACTATTACCAGAACCGCTCTGTCACTGAAGGAAAAACGTGGTACCCTGGGTAAAAAGGGAAAAAGAGAAGCTTCTCGAGGCTTCTAGATGATAATCCTCGAGATATCGCTTATCCCTACTATAGTGGGTCAGTTCAGCTTGAGGTTCCCCATCCTAGGATCTTGGAGGCCACCTCACCCACAAATATCTCAACCTATCCTATCCATCTATCCTTATAAATACAAGCTTATGGCCATGGTTGAGGGGGAGAACATTGAAGGTATTTTTATGTTGTTGGATTGATCCTTGGCCCAAGATCATTTGGAGAGAGCATAGAGAGCTAGAGTCAGAGATTTTGGGGATGAGAATTAGGTTTCATGGAGATGCATGTCAACACTAAGGCTTGGTTGTAAACTTCTTCATATTTCATTAATGCAAGTTGATTTCTATCCCACATATGTTGTTGTTGTTATGATTTCACATATATGTTTCTAGATTCCTTAGTCACTAGCATAGATTAGTAGATCATATTCTGGTTTCTTTGATTTGTTTCGTGTTGAGCTTGATTGCAAGTACACAGGTGGACTAGAAAAGCCTTCTATTCTAGATATCTATGGTGTCTAGGGAGAGTCTTCAACCTCTGTCCTCTATTTGTTCTAGATCTGAACCATTCAGACCATTGCAACACCTTGCTGTCCATAGGAGGTGAAATAATCCAGCTAACAAATCTAGAGACTCCGCTGGGGGGCATGCATATCAGATGTTCTAATCTTCCTCAGTCTACAACTCTTGTCCGAATCTAGGCTCCATTTTCTTTAACTCTCTTTAGTTAGATTTGCTTTCTGACTTGCATTATTTGGGTTTGAAATTTCCAAATCCATTCAGATCTGAGTCATTTCGGTCTTTTATGCTCTGTTTCCATACTCAATTCATCAGTATTTTCCTTGATCTAGTATTTTCTAATCTATTCCATCATTTTTTTGTTTTGTTTTGGCCATCTACAGGGAACCACACCCATGCTGTGTATGAGGAGCGATGCCACCACCTGAACAAAGTGAGCAGTGAGTGGTGCCACTGCCTGTAACCCATTTTCTAGGAGTGGTGTTGTCTTGGAAATGCTCTGTCAAAGACCTACGAAGTGTGGTGCCAAGTAGGCCTCATCCCAAAACACTTTTTCCTCATTTTTCTTTGCAAAAATTTGGATTTTGATTGCTTTCAATTCTATCATCAGGCTTGTGTTACTGAATATGATGTGTGTGGCTTGCTGATTTGATGGTTTAAGACTGATTTGAGTGGAATTTCAAAATTTTGTTTAAGTCTTTTTAATTGTTCATCCGCGTCTATGCTTGGTTGGTTGTGCTTTAAGAAGGATTTCTTGTTTTCTGAAAGTGTAGGGTCTATGCTTCGTTGCTTATACTGAAAGAAGAACACTAGATCAGCTTCTAGGTTTCACATCCTACCTGCATAGTAAACTTCTTTTTCCTTCCTTCAAACAAGAAAATTTTTGATTGAGACTAGGGCATCATCATTGAGCGTTAGATTTTGGTTTTTTTATTGGATTTCCAAAGCTTTCAGAACCTTTATGATCTTTCATCTCTCATGCATTTAGGACTATCTCGATCAAAATATTAAAAAAAAATGGTAGTTTTAAGTTAGATTTGCTTATGTTTTTGAGAAAATTGAAAAGTTAGAGTGCATTGGCATATAGGTGTGCTTTGTGTTGTTCTTTTAGGAAAAGAGATTCTCACCCTTCTCATTTGATTTTGAAAAGAAGAAATCGATTTGGAAAAATGTTTGCTTGTCTTTGATTTGATGTTCATGATTGTTGATTGGAATGATTTTTGGTTTTGAAACAAAAAAGAAAACACTCTCTTCCCTCTCGTAAGTAGGCATACTGAACAGTAAAGTGAACATTTGCACAAGCATACTACATGGTTTTACTTTTCTATCAAAACATCTTGCATTCACCTAACCGTACAAGTTAAAATTAATAGTAGTTGTAGGTTAAAATTTACGTAGTAACTTGAGTGATAGGTTAGAGACATGTTTGGGCGTTGTTAAGCGTAGGAGCTATCATTATTTGTCAGCATTACATTCCGAGACTCGCGCGATTCTTCCATGTACCATCGATATATTGAATGGCCTTTCACATTCCCTTGAGGTATATAGAAAGGTACTTCACGTACTCGATTGTATATCGAAAGGCCCCTTGTGTACGGTTATGCATTAGACAGCACTACTATCGATTCGAGCTCCCATGTACCTTGAGTATATTGAGAGACCCCACTAGGGTACCTTATCCATCTGAGAAAAGACCTTTGGTTGTCTTGTTTAGAGCCATACACTGAAAACAACATTCGGGGAGATTACTACGCACGTACCCTCGAGGTATATCATGAGTGGCACCTTCTTGACAATCCTAGTGAGAGACCTGAATTTTGAACTCCTCCTGTCATTTTAAGTATGCTTATTTTGACCTATAGTTTGTGTAGGGAAGTCTTTTGGTGTGTTTCCTAGATTTTCAGACCCTAGGTTAGATAGGAACTGTACAAACTGGCTGAATTAAGACAGTCCAGAAGAGTACGGGGCTTGCCACCTGATTTTATTCCTGGTTCAGGAGAAAATACTATGGAAGCTATCGACCAAGGAGCTTCTACCACCTCCCATGAAGGAGATAATGTGGTTGTGGAAAGTGGAGCACCATATTCTTCACACTCCCCTCCCTTGGTCCAGTATCCTTCCCGGGAATATTCATCGTTCCATTCTCCCGTGGAAGGATGTGTTGATGATGTTGCTCACCTAGATTTTGGTCCCAATGCTTCATTTTGGGAAACCCCTGTAGGTCAAGCCATTTCTTCATTTGGTACCCATGGAATCTCTTCTGAAATTGAAGAAGAATGTAGGAAATACCATTCTGCCATTCTCCGTGCGAAGGAGATCGATAGGAATATAGATGACATCTTAGGTCCAACACTACCAAGGTCCACATATATTCCTAGGGGATATCATTCACTCACTAAATCTATGAGACCCATTGAACTGACTATAGATCATCCATTGACACCTTTCAACTCAGTTCAAGATACCACCCCTATCACCTCTCATGTTATGTTTATCCCTAATCTTCCCAGGTCTTCTACACCTAAGATTCAACCTTCAATTCCTGTTTTGTCAGTACCTTCTAATGCCGGGGGGAAAACCCCGGTACGAACTACGTTATCTAACACTAGAATTGTTGCTAGTCAAAGACAGACCTCTAACATAGAACCATCTATAGTTTATGTCCCTCCCACCCATACTAATGTGGTAAATCCCCCATCCAGTTCAAATCAGCCCTTGGGGCACAACCTGTTATCATTCAGTCTTCTGGAGGTTATGGTTATCAAATACGTGTAGGTAATCATCCATCTAATCCTACAGGAATGCCTTATGTTGTAATTCCATACCTTAGAAACACTTTTACGCCATGGGGACAACCCAACTGGTCTTACATGCCAGCTATGGGATGGATACCTATACATACTATGGGAGGTGCGGGAGGACCACCTTATGGAGGTCCTCCCCCTGGGGGACCTAATGGTTCAGAAGGATCTGACAACTTTCCTCCTTATGGTCCCAGTGGTCCTAGTGGTCTTGGGGGACCTGGTGGCTTTCCTCCTTCTGGCTCTGGAGGGTCTGGTGGCCCTCCACCTAGTGGTTTTGATGGCTCTAGAGGTTTACCACCTCCTGGAGACTCCGTACGGTCTGGTGGTCTGCCTCCTAGTGGTCCTAGTGGTCTTGGTGGTCCCAGTGGTCCCAATGGTCCTCCTCCTGGAGGCCCTGGTGGTCCTAGCGATCCTAATTCTAGAAATAAACCCCCTGTGGGTAGATCTTCTAGTGGTTCTTCCTCACAGCAACCTGTTTATCAGTCTACCTATGGTCCTACTAGTAATTATATGCCATATCAATATTACCAGTATGTTCAACCCAATAGACAGTTACATTTCCTAGAAACTTTGGACTTGCCTGATTTGTCCAAGTTGATTAATGATCCCATTTGACACAATCCCTCGTGGCCTCCCATTCTAGTAAAGTTACCATCGAATATTATGAAATTCGATGGAAAGCAGGGTGAATATCCATGGAACCATGTCATGAATTTTCATTTATGGTGTTCTTCGAACTCCCTCATGGATGATTTTGTTCGGTTACGACTCTTTCAACGAACTTTGACCGTCACGGCCGTAAAGTGGTACATTGAACTCCCACAACATTCATTTTTGGATTTTGGCTCATTGGCAATCGTGTTCCTTACACACTTTCAACTCCCTATTCATTATGAAATGGGCACTGAAATTTTAACTTCTCTATGACAAAACACCTCCACCCACATTTCTGATCACATTCATGAGTGGAGAAGGTGGAGAAGGCTTATTAAGGCCCCTATTTTGGATCAGTTGTTAGTTGATTGGTTCACTAAGTCCTCGTTGCCTCCTATTTCCCAAGATGTAGCTATGGGTGGTGTCGTTACCGAAGAGAAGGCTATTAGTCAGGATCATTACCTAGACTTGGTCTATTCCCAGTCTAGAACTCTTTATGACCTGATTCCTCAAGCTCCTAGCCCCAGCACTAACCCTGCTAAGCCACCAGCAGAAGTACCTGTTGATGGGGTTGTTAGTTCAATACAGTCGCCGTCCACAGCGAAACCTGCCAAGCAAACCCAAACTGCTACTCCTTCAACTCCTAAGGTTTCCACCGAGGTCAATTCTATTCAAAGTAATCAAACCTCGGGTAATAAAATGAAAGGTAAAAATAGAAATAGAAAACCTGGAAACCAACAGGAGACCCCATGACCAACAAATAATGACAATGATAAGGGGAAAAGGAATGCTAAATTTCCCTGTCTGTTATACGGTGGTGACCATTTTTCAAACGAGTGTCCCCGTTGGGATGAAATCTCCCAGTTTTTGAAGTCTAATCCCACACCTGCAGTACTTACGGATCCCTTTCCTTCTCAACAACAACTGGTAAACCACCAAATGTCTAGCCAAGGTAACTCTAGTTCATCTGAGGAAATTTGTATGATGTCCTGAGATACCATCCATCTGCAAACTCGAAGACAAAATTATGATAAACCTGCAGATAAGAAAGAAGATCAATCTTCTTGAGGGAAATCTCCCTCTGCTAGTTCTCCGGAATCCTCATCTACTATCGCTTTATCTATCGAGAAACCTACTCTCGACATGATTTTGCACCCACCAAAGAGTACTCTTCAGAAGGATATCTTTAACCCCAATTCCCGAGCTGCCCAATTCTATAATGTGGTTGAAGATCTCACTCAGGAACCTTATACGATTTCTACCCTAGAAGTACTCCAAAGTTTCCCCACACAGCGCAAGAACTTGTTGACAGCTTTAGGAGTTGTTGACCCGGATAACACTAACTTAATTCATTTCAATGTTGAGAACTATAAACCTAGATTACCGCATAAAATTGCTTTTCAGATCATTACGAAGGTAGTGGGAAATAAATTCTTTTGAATGGTACTACATGAAGGAGCTTCAACCTCAGTGTTATCTTTGACTTGTTGGAAAGATCTTGGCTCTCCTGAGCTTGTCACATCACCTACGACCCTTAAAGCCTTTGATGGACAGGGTTTTCAACCCCATGGTCTCATATCAGCCCTCATGATCGAGCTGGGGGGAAAAACTATTTCCATTCAAGTAGAAGTGGTAGATGCCCCTTTAGATTACAACCTCATTCTAGGAAGGAATTGGTTCTATGCCATGACTATTGTTGCTTCAACAGTATTTTGAACATTCCAATTCCTGCATCTAGGGAGAATTTCCACTATTGATCAGCTTGATTTCTATACACTGGATGTTACTACCTCCACTGCTAATAACATCCATATGTTAGGCCAGTCCCCTCCTCCTTACCAGTCGATTGGGGTAGGCATGCTGAAGGACTCATCCATTATGGGGATTTTTCCATCTACTCCTCCTAGCACGGATACCGTGAAAGTACATATGATCGCCTCATTTGATTATGAGCCTAAGGGAAAAAATGTTGTTGAGTCCACCTTGTTGAGTCTTCATGAAGCTATCTATGACACCATTCAAACTTTTTCCGATGATCACACTGATGACCTTCATCTAGTGGATTTAGATCCTTACCATTTACTGTACTGGTTAGAACCTCCTCTTTTGGTTCTAGATTATCTCTCCAAGACTTTTCCTTTCGATGAGTCCATTATAGAGATCATGAACACGGATGAGCGCATTTGGGAGGATCACCATCATAGATCCGTGTTCCTCCCTAACACCAGTTCAGGTAGTCATGATTTTGCATCTTTGTTTCCTACTGATATTGTCAACATTCCGCAAAGTCCTATATTGTTGCAAGATACAGATTATGAAGGAAACCTTTGCAACATTACTCAGATGAACCCAATTGACATATCAGCCAAGCCTGATGTTATTGAGCATGTTCATGTTGGGCAAAACTGTTCGATAGATGAATTTGTTGCATATAAGGCACTTTTTAAGGAATTCCGTGATATTTTTTCCTGGTCCTATGAAGAGATGTCAAGGATTGACCCTTCCATTATGGTCCATGAGATTAAAACTTATCCCATGGCTAAACCTGTTAAGCAGAAACTTAGGCAAGTCCATCCTCGGAAGGCCACACCTATTAAAGATGAGATTGAGAAACTTCTAAAAGCTGGTTTTATTTATCCTATACGTCTAACAGAATGGGTATCAAACGTTGTCCCTGTCAATAAAAATCAAGGCACCATTACAGTCTGCATCGACTTTAGAGATTTAAATAAAGCTTGTCCCAAGGACAACTTTCCCACCCTGCACATTGATCAAATTATCGACAACTGTGCTAGAAGTGTCATCTTTTTATTCATGGATGGATTCTTTGGCTATAATCAGATTGAGATATTTCCTTCCGATCAGCATAAGATGCCATTCATTTTCCCATGGGGAACCTTTGCGTATAAGAAGTTACCTCTTAACTTGAAAAATGTTGGAGCCACGTTCCAGCGTGTGATGTCCTATGCGTTTTATGACATTAAACATATTGTTGAACCATACCTTGAGGACCTTCCTACTCATTCACAGCGACCGGAGGACCACCCTGGTCATCTCAGAGACATATTCCTGAGATGCCATCATTATAATATATGGCTCAATCCACATAAATGTGTTTTTTGCGTTGAGATGGGACGTCTGCTTGGCTTTGTGGTATCCAAAGATGGCATCCAGATCAATCCTTTGAAGATTGTCGCTTTTATTAATCTACCATCCCCAACCAACCTCCTTGAACTTCAAATTTTGCAGGGGAAGGTAGGCTTTCTCCACCGTTTCGTGTGCAATTTTTCAAAGAAAATGCACGGTTATATGCATCTCTTCAAGAAGAACACTCCATTCTTCTAGGATGACCAAGCCCAACACGCCTTTGATAATCTTAAGCAGGCTCTAACTCATTCACCTGTGATACACCCACTAGATTATTCAAAGGACTTTCTCTTGTATATTGCTACCTCCTCTACTACCATCGCCATGGTTTTAGTGTAGGACAATATCCACAGTTAGGAGCATGTGATTTATTACGCCAGTAAGAAACTTATCGATTCTGAAACCTATTATTCACATGTGGAGAAGTTAGCATTGGCCATGGTCATTGCTATACAAAATTTCCATCACTACATTCTGCTTCGCACTACCACCGTATTGGTAGACTAGAACCCGATGTACTACATTCTGACTCATCAGGTGCTCGGGGGAAAGTACTCCTGTTGGATTGTCATCCTTCAGGAGTTCGATCTGGAGTTTTCCAAGGCCATGTCAAAGAAATCCTTGGTTTTTGTAGAGCTCATGTGTGATATTCCCTGTGCTACAATGAAATATGAGCCCAGTGATTCATTTCTGGATGAATTCCTGTTCCTGATTAGCACTACTGATCCTTGGTATGGATATTTGGTGATTTATCTCCAAACCCAGCGTTTTCAGTTGCATTTATCTCGTGATGATCATCGTCGTATCTGTCACCACGTGAAGTACTATCTTATCTTGAATGATATTTTGTATAGACGTGGGATTGACTCCATTCTCCGGCGATGCCTCACCCATGAAGAGGCTGAACATGTATTGAATGATTGCCACTCTGGAGCATGTGGTGTTCATTTATCTGGGATGGCTACAGCCTAGAAAATCCTTTGTGATGGCTATTTCTGGCCTTCTGTCTTTAAAGACTGTCATGAGGCTATTAAGAAATTCCCACATTGTCAACATTTTTATCCTAAAAAATGCACCCATCCTGCTCCTCTCCACCCCGTCATTGTCGTTAGCTCATTCGCCAAATGGGGGATTGACTTCATGCATTCTAAGCCTACCTCAGCTGGGGGGGCATGGTTACATCATCGTAGACATGGATTATTTCACAAAATGGGTTGAGGCCATGCCTACATATGCAGAAGATGGTAAGACTGCCACTCTCTTCTTTTTCAATCATATCATAGCTATATTTGGAGTTCCGCAGTCCATAGTTACTGATCACGGATCCCATTTCCGTAATTAGATGATGGAGAAATTGAGTGCCAAGCTAGGTTTTCGCCATGAAAACTCTATGCCGTATTATTCACAAGCTAATGGTTAGGTAGAGGACATTAATAAGGTTTTCAAAGCTATGCTTTGTCGGATGGTTTGAGATCATAAATCCAATTGGCACCTCGTTCTTTTTTCTGCTCTTTGGGATTATCAGACTTCTATGAAAACAGCTACTGGTTTCATGCCATTCCAGCTTGTCTATGGACTTGAAGCTGTCTTACCGATCCAATGTCAGATTCCATCTTTACAACTTGCCATTGAACTTCTCCCAGACACTTTCGCAGAGGAAGAGAGATTTTTGTACTTGAATAACCTTGATGAGACTCACAGAGATGCGGCCTTGGCTAATGAGGCACATAAGAAACACATCAAGGCACAGTACGATAAATCTGTCCAACCTTGTGTTTTCAACGAGGGTGACCTAGTATTGACTTATGACTAGAGATATGACAAACTCGGGAAGGGTAAGTTCGAGTCCATGTGGTATGGGCCTTTCATTATTTCTAAGGTGTTAGAGAAAGGAGCTTACGAGTTCGTTGATTATGATGGAATCCCTTTGGGGCAACCTCGCAATGGGTTGTACCTAAAAAGGTACTATTCCTAGGTCTTCTTGGATAGTATCTTGTATATATGTATATTGATTGACTTTCAGTGTGCTTTTAGTATTTTCAAGATGGTTTTGAGTTTTAGTGTCTGCATCTATTTGTACCATGTTTTGGTCGTGCAGATGGCTTTCTACAGTTTTTCTGATGGTGCTTTCCACCACACCTTGAATCTAGCCTCAGTTGCATGGGTTCTCTATTCCCCAGCTGAAGATTTGGTCAGTTTAGGAGCGGTTTGTTTAGGTCCCGCTACTAATAACATCACCGAGTATGAAGCAGTCATCGATCTTCTGACTGAAGCTGCCTCACATGATGTTTTTGATTTAGTAGTCTTGATGGAATCACAGCTTGTGGTTTGCCATTTGAACCATGTCTACACCATTAGGAACTCGGTACTCCTCCACTGCTTTTGGAGAGTGCTATTGTTAGAAAGAGCATTTGAAAATATTACTTATAGGCATATCCCTAGGGAACACAATGTAGTTGCTGACTCATTGCCTAATTACATCCTATATTGGCATATTTCTCATTCATGACATTAAATCAAACATGATCCATTGTAAATAAACACTTAAAGACACATAAAACTCATAGAAAAGCATTGTCCATTTGAAACATATAAACACCGTGTAAAAATTTGTATATATATACGAAAACATTTTACAAAAAATAGGTCCCGAGACCTCATCTGAAGCACGTAGGATTTCAGGAAAAACCATCATACAAAATCCTGAAGCCATCAGCTTTCAATATACATGTCTCATACACTAATGGTGCTCATGATAGCACATCACTGCTCGAGCCACCCTACATAGTAGTCTGCTAAATCGGCCTGGTACTCCCACTGTAGATCTATGATATCTAGTCGAGAGGTCATCTATGTCAACATCTGGGATGTCTAGAGTCAACCTCTCTAGGTTCTCCTCCACCTCCCCAATGATATCATCACCATGTTGTATGAAGCGAGCTCCTACTCACCTATCCAATGGAGATGCTCCTCCAGGCCTCGCTGCTCCAACATTTGCATGAGAACAAATAGGTCTCGTCACTTATCATCAAAATATAAAACATAAAAAACATAAAAACATTGTCCATTTTAAGGTTTCTTGCTTCTTACCGATGTCACCCCATTTCCCTCCAGGTGGGAGTGGTAGGTCGAGATCTCCTATGAAGTATGTGCCTACATAGGCATAGTCCTCGACCATAAGAATCTGATCCCATAGCCATCTGAATAATGGATCACTGAACTTCACTCTATCCCTACCCACTCCTGTGTGAACCATGACTTGGACCCACCTCAGTATACGGGGATCCCATGCTCTCAGACTCCGGAAAGTCACCTGGGGCCTCATCTGTGGTACCTGCTCAAAGAAGAAGCAGGCTAAGATGGAAGCAAAGTCGAACTACTTCAGCTCTCCATGCCGACATTTAGTCAGCTGATCCTTGAATATTGGAAGCATATATTTCATCCAGTTGAACACCGTAGGTGCCATGGCCTCTAGGGCATACAGCATATGTGCCCTAGAATCCTGGTGCACACCCTGACTACCTGCCACCCTCTGCATGGTGAAAAGAATGATCCATAGAGCCCTGTTTATCACTACCCTGATGGGTATTTTCTTCCCCGATGTACCTGTTCCTGGTACACAGTGCCAATCTATAATCTCTCTGGTAGTAATGTCCCCACCACGGGAACCTGTCAGTGAGATGGGGGTTCCCTGTCTCAAAAGGCCAGTCATGAAGTAGATATCCTCTACCTTCACTATAAGTATATGTGCCCCTACCTCAAAATACTGCTATTCTGGATTCCACATATGTAGTATGTGTTCCAGTAATCTATCATGGGACACCATGCTTGGGGTTTAGAAAAAATTTAGGAGCCTACAGTCCCGGAGTGCGACAATACAAACTGCATTTCTTTTAGCAGTAGCATCCTCATTATCATGTGTTCTTTCCTTCTATATCACCATGTTTTGAGTCACCTAGACCTGCCAAAAAAAACAATGGTATGCATTAAGATCATACTTGAGTCATTGCAAATCAAAAGAATGAGTATTATTTGCCCATATCATTTGTTTAACTTATTCACAGTCGGCATCGCCTGTGCCCCGATGGAGATAGGCGGTGGCACTGCCTGTCCACTATATTATCGATGCGGTTCTAGGGTGGAACCGCGTATCCCACAAGGGGTACCCGTGGTGCCCGCATTATGAGTTTTAGGGATCACCATTTAAGCCTAAAACCCCACCAAATCTCAAAATAGAAGTTATGAAATGAAAGATAAGGGTCTTAGTTGTTACTTGAAATTGACGAGGCTGAAAATGGACGGTGGAAACTCTCGGTATCAGCTGTGGAATATATGGCTAGAAAATGCTCCAAGTGCTCTCTGCTATAGGTAAATAGTGAAATGTTTTGATTTTTTACTATTTACTTGACTTATATAGACATTTTTTGGGTCCAACTTACTATAGTTTTGATATAAAATCATGTTTTAGTCAAATTCTATTTGTCGTAATCCCTTAATGTTAGTTTTGAATACATTTAACACTTGTTGCTGAGTCATCTGCAGGATAAGGGAACTCTAGTAAAAAGCTTTGGGAAGTTTGTTTATGGCTTTTTCATACTTTCACAAAACAGAAAAGGTCGTTGAGCATTTATTACGACACTTTGTTACGCTCATTAAAATCTAGTGTCAAAGTTTCGAGTCCATTTCAAGTTTCTTTCCAGGCTCATAAAATACAACATTGTGTAAAGAAGCGTCACAGAGTCCTCTTTTCACCTCTTTTTCAGACTCCTTAAACATGAAAAGATAGTCGATTCCATTTCTGAATATTTCCAGGCTCATAAAAAGTGACATTGTGTAAAGAAACCTCATGGAGTTCTCTTTAAACCCTTTTCAGGCTCCCTAAATATGAAAAGATCATCGAGCGATCTTGTCTTCTTCATGCTCATTAAATTATTTGAAGAGCCATCCATCTGATGGTAGGTTATCTCTTTTTCGGTTCAGATAGGACTATTTACAAAAAAGGATCACTCCAGTCAATCATGACTGGAATAGTTCTCTAAGGTATGATTTTATACTTTTTTTGGGCCTTAGAGACTAAATCATACGAAAAAGGACCCCTTTGGAGTCTTCTTCCGTATTTGTTTAGACTATCTAAACATGAACAATACCAAGTTTTATTTCAGTGGACTCATTAAATTAAACATTGAGAGACCCATTTTGGGATCGAACCCCTCCTCTCTCAGTTTCGTAAAAAATATGAGACTGGACTTGTCTTTTGACAAGCTATATCAAGTGTTTGTTACCCTCTTTGAACATATAAAACTGAAAAGAGGCACTCATCAATCATAATGGGGGAAATGGGAAGGGAATCATTTTGCAAATAATGGCAGTTGTTTGTCGTTACCTTTGAACATGGCACTTGCACAATCATGTCAGTCAATTGGGTATTCAGCTGATCTCTGTGACGATCCACTTTCATGAGTCAAGTCAATCCTTTGAGTCTTTCAAAAGAATGCATTGTCCACTGTTGCATTGTGTATCTGTCTTGTCTAGTCATGCTTCCAAGTCTTTTTATCGTGTTGTTCGATGTTCAAAGGGGATTTGAATAAGTCTTACCTCTGCAGTCTACACAGTATCTGTGTCAGTATCTTTGAGTCAGTCATATGGTTACTACATTTACATCATTCCAAAACTATGTTCTGAGTTTCATGTCGTCGATGTGGGACTCATCATGGCCCTCCTTCGATGAGACTATTCCCGTAGACATCATCTCATCATCTAGGAAATAGTCTTAGAAACAATGATTAGTACCTTGAGATCTGTATGCCTTAATGACAGATTCTCTCGCTCTTGACATAGGTTCACATCATTGACCTTTGATCGATAGAATCGACTGGGTGGTCAACATCAGGACATCTATTCACACTTAGTAGATTGTACTAGGGTACCTTGGGAATCATTGACATTAATGGTGATCTCCCTCGCACTTGTTAACGGTTCACATCATTGGCCGGTAATCAAGTGGTTTCTACCATGTTTGACTTCAGATCATTGTAATCACATGGATAGAATCATACTTTGTGGAAGACGAAATGAAGACCCTGGGCATTTGTTTAAAGCGCTCATTACTTTTCCCCATGTTGCAATGGAGTTTTGTATATCTAGCATGGATCCACATTTGTATGGTCGTGGCTATGCTCAAATTTGCATCTCACTACTACATTTCGACCAAAAATCCGACGGCCATCATGTCAAATTTTCGACACTTCCCTGTCGCATGTACGACACTTTGGTTTTTTTATAAGCATCGGAAAATTTTCGTCGGTTATCCGACACCGAAGTAACCATCGGTTAAGTGACACTTAACTAACCGTCGGTTGAATGTACATCGTTGGTTATCCGACACTTATTAAGCGACGGTGACGAAAATTGTTAGCATCATTGACCCATTTAGGCGTCGCTTAACCGACACCTCCAGGACATATGCGTCACATAACCGACAGATCCAGGTGTCACTTAAGCGATGGAATATATTTTTAAAATACACAGGCGTCGCTTAACCAACACCTATAGGCGTCGGTTAAGCGACGCCTGTGTTTTTTTTTTTTTTTAAATATTGTGAAAATTACCTTCTTTCCAAGTTCTCGGCCCATATCAAGTTGTGACTTCAATCCACTCTCATCAACACCTAAATCCTCCTATATCAAATAAGGATGTCTCGAGCTACAAGAAGGTTGAACTATTCCAAAATCCCTAGAGTGAGGAATTTGAGAAGAGATGGATTGAAGAATGTTGGTAAAGACTTTATCACATTATCTTGTTGTAGTGTCAAAAACTAATCCAATCCACTTAAAGTATGTCATGAGCTCCAATCTTCTTCGAAATAAGCTCCTTATACATGGCTTGACAACTTCTAGAATCATCAATGATGTAACCTTGTAGAAAGCTATTCCCCCTAATGTTTTGTGCTAGTAAGAGTCTACTAAGAACAACATTATTATTCTCCCCATCATGGTATAGACTGTGGTTTTGGTATACAATTGAACCTCATCCCATTATACCAACTTCTAGGGTTTCAAAATTAGGCTTTTCTTCAAGTCCCATCCTTCAAACCAAGATCTTTCAAACCACCAAAAGAACTAGGTTTTCACAGCCTAGGCCAAAAAATGTAGACATTCTCAATAACATGATATATCCAACTTTTATAACAAGTACTGAATAGACCTAATCTTACATAATATGACATGAATGGAGAAATTGCATACCAAATGTGTACTTAACAGGTTTGTGGTCCCGACGGGAATGACCAATAGTCTCTCCTTGTACAACAAAAAAGCTATCTAGAAGCGTGGCATGCCAAGGCCAAAAAATGCAGACATCCTCAATAACATGACATATCCAACTTTCATAACAAGTACTGAATAGACCTAATCTTACATAATATGACATGAATGGAGAAATTGCATATCTTCTATTACCATGTTGTTGTAGTGCTAGGATAGACACCAGTAGCTGCTGGAAAAAAGAAATTCTTCTGCATAGTAGAAGGATTAACCATAGAAGTCGTGATGCATGAAGTAGAGGATGCTTGNAATATCGCCACTAGACATACTAACAACATATTCTAACAGACAAATGTATGCCATAAATATGAGAGCATGCATATAACATAACAAAATTGAAAAATCCAAAAGAAACTAACAAAGTAGATACAGATGAAAAGTATTATTAGATTTTTAAAAACTCAAAAATATAAAATGATCTTGTATGAGAGAGCTTTCCTTCGTGAAGTCGATGCCTTGAAATTTGGAAAGTACTAACAAACTTTATTAATAAAGGGTATTCCATAGATGAACAGTAATGATCTTTACAGAACTTGAGTATCTTGTGACTTCATAAGGCAAATATTGATAGCACAGTAATGATCTTTACAGAACTTGAGTATCTTGTGACTGCATAAGGCAAGGATATATCTATTTGGTTATATTGTACTGAGTCTCCCAAAACCATTAACAACCAAATTCTGCGTTTAGTTGTTACATTGTGCAAAGNAACACTAAAACAATGACATTTTTCACATACAAATCTCACAGTTTCTAATCAATAAATCATGTAAAGGGACAACTGTAAGCATGAACCATACCAGGCGCCCTCTTGCAATAATACCAGTTATTGTAACTATTGCTTTGACTACAGCGATGCCAAGAGCTTTAGCGATGGCTTGAAATCCAACCTGCAAAATAATTCCTTC
>LPNX010098508.1:661560-712421 GCA_001517045.1 Pseudotsuga menziesii | reverse complement strand
GCCCTGAATCCTTTTCATCAAAAACAACTCAAGTGAGACCCAAAACCCGAAATAAAGGTCTTCAGAGAGCTAAAAGCTGCTCAATTGTTTGACTTGCAAAAAAAAAAGAAAAAAAATTGTTAGAATTCTTTTTGAACGGTCACTTGCATCAAAAGTTTGTACATTCACCACTAGTGGAAGCAACTTTATGGAACAACATTGGTACTTCTACTACACTTGCGATCTGACTGTTTCTAAAGGGTGCTGTTCTATTTGTGCCAGGGTGTGCCATAGGGGTCACAGACTTGTTTACTCTCGTTTAAGCCATTTCTTTTGTGATTGTGGAGCAGCCCCTTGGGACATATTTCTGGAACCAACAATAAAATGTACTTGCTACCTCACAATAGAAACCCAGGGTTTACGTTGACCATTGCCTCTTTCTCAGGATTTTTCTACAAATGAATCTCAACCTATTTTAGTGGATCAATCTCTATTAAGTTTGATGTACCTTCTATGGAGACTTCATACAGGAATGTCATCACACATACATGCAATATGAATTTCTAATATAAAGTGCTGATGGTTAGACAGGAGAACTATCTTGATTAAAATATGAAACAAATTCTAATTACCAAGCACTAGTAAAGGGACACTAACCTCCAAAATTCTCCCACTTTTCATCACTAGAATCCTGTCCGCTGTGCATATTGTGGATAGCCTGCAAAACAATCCCATGGTAGTTAGGGTTATGAAGATCAAACTAATGTACCTTGTAGAGTTTGGATGTGTCAAAAAAGCAGAAACAAAGACAGAAATGTATTGTATGAACTAACCTATGCGTAATAACAAGGACGGTACATTTTTTCTTGCTATTGCTTCGCACAATTCTTTCAATTGTTTGCTGCAGAGAGTTCATATGCAACAAGGCACACTGAGCTTAAAGAAAACCTATATCAAGATTTTCATCAAAAACAAATTAGAACAAATACCGACCAATTCCAAATATATAATGTATGGTAGTCAAATCAACCTATTGGTCACAAGGAACTTGCTCCGCGGATTCTACTTGGTCATTTATAGTAATAGAATAATAAGATCTAATTTAGGACTTGAATGAAGACTACTAACACAGAACTAAAGAAAATAAAAAAGGCAACAATTGGAAACATGATTGTATAAAATGTTAAACTACCACCAACAATTTAGGGAAAATGAGGAAGAAGAGAAGATACCATTTGGGACTCAACACTAATGGAACAATGATTTAAAGATAAATGATCATAGTAGAGAAAAGGTGAGACTCGTATACATGATGGTAGATATAACAGAGGCACTTTGGCATAAACCGTAGGTTTGCAGCTTCACCCCAAATGAGAAGATATAGTCCCATATAAATAATTTTCCGCTGTTGCATTTCCTGTTGGATGTTTGGTAACCTGTACTTCAACAAAACAATAGAATGAAGCCCACTGGCATCTTTTTGGAAGAAATATTTCAAAACACTGCTCGCAGAACAATTATTAAAGTTCCATGTGACAAATAATTCCATTTCAATGTTTTCCCTAAGTATCTACACCTTAAAATCACAAATAATTCCATTTCAATATTTTCCCTAAGTTAAGATTGCACATGATATAACAGTCTTCGTGAAAATATTGCCAATAATAAATGGAAGCTTAAACATCAACAGCTTTACAACACCACAAAAGTCCACAAATCTTACCAAAGGCTGGATTTTCGCCCTAAATACTTGTGCCATTTCCTGTAGTTCTTAAATATCTTTTTCATAACATCATTCAGGGCATGCTCATCCAACTGAAAGCACACAGAAGAGCAACATCATTATCTATAATTTTCATGTTCAAATCAATATCCTTGTGAAAGGAAATGTCTTAGCGTAGCATCAAAGACAATCAAGTTCAATGGTACATAGAGAACCTTTGGTAGTGGCTCATGTTTTGTGGTCTTCCGTATGTGTACATTGGCAAGAAGCAAAATTAAGTGCTCCCTCTGATTAGCTACATTGTCCTTCTGCACATCATTCATCAATTTACTAAGCCACAAAGTTCCAGTCTCCACACATTAAGTCAATAAAAGAATTTAGAACAATGCAAACTCCAAAAGATCAATATACATTTTTGCCTTGAATCTAAAACCAGTATTTAGAGATTTGCATGCAAATTTGCAGTAAATTGAAAACAAATTACCTGAAATCCAAACATAGCTTGAAGCCAATCAAGAAGATCTTAATTTGTTCCTGGTTTGTGGCGGTTTTCAGGCCATGTCAGTCCACGGGTGTTGCGGAGAGCTGTCACTGCAGCTTTAATCTACAGACACGAGTGAAGAAGATGCATCAACATTGTTTTCTAGAAACGTCAGTAGTCATAAATACAATAGTGTTCAAGTTCACAATTGAATATTTGCAAGGGATATCAATAAACCCAAGCAATTGAATTTCCATGGCCACCAACCTCAAGAAACTGCATAATTTCTTGATTTGCCCTAGCTGGATCTAAAGGAATAATATTATAAGGCATGTACATATCTGCTTTTTTCTCAACATCTTTACCAGCTTCCATAATCTGCATGGAAATCAGGATTCAGAGCACATTTTTGGATAGCTTTCAGTTATGCACTTACTACTTTAAGTCTTGAACCATTCAAAAGTTCTACTAATCCAGCCAGCTTTGAATATTTTAGACATATTTCTTAATGCAATTTAATTTATAAGTTTATTTCCAAAATAATTGCTAATAGGTTAAAGGGCATTGTATCAGGTTTTCTCTCAGATGAACAGTTCACTTTCCTCTTCAATAGTTGAATACATGATGCAGTAGGCATTGCATAGTAAGGAATGCATACAGCTAAGTCAAGGAAGCTACCTTCAGAAATCCTAAAAATTGACCTTGCCAAGGCTTCTGATAGGGTTAATGGCTGTTTCTCATATTACTGCTTCTCCAATGGGGCATTATGTTGCAGACTGTGAACTAGATCATGGGATGTATCTCTTTAGTCTCATTTGCAGCGTTGATAAATCGGTCTCCTTCTGGGTTCTTCACAGTTTCTATAGGTTATAGACAAGGCTGTTCTTTATCCCCCTTCTTATTCTTGTTAATTACAGAAGTTTTAAGTATCAAGATCTCAATGAGAGCTAAAAGGGATCAAGATCTCAAAGTCTGTACATATCACACATCTCTTTGTAAATGATTTTATAATCTTTGGTCATGGTTCAGTTACAGAGTTGCAAAAAATTAAATAGTTGTTGGAGCTTTATCGCAAAGCCACAGGAATGATGATTAATATGAACAAGTTCGCTATCTTGACCAATGAACTATCTGATGAGGTAAAAAGGAAAGATGAATCTTTTATATTTTTCCAATGCAATTCTGTGATCTGGATCATGGGGTGAAATATCTTGGTTTTCATTCAAAACCAATTAGTTATTGCTTTGAAGATTGGATATGGCTATATAACAAGTTAGAAGCTAGAATATCTCTCTAGTGTAATAGATGGTTATCTTGTGGAAGAAGATTGGTCCTAATAAAAGTAGTCCAAGAGAACACTCATGTTTACTGGATAACTATTGCTAAGATTCCTATGTGAATCTTCAACAAAATTCAAAAAAATCGTCTCATCTTCTCTGGACAAGGAAAAGAGCACAAGAAGGAATTCAATTGGTTAAGAGAAAAACACTGGCAACTCCAAAAGAAGCAGGGGTGAGGGGTAAAACATATCTACCTTTCCAGTTGGGCAGTTGTAGCAAAAAACCTTTGGAGGATGGTATACAATAATGGCCTAGGTGGGAGAGTATTGAAAACGAAATACCTAAGAGGGATGACAACGGAGGAATGGTTCAGAGTGGAAAGTTGAAATAGGTTCAGTGAGCCTCTTTAGTATGGAAAGCCCTGGTAAATGCTTTCCCCTATTTCAGAAAATGGGTATCTTGGTTAGTGGATAGTTAGGCTATTGGTGATGGATCCTGAAAGAGCAAGAGTTAGCACTGTCCCTGATAACTAAGATTACAAGGAAAACTAACTTTGTGCAAATAAAATTCAAACAACGGCATTTGCACATAAACATAAGCCTCATTACTTCAATAAATAGTAAATTAAGCTCAACAGCTAAAAAATACATTTTAACCATGAATACATTGTCTACAATACTTACAGGTAATGATGAATATTTCTGTAAATCATCTTTGTCTGTGTTTTTGCTTGATGAAGCTTTAATGACTGATTCAACACTAGGCCTGCTAGGACACCATTTAAACTACATGAAAATGAATCTTTTACATAAATTATATTAAAAAATAGTTCTACTTAATGTTAAATGCATTCCAGAAATCAGTTGTCATTAAACTGTTTGTCAAAACCTCTACACCAAGAAAACACTAAAACTCAGCAACCTACACAAAGCATATCAGCAGTTCAGAGGCTTCAGGTGAAAGGGGAGTTATCTAATGCTTTGATCCATGACTTTTCGTGACTACCAAATACCCTTTCAATCCATTTTGGGATTTCTCCTTTTCTTAAAATTGGTGGAAAGCCATTTTCAGTACGGGACCATTTGTTATTCCCCTCAAACTGCTAGCTAGAAGGTCAGGTCTAAGATTAACCAGTCGATAAGAGACAATGAATTACTAACTGATGCGTGCATCCAGAAACAAATTATTCCACAAGTCTTAGGGCCAACCACTGAAGTATGTCTAGTTTTCCCTGATCAAGCTGTTGTTTTGTATACCTCAACGGAAAGAACCTCTGACGTACCCAGAGAAACAGGTCCTCATAGACCCATGAATTAAGGCCTCCCGCAAGATCTGAAGAAATTATACTATTGGCGAATTCCCTCGAAAGATACTCAATATGAGAGATGCCCCAGAACAAGATAACCTTTCACCTAAAATCCTGTATATCAGAACATATAGCATTGATTCCCCCACGGGAGGAGATTAAGAAGGATCCCAGCTGCTACCCCACCCTTTAACACAAATGATAAGCTGCAAGAAGAAAACAGGGTAATGAAATAAATGCTAGTATTGCTCAGCCATATGACAATGGTGTTTTTCTGCTGCGAAGTCTTCACTGATATTGGGGATTTGAGGGTGGAAGCAAAACTCCCGCCAATTTTCTTCCCTCCATTTCATTCGCCAACTTACCAATGGAAATGAACCTATTTATTGTACACGAATGGAAACATAGTTATATATGCATAAAATGAAAAATGAGCAATAAATAAATACTAGGGAGGTAGTGTTTGATTATCCCTTGGTGGAGAACTATGGCACTTCATAATGTATGAGAATTAGGTTCTTATTCTTTGGACCTCGAGACACCTACTAATTCATTTGAAAGAATGGGTGCATGAGAAATAGTTCAATATTATTGATTAAAACTTTACAAAACTATTAATCATTTTTATTAATTTATAAAATAAATAAATTATCAATGGTTACTTTTATTTTCATATGTGATGCCTTGCGCTTATAGATATACTATGCAGGATTATGCTTGTGAGCAAGTTATAGTGATCACGTGTAAGAGCATAGAAATAGATAAAAATATGAACCTTATTCAGTACATGATTATAAAATACAAATCATATGACCTTTATGACTCAAAATTTTGAGATATTTTTATGATATAGCTTTTATGATTTCAAATATTTGAGATGTTTTTATTACATGCATGATCATTGCAGTTATTCACATTCTTAGAACTTCAATGGTATTAGTTTAAGTGAATTTGAATGGAGAACTATATTTAATTTTTATATATTAATATCCAAACAAATATAAAGGGGATAAGGTACAAACATGATTACATGCTATACATTTATATAGAAGTGAACATGATCAATTCAAATTTGACATGACGATAATAAAAATCCATTCACAAATATTAAGTCAAGTGAATGACATTCAGATAGACACCTTTTAATTAAGATTAAAATTGATATGAAGCTTAATATCAATAAAAAATTAGTAGGGAGGCTCCTATTTTTATTTTATTATCCCTTGCATTTATTTTTAATGTTATAAAACTCTTTCAACAAGTAGTTTTCTCTTTCACTAACCACTGCTATTATAAGCAAACCTTTCTTTTTCTTTGGGTGGTGATTCTTTTACTGTGACATCAAGGTGAGATTCAAAATGAACCAACCAATGTTTTACTTGTGAACAAGTGTGAGCTTGTTACTTGACTCTCCTATGGACCTAAGTATGTTTCTAATGAGTAGTGACATGTCTTGACAATATGGTTCTCCTTCATTGCCAATGCATGAAAATGAAGTAGAAGGTATGTGACCACATGGCATGGTATTATTAGGAAAATGCGTGTAATATTGTAATTTTCTTCTTTAACAAATCCAATAGTATGAAATACACAACAACCTATATAAAAATTCACTAGATTGTGTGCTCATTTGAGGTTGTGGGTACCTCTAATCAGTTCGTCTCCATTTCCAAAATAAACATAAGCTTTATACCCACTAGCACATAAACATAAACTTTAAGGAAAACATATTTAAATTGAATACAGAACTAGTAACAACTAGCACTTGCAATTGATCAATTTATGCGCCGTCGCTTAAGCGACGCTTTCTAGGCTAGCCGTCACTTAAGCGACGCTTATGAGCCTAGTCGTCGCTTAAGCGACGCTTATGACCATAGTTTTAAAAAAAAAATTAACTTTGTGATTTTTGGTAGGTTTAAAAGAAAAAATCCACGCGCCGTCGGAAGTAACCGTCGGATTTTGGATCGAAATGTAGTAGTGTCTGTATGACATAGATCTACGTTGTATGTCTGGAAGCTATGTCCAAGTTTGAGTCCTCTATCACATGGATCTATGTTGTATTCTAGTAGCCATGCTTTTTTATTCCACTCATAGATCTGCCTTGTATCGGTATGCAACTATGAGTTTGGTTACTTGTGTTTATGAGTCAACATACTGATGTACTACAAATTCCTACTTGACAACATGCTCTGATCTAGCCAACATTTTCATCTCCTGGCAACAACTTGTTCTCAAAGCTCTCGTTTATCCTATCCCTCTAAGACTCATGCTTTGGGGGGCATCCTGTTATACCAAAATCCTATCACCATCATGTGATAAGACATTTGACATACCTATTTGCCCTGAATCCCAGCTTCTGGAGTGGAAACTAAATGGTTTTTCATCAATCATACATGAAAATTCCTAGCACCGCGCATGCCCCTTTATCCAGGAGCAGTACCCTTGTTCGCACCGCCCATACTCAGTTTCCCATAAGTGGTGCCATTGCTTATAGGCCTTATTCCATAAGCGGTTATTACCAGAACCGCTTTGTCACTAAAGGAAAAATGCGGTACCTTGGGTAAAAAGAGAAAAAGAGAAGCTTCTTGAGGATTCTAGATGATAAGCCTTGAGATATCCCTTATCCCTACTGTAGTGGGTCAGTTGAGCTCAAGATCCCCCATCCTAGGATCTTGGAGGCCACCTCACCCACAAATATCTCAACCTATCCTATCCATATAGCCTTATAAATACAAGCTTATGGACATGGTTGAGGGGGAGAAAACTGAAGGTATTTTTATGCTGTTGGATTGATCCTTGGCCCAAGATCATTTGGAGAGAGAATATAGAGCTAGATTCAGAGCTCTTGGGGATGAGAATTTGGTTTCATGGAGATGCATGTCAACACTAAGGCTTGGTTGTAAACTTCTTCATATTTCATTAATGCAAGTTGATTTTTGTCCCACATATGTTGTTGTTGTTATGATTTCGCATATATGTTGCTAGATTCCTTAGTCACTAGCATATATTAGTAGATCATATTCTGGTTGCTTTGATCTATTTCATGTTGAGCTTGATTGCAGGTACATAGATGGACTAGAAAATCCTTGTATTTTAGATATCTACAACATCTAGGGAGAGTGTTCAACCTCTGTCCTCTATTTGTTCTGGATCTGAACCATTCAGACCAGTGGAACACCTTGCTGTCCACAGGAGGTTAAATATTCCAGCTAACATCATGCTAGGATGGTCCCATACCCGAAATGTTTCATCTCTCCTTGCCGACGTTTCATCAGTTGATCTTTGAACACAGGTAGTAGTGCCTCAACCCAGTTGAATCCTGTGGGTGCCATGGCCTCTAGGTCATACATCATGTGTGACCAGGATGCTTGGTGGGGCCCTTGGATCCCTGCCATCCTCTTCATAGTAAATAGGATAGTCGGAAGCGGTAGATCCCTCATAGCCTTGATAGGGATCTTCTTACCTGAAATATTTGTTCCTATAAAGCAGTGGAAAACAATAATCTCCTCTGTAGTTATGTCCCCTCCTTGGGAACCATTCAGAGAAATAGGTTCTCCTTGTCTAGACAAACCCGTGAGGAAATAAATATCCTCCTCCTCCATAGTCACAATATGGGGTCCCACCTCAAAGTGCTACCATTCTGGATTCCACATCCGTAGGATGTACTCCAGTAATCGTGCATGCGAAATCATGCTAGGAGCACAGAATAATTTTAAGAGACCAAAGCCTCATAGGTCATCTATGCAACTCACATCTCTTGTGGCATGGGAATCGTCATCATCATGTTGTCTCTCCTTCCAGATCACGATTTTTTACCAAATAGCATGTCAAAAACCATTAATGAGCCATTTAGAAGCATATTCAACCATTGAAATTGCTCAATTTTTTTTATTTTGACTAGGGCTTATGTTTTTGGGGCATCACGGTCGGCACCGCACCTATCACCTTAGAATAGAGTGGTGCCACCGCTTGAGCAAACCTAAAAAAATGTAGTTCTTATTGGGAACCGCTCTTCCGTAAAGGCTAGAAGCGGTACCCGACATGCACTTTTTAGGTTTTCCCTTAGGTCCCCAAAACTCAACAAAAAAAAATGGAAACCATGGAAATGAAGAGAGCGATTCCAGCTCTTACCCGGATCTAACGGCTCAAAAAACGAATGGGTGATGGCTCTGCAATCTTCGACTGAAATCTGCACTCCAATTCTCCCAAAATACTCTCCAAGGATGGTAAATGGTAAATGAGTTGGTTTTTTACTATTTACTTTGGTTTTTATAAAGGATTTTTAATTATTTTTAATATTTTTTAAATATTTTTCATTAAAAATACCCTTTATATAGTTCATAAAAGTTAATTTAAAATGTTTTTGGGAGACTAATGTCCTTTTTAAAAGTTTTACAGGGATAAAAAATGAATAGTTTTGTCTATGGGGAAGTTCATTTTTTACTTTTTCCTACTTCTGAAAAATTGAAAAGGTCCTTGAGCGTTCATTTTGACACTTTGATCATGCTCCCTAAACCTAGTATCAAAGTCCCAAGTATTTTTCGATGCTTTTCAGGCTCGTAAGAAACCATTCATCATGAAAAGAAACATAATGGAGTCTTCTTTAAACTTTTCCCAGACTTCCTAAATGTGAAAATATTGTCGAGCGAACTTGTCTTCTTCACGCTTGTAAGAGTACTTGAAGAGTCATATTTCTAATGGTAGTTTATCTCTTTTCCATATCGTATTAACTAATTATGAAAAAAGACTCTATGGAGTCTTCTTCCATTTTCATTTAGACTCTTTGAACGTGAATGATGCCGAGTTAAATTTCATTGGGCTCGTAAAACAAAACAATGAGAGACCCTACTTTGCGATCGAAACCCTCCATTCTCAGGTTCGTAAAATGTATGAGAATGGAATTGTCTTCATATGAGCTACAATGAGTGTTTGTTACCCTCTTTAGACTCGTAAAAACAAAAAGTGGCACTCATCAATCATGATGGGGAAATTAAGGGAAGGGAATCAATTCATTTTGCAAATAAAATGGCAATTTGTAGTCACCTTTGAACATGGCACTTGTCTGCATTTCATTCAGTCAGCAGTGGGTAATCAGCTTGTTTCTGAGTCAATTCACTTTCATGATTCATGTCACTCCTTTGAGTCTTTCAAAGAATGCATTGTGCTCTGCCTCATCAAGTTAAGGCTACCAAGTATTTTGTCGTGCCACCCAATGTTCAAAGGGAAGTTGAAATGTTACCTCTGCAGTCAAAACAAACTTTTGTGTTAGTACCTTTTGAGTCAGTCCTATGGTTACATCATCTACAACATTCAAGAACTTTGTTCTGAGTTTCATGTCGTTGATGTGGGATTCATCATGGCCTTCCTTCGACGAGACTATTCCTGTTGACATCAGCTCATCATCCAGGAATTAGATTTAGAAACAAGTTTAGTACCTTGACATATGTATTCCTTAATGATAGATTCTCTCTCTCTCCACATAGGTTCACATCATTGGCCATTGATCGATTGACTCGACTGAGTATTCAACATCAAATCATCTATTCACACTCGGTAGATTGTATTAGGGTACGTTGGGAATCATTGACATCAATGTTGATCTCCCTTGCACTTGTTAACAGTTCACATGATTGATCAGTAATCAAGTGGTTTCTACCATGTTCGACTTCAAATTATTGTAATCAAATGGATAGAATTGTACTTTGTGGAATACTAGACAAAGACCCTGGGTATATGTTAAAAGAAATCATAGATTTCTCCCTAGGTTGTGATGGAATATATTGTATGAAGTCCCAATATGGATCCACATTTGTATAGTCATGGTTGTGCTCGAATTTGTGCTCATTTGGCATAGATATACAGTGTATTTCTAGTAGCCATGTCCCAAGCTTGAGTCCTCTATCACATGGATCTACATTGTATTCTAGTAGCCATGTATGTTAATATCTCTCATGGATATGCCTTGTATTGGTATGTATCCATGATGATGACACATTTGCTCACGAGTAAAAAGTATTGATGTATTGCAGATACTTGGTTGATGATGATCTTCGATCAAGCTAATTCTTTCCTCGAAGTGATAAATTTCTCTTTCAAAGCTTTCACCTATCGTATTCCTCTAGAATCATGCTTCAGGGGGCATTCTGTTACACATAAATCTTGTCATCATCATGTGATGAGTTCTCCAACATTAGTATTTTCCCTAAATCCCAAGTTGTGAAGTGAAAATGTTGGCCCAAACTTCAATCCTGCATATGAAAATACAGCACCACTTCTTCCCTTAAGTCAAGGAGCGTTACCTTCCTCAGTAATGCCTATAATCTCTTGACAGTAGGTGGTTCCACCTCCTTTACCTCTTGTTCAAGGCACATTTCTTCCCTATCACTGCTCTATCATAGTGAAGTAGAAGCAGTGCCCTTGGTAAAAAGTGAAGAAGAGAGGTTTCCACGAAGCTTCTTGAAGGAAGGCTTCGTGGCACCCTTATCCCTACACCTAAGGACCACATCAACTCAAGATCCATCCTTTTGGGATATCCTATCCACCTCACCCACCATTTACTCAACCATTATTATCCTCCCAATGCCTATAAAAGTAGGCTCATATCCCATGGTTGGGAGAGAGCAATGTTATCCTGTTGGATTGATATTCTGGCCTAAATTAGTAGGGTGAGCATAGAGGGAGAAAGTTGGAGCTTTTTGGGGACAAGACATTGGCATTGTGAAGGAGCATATCGACACTAATGCAAAGCTTGCAAACTTATTCTTCATCTATTAATGTAAAGTATGTTGTGTTATTATCATGTATTTTACTGTTGGATTCGTTAGTCACTGACATAGATCTGTCGTTTATATTCTGGTGCTTTTGATTTTGTTTCCTGGTTTCATGTGATTATGCAGGTACATATGTGAAGAGCTATCACCATAGGAAACATGTACATTGCTTCATCAAAGGGACTCATTCCAAATCTCCACAAAATCTAGGTGAAGTCTTCCATCTATGTTGTAACTCATTTGTTCTAGATTTGAACCATTCAGACTAGAGGAACAAATCCTGTCCGCAGGAGGTGCATTTTTCCTAGCAACATATATATAAAAAATTTACATATGTGTGTGCAAATGTTCTATGTGAATGAATGCCTACTTAAGGTTCATAAATTTTATGTTAAAATGAATTTAAATATGAGCAAGATATCAATCTAAGAAAAAATCTGCTAAGAAATATGCCATAGCATTTAAATGTCTCGGGATATGCTGATAAGAGACATTCTTAAAAGACCTTTCTAAAATCCCAACTCTTCAGAATGTACAAAGGAGTAGGGGGTTCCGTATGGTGTAGACTCGGTTTAATTGATGTACTACCAACTCCAAGTCTAGGTAAACCCTAATCTGTCTTAGATCATTGGCCAAGGCTCTAGTCAACAAACCAATCACTGCATGATACTCTGCGATATTGTTTGTCACAGGGCCCAAACAAGTTCCACCTGAACTCACCATATCACCTGTCGGAGAGTACAATACCCAGGTTGGTGACTCAAGATTCAAGGCGTAATGATTAACACCATCTGCAAAACTGGTATAGGTGTTCATATGTTCATTTTAAACATAGGACTACATAAGTAGGGTTGTGAAAGATACATCTTACATTCACACTAAATCCACACTTTTCAAAAAACACACAACACTCTATAAACAGTGTTTACAATAAACCTATGTTAGATGTCCTAGACATAGTATTTTTTGAGGTCGAACCCATTGCAAGGCTCTCCCAAGGGTATCCCATCATAAAATACTAACTCATAAGCCCCTTTCTCTAAGACATGACTAAAAATATAAGGCCCATGCCACATAGATTCCATCTTTCCAGCTCTGAACTTGTCGTGTTTCTGGTCATAGGTCAAGACCAAGTCACTTTCATTGAAAGAGCAAGGTTGAATGGATCTGTTGTATTGAGATTTCATTCGTCGTTTGTGCACCTCATTTTATAACGCAACATCATGACGAGTCTCATCAAGATTTTTTAAATACAAGAAATGTTCTTCTTCCAAGGTGGTATTGGGTAATAGTTCTACAATGTGTTTTAGAGAAGGAATTTCACACTCTATTGGAAGAATGGCCTTTAGTCCATACACCAACTGAAATAGTGTAAAACCAGTGGATTTTTTTATGGTGATCTGGTAGGCCCATAATGCGGAAAAAGCTGCAAAGTCCAATTAGACTTAACTTGTCCTACCATTCGTTGAAGCATAGTTTTTAAGAATGATTGATATCTTCAACTTGGAAATTGGCCTGTGGATAGTAGGGTGTGGAGTTGTCATGACGAAATCCTAAATTAGCACTTAATTATGCCATCATCTTATTTTGAAAATGTGACTTGTGATCAGTCACAATGAACCTAGGGATCCCAAATCTAGAGATGATATGGTTGAATAGAAAGAGATCAACTGTCTTACCATCCTCGACATAAGTAGGCATAACCTAATCCCATTTAATGAAGTAGTCTACGACCACAGTAATGTAGCCATGCCCTTCGAATGAGGTAGGTCTACAATGCATGAAATTGATGCCCCATTTTGTAAAGGGGCCAACTGATATGACAAGATGCAACAAAACCGGATGAGTGTGATTTTTTGATGTGAACAACTGACAAGGTGGGAATTTTTTTATGGTTTCCATGAAATCTTTAAATATCGAGGGCCAAAAATACCTAACGTGTAATATTTTTGGGGCAGTAGCCAACCCAAAAGCATGACCTCCACAGGATCTGAAGTGGCAATCATTTAAAAAAATCTCATCTTCTTCATGAGTGAGACAACGTCATAATATTGTATCAATGCCACAATGTTAAAAAGTGTCATTGATAACAAGGTAGTATTTGGTGTGGTGACAAATGTGTCAAAGTTCATGACAAGTTGCTTTGGGATGAAATTGTTGTGTCTAGAGATAGAGAATTAAATCTCCATACTAGGCATTAGACCTACTAATGAGGAACAATTGATCATCAGGAAATGAATTGATGGGCTTTGTTTCCTCAGTAATATGGGGAAGGTCACACATATGATTGGTGAAGATGAGAGACTTCTTAGAACTGGATTTTGCAAATTCCAACTCAAATTCTTGGAGAAATACAATCCAATGTGAATATTCCCCCCTAGCACTTGATGAGTCAAGATGTAATACATGGGATTATAATTTGCATATACTGTGGTTGCACGGAGAAAAATGTAGTGACAAAACTTCTAAACGACAATGACTATGGCCAGAGCAAGTTTCTCCACACTTTAATATCAGGTTTCAGAGTCCAAAAGACTCTTACTCAGATAGTCGATCACATGTTCATGATTGTATTTTCCTGTCTAAACTAAAACCATACCAATGGTTGACAGGGATGTAACCACATACATGGAATAATCCTTGGTATAATTGGGTGGTTGCAAGACAGGTGCATGCGTTATGGCATGTTTGAGGTTATTCAATGAATGCTGTGCCAAGTCATCCCAAACGAAGGGGGTATCCTTCTTCAGTAAATGCATGAAACCATGTGTTTTTTTAGCGTAATTACATACGAAACGTCATAAAAAATTTTCATTCCCTTGAAAACTTTGAAGTTTAGTAACATTTGTTGGGGCAGGTAAAGCCAAGATAGCTTCGATCTTCAGAGGGTCTATGCAGATTCCATCCTTGGACACAATAAAACCAAGTAGTCGACTAGTCTCAACAAAGAAAACACACTTGTTTGGATTTAACTGGATGTTATAGTTGTGAAATTTGAGAAAAATGGCTCTCAAATGATCAATGTGGTGATCCGCTGGTTCGAATGAGCAGGAAGGTCATCAATATAGGGTTCCACAATGTTGTTAATGTCATGGAAATCATATGACATGGCGCGTTGGAAGGTAGAACCAACATTATTCAAACTAAAAGGCAGTTTTCTATAGGAAAAGGTTCCCCATGGGAAGATAAAATCCCTCTTGTGTTGATCGGATGGGAGTATCTCAATCTGGTTGTATTCAGAAAATCCATCCATGAATAAGAAGGTGACACTTCCGACGCATTTGTTGATGATTTGATCAATGTACATGGTGGGAAAGTTGTCTTTAGGACAAGCTCGATTGAAATATCGAAAATAGATAGAAACCCTAATAGTACCCTATTTTTTGTTGACAAGGACTATGTTATACACCCATTCAGTCAAAGGCATGGGGTAGATAAAAACAGCCTTAAGAATTTTTTCAATCTCTTCCTTAATGGCGGTTGCTTTCCTAGGATGTACTTGCCAGGGTTTCTGATGAACTAGCTTGGCGCTAGGGTAAGTCTTGATCTCATCAACAATGATAGATGGATATATCCCTAGCATTTATTCATAGGTCCAAGCGAAAATATCTCTAAATTCCTTAAACAAGCCCGTATAAGAGAGTATCTCTAAAGGGGAAGAATTATGGCTTATATGCATGTTCTCTATGATGTTGGGTTTCACCGATATATCAACAAAAATAGTCTTGGTAATATTATTCAAATTACCCTCAGACTCAACATCATGGGTGAGTACCGGGGGATAAGGATTAGTTAGAATATCAGATGAAACCATTGTTGTGAACTGTTCTTCTACCATATGGAAATTGGGAAGGACAGAATATCGATGGTGATGATCTTTCAAAGGTGTCTCATATAAGGAAATAACTTCCATGGTGGACTCATCAAAGGGGAGTGTATGTAAAAGATAATCTAGATATGGGATTCTAGACAATATGGTAGGTGGTATGTATCTGAAGCCACCAAAAAATGATCGTTAATGGTAGTGTCACTGGTGGACTAAATGGCCTTGTACATTTATTCAAAAGGGCTCACTGATTTCAAATAGAAGGAGGATTTGATAATGAAAAGACTCCCATGAGTGAGGAATATTTGAGAAGACCCACTCCAATGTTCTAATATTGAGGGGTTGTGGAAGCCAAAAGTGGAATAATTTTTACAGTATTGGAAGTTGCATCTGGTGAACATAAATATAATGGGTCAATGGTTACAATATTTATTTGGAATGGGAACTGGACTACCCGAAAAACAGATGAAGCAACGGATTGCATTGCATAGAATCGGTTTCGAATTAGAAGAATATTGTATTCTAAAGGAGTTTCAACAACTTCAATGTGAATGGAGACTGATTTCCCCCCCAATTCTACCTGGAGAGAGAGAAATAATACATAGGGTTGAAAACCACGACCATCAAAATCCTTTAATGTTGTGGGTGAACGGTTGATATCGGGAGAATTGATAGCTCTCCAATAAGATAAATACATGGCTAAAGTTGAGGCTCCCTCATCCAATATTGTACAACAGATTATCTTCCCAATAGATTTCGTCGACAATTGGAAATCGAATTGGTGGGAGAGCCTAGATTTAAAATCATCTAGCTTGAAGGAGATATGTTATTGTTTTCGTGATCGAGTGCTCCAAGAACTGATAGCAAGTTCTTCTACTATGTAGGACATGTTTGGAGTACCTCGAGAGTTGACATAGTGCATGGTGCTTGAGACATATCTTTGAGTATATTATAGTACTGGATGATACGTGCATTAGGATTGAGCACATATTTTTGAAGTGTTCTCTTAGGTGGGAGGAGAATTGCATCAAGAGAAGGTTTTTTAATTTGAAGACCATTAGTTGGAGGAGTTGTAAAACACCTAGAACTGAAAAATAAATATCTATTATGTATTTCATGAAACATTATGTTAAATTTATTGTAAAGTTGTATGACCAAGTCGATCAAGGATGAATGTAATTGAAGAATTATTTATTTTAATAATTAAATAAAAGAGACACCTACACAAGGGAGACTCTTGAATGAGTGTTCATTGACCCACTAGGAGGAATGAGCAGCTCTAGAAGGCTGGTTGACAAGTGGCAACACCAACATTTCACTTTCTAGCTGTTGTAGGAAGCATAATCCCTAAAAATGTCGTCATGTTCCCTGAGAGGGGGAACTGAGATGGTGGATCATTTAATTCTAAAAAATTACCCAAAGACCAAGACAATCTTATAAATACCATCAAATTGAGCAATAGGATCACTACTCATTATATTTTCAAGTTAATGTACCTTGTGACCACTACAAACTGAAATAGTCAGGCACATAAGGAATTTGATGAGGGGATAGCTAAAGTGGAATTGTTGAGTTAAGTCTGCTACTAAGTGTTGAGTTAAGTCTGCTACTAAGTGTTGAGTTAAGTCTGCTACTAAGTGTCGGCTATTATCCAGTGATCTTTGTCCTAGTGGTTCAGTGAACAAGATCGAGGGTCCTAAGCAAGTAATCTTGGCTGCTTAAAGAGAAGTTTGGGTGGAACAGTCTCCTTTGGGTGTTTGTCCCCTTCTGCATATTATCTAGCTTCTAACTATTATTTGAGTTCTAAGTCTAAACTATTATTTGGAATTATACTCAGTTGCTGAAAGTAGAATGACTAGAGATGTTATGATCTTTACATTTGAAAGTTGTCCAAAAATTGTTTTAAGAAAAGAAAATTATAATTCCCTTTAGCCAAAGTTACAGTTTGAATTTACTATTATAGTTATCTTGTTAAGTATACCTTGTAATAGATATTTTACTTTTTTTTCTGTATTATTCGGTTAGTCTAAATATTAAAGGAATTCAACATAGTCATCCAATAAGGGCTAGTGAAACCCTTTAGAAAACTATGATAAACTGGCTAATCATAAAAAGGCTAAACTTGTTAGAGAGTTTCCACAAATCTATCTACGTGTATTTCCCTTATTAATAAATAGTGCTTTCATTAACCAATATACAATATTAAATCTGTACACATAATGTGTGTGTGTGTATATATATATATATATATAAGTCTATTGAAAATAAAATTTGAAGCAACGAAACAAAACCCTTACTTAAAACCACGAATTTTAGGCCTATAACCATATATAGAATAATATTTTTATCTGTACGTTTCTTCTCCAATCTATCCAAGTTTGACCTCTTAAACCAAAACCCTAATTACAGTTAGGGTAATTAAATCTCAATATTTAAAACAAAAATAAAAACCAAGTTTAAAGATTAAGTACAATTAAGGTCTTTTCTTTTAATAAAAGGTACAGTATAATTCCTGATTGAATCAATCCTGCAACTTAATATCAAATTGAGATTATCGACAAGAGACAACACAGGTTACCAACTAAAATCCATTTTGATATTATGATCTACATTTTAAATACGTAGAGGAAAAATATTAACAACCTTTAAACTTCATTTTTCCTTTTTACTATTAAGTATAACATCCAGTATAATCCATTTTAAAACAGTCTAGTCAACCTAATAATAGTTTCATGAATTGTAAACAAAGAATGGCCTTACGGATTCCTTCAAAACAAAAGATAGATACAGGCTCATGTCTGACCTAGTATTTATTTCTCGAACTAAACCTTTTTTTATAAATTAAAAGCAAACAACGATATATTTTTAACAGAGGCTCTACAACCCTTCTTAAAAACCAAAGATGTTAGGGAAAAGGTCTCACGGTCGCATTCAATTCTTTAATTTAAAACAAAAAAATTGTAAAATCAAGATAGTAATTAAGACCACGGGTCTCTTCAAACTATAAAATCCTTTGCTCAAACTAAGTAACAATAATGACAATTGATAGTGGCTTAAAACCCTTTCTAAAAACAAAGCACAAACAATATAAATCCTCATAGCCACATTATTTTATAAAGTAAATAAAAAGAAAAAAAATGTAAATTTAGACATGACAGACGAGAATAATTCTAAATAGAATACTATCTTCATTTTCGTAGCTACTACAAAATGTGCAGAGTATCCTCTGTCAAAGCTTTTTATCCAAACATGTTACAATATTGCTAGAACTCAACACAAGTGGTAATTTTAAAGTGCAATTCCTCATGGGTTCTATATAAAATTTAAAATAAACATTACAATACTGTAACAACGACCGAAGTAGCAACTGTTCAAAAATACATTGTAGAAACCAAAATTAACCTTTCCAAGAAATAGTTGTGGCATAGTCTATACGAATCCACAATGGAAGGGTTACCCCTTTTGGCTCAAATATAAAGAGCCTCACGACTACCAAATACAAATTAGCACCGTGATGCCAATGAAACGAGAGAAGGTGCCTTATAAAAACACAGAACATGCCATGTATTTTCAGACGACAGGGCCATGAAGTTCCCGAAACAAGTCTTACCTAATTGTCAGCCTCATTAGCGCATCAACCAACTGAAACTTGTAGCTACTGAGCATGGCCCTGTAACCCTCCTGCACATTTCAAATTCGGAGGTCAAACAATGTAGTATATAAAATCAATTTATGACTTAATATTTTTGTTCATCACAAAGTTTAGGAGAAACATTTACCTGGTTTTACAACTTCTTTTTCTCACATACGAAACCAACAGCACCATCGAAATCTCGTGAATGTATAGGAAAGGAGGAAGTGAAACAAGGACTGATAAAATCAGCTTGTCCACCCTTGGAAAATACCTTTGAAACTACATAGCAGAGCAAACAAAAAAAACTAGCAGAGCTTCACAGAGCGAAAAAACAAAAGAGCTAGGCTTCACGCACACTTCATGGAGAAGCTCCACCATTTTCAAAAAAAGCATTAAACCCATAGGGTTTTTCCCTAATCCTTTTGATCGTCGGCTAGGGAATTTAAGGCACCCTCATGGATTGCATGTGGTATCTTTCAATATACAGCTCGTACACATTTCTTTTCCAACTACCACTTCGACAACGTGTATTCATCCTACCATGCATTCGAGAGCCTTATGCACCTTTGTATAGTGCATTACAATATGAATTTGATTTTGAAACATAACATAGCATAGTATGGGAGTTTATGCTCTTTTTTCCTTATGGTATAACTTAAACATGTGTTGTTTTGACCCCTTTGATTAGGATGTTGGAATATCCTAGTCTAGGACCATGCCACCTTAGTTAGGAAATTTGAATCCTTGATCTCATTCACCTGCACAAAGAGTAATGAAGTTTCATGCATTAGCCTTAAAGGATAAGTAAGACTTGATGCCTTTTCCTTTCCTAGATCATAGGTAGGACCCAATAAACTAGAAAACGAAAAGAGTATTTATGATTTTTGCAACCAATAGAGTCTTAAAAGTAGCAGTGGCAACAAACTAATAACAACTAGAAGCATAATGAAATATCGACATAATGTCGTAAAAAGAGACATGCTGACAGAAACACTAAACATAGCCATATGAGTTTTGTAGTTCAACTAAAGTATTTGGTTATTGTTATCACAGCAAGAAAAGTGTGAATTATAACATTGCATAAATTTATTAACCTAGGAGTTTATAAGTGTACATATAGTAACTATTTTATTTTTATTATGAAATTTAGAGATGTTACAGGTGGTATCAGAGTGAGGTTCCAAACACTAGGCTTGATTAGCTCACTCGCATACGGACAAGAAAACAAATATTATGACTTTGTTTTACATTTATTTATGTACAGAAATATAAAATTTGTTTTGCAGAAAAATGAAAGGTGTTGAAGCATCTGCTGAAAATGGATCTCAGCACAACAATCCAGACAATATTTATGTGGAACTAAATAATCCACCTTCCAAGTTACTACAAACAGTTAAATAATGAAAAGATGAACTACAAACTATAAAAATAGATAATGAAATAATTCTAAAACTGAATCAGATGTAATTAGACAAAATACATAATAGAGGAAAAGATAAAAGAAATGTTTATGAAATTGATTATGAAGCAATATCCTACAAACATAAGGGAAAGAAAGAAAAATATTCTGATAGTGAATCTTCTTCAGAAGTTAATGCAAGGTCACATAGGGGAAGATATAAATACACAAGTGAAAGTAGTGAAAGCGATTGTAAATCTAGGATAAGGAAGTATAAACCTTATGAAGAGATTTCTGGGGAATTTAAAAATATAAATCCACCCATGTTTAACGGAGAAGTAGAAAAAGGTGGAGAAGCCAAGGCTTGGCTATTAGGAATGAAGAAATATTTCTAGATTTATAACTACTTTGACACATTGAAATCCTAGATGGCTATCTACAACCTAATTGGAAAAGATGACATCTAGTGGAAAGACATAAAAAGAGTAAAAAATCTTAAGGAGAAGTACCTAACCTGGAGAGTTTTTAAAAAATATTTTAAAAGGAAGTTTTTATCTGAACAGTACTACGAGGAAAGAGATAAATAATTTTATGAAATAAAATTGGGTTCCATGTCAATGAAAGAGTTAAGTAGCAAATTTCTAAGTTTGTTAAGATGTGTACCTTACATAATTGATGAAAAGACTAAAAATAAATAAAAAATAAATTTGTCTTCCCACTAGCTTCAAGGATAGAATTGAGTTTGATAACCCAAAAGATCCTTGAAGAGGCAATGAGAAAGGCTGATTTATGTTATGAACATAGTAAAAAGAGAGAAAGTTTACCTAACTGAAATAATAAGAGAACAAGTCAATTTGACCAGAAAAGAAAAGGGTTTGAGTCAAATAAGAGTTTTGGGAATAATTCTAAGAATTTATCCAAGAATAACTATCAAAGAGAAGATTTTAAAAATAAAGCACCATAGAATACTACAACACCAAAAGGCAGGGAAATTCCTAGCAATTTTTTTTAAAATAATGAGCATAAGGAACCTGTCAAGTGCTGGGAATGTCAAACACAGCATTATGCCAAGTACTGTCTGAACAGAAAAGGGAACTTCAGAAACGTGCATACTATTCAGGAAGGGGAAATAGTTCAAGATGTGGAAAATGAAATGCCCAGAATAAATGTAGCCTTGGAGAACCGATAGGCAGATCATCAGACTTCCATGGTGGAAGTTCAAGGTATGATACAAAACCAGTCTGTTTCCATTGTGATTGATCCAGGTGCTAGTTTAAGTTATGTATCACCTAGCATAGTGGAAAAATGTGATTTATCTTTGAAAAAAATTGAAAAGCCTTTGCTGGTTTAATTAGCTACCATAACTAAAAGGAAAGTGGTTAATGTTGTTGAAAACTGTGATTTGCTTATGATTCAGTTTAAAAATCAAGTCAAGTTAAATCTGTTACCATTAGGATCTTACAATGTCTTAATATGTATAGATTGGCTAGAAAAACATCAAGTAATTTTAAATTGCTATCAGAAAAATTTTACTTGTTTAAATGAGAAAGAAGAAAGGATTACAGTCACAGGAATACCTAGGAAAATTTCTGTTAGACAAATCTCAACCTTACAGATGAAAAAGACTGTCAGAAAAGGTTGTAAACTCTTTGTTGTACACATAATAAATAATGAACAGTTTGGTAAAGAATATAAGCCAGTATTCTATGATATTCCAATCCTACAAGATTTCTCAGATGTCATCCTGAAAGAAATTCTAGGACCTTTCCTCCAAAGAGAGATCTGTATTTTACAATCGAATTAGTACTAGGAGTGGTACCTAATTTGAAGGCTCCTTATCGAGTGAACATCTTGGAACCGAATGAATTAAAATTACAATTGCAAGAATTTATAGAAAAAAATATGTAAGACCAAGTGTACCCCCTTGAGGAGCACCTGTCCTTTTCATTAAGAAGAAAGACGGTACATTACATCTATGTATTGACTATCGTCAACTGAATAAAATGACAATTAAAAATAGGTATCCTCTGCCCTGCATCGATGATATGTTTGATCAAATACACCGATCGACAATATTTTTAAAAATAGACTTGAGATCTGGATATCATCAAGTCAGGATTAAAGACGAAGATATCTTTAAGACTGCTTTCAGAACTAGATATGGGAACTATGAGTTTGTTGTTATGCCCTTTGGGCTAACTAACGCTCCAACAACTTTCATGTGCTTAATGAATAGTGTCCTAAGTAAATAATTAGACAAATTTGTAGTCTTATTTATATATGACATATTAATTTATTCTAAAACGAAAGAAGGACACGATGAACACTTGTAGATAAAACTACGATATTTAAGAGAACATAAACTATATGCTAAGTTCAGTAAATGTGAATTTTATAAAGATAAGATACAATATCTAGGGAACGTAATATCCAAAGAAGGAATATCGGTAGACCTGGATAAGATCAAAGCAATAATTGATTTTCCTATTCCTAAGGATGTAACTGATGTACGATCCTTTATGGGAATAATAGGTTACTACAAAAAAATTATAGAAGAATTTTCAAAAATTGCAAATCCTATAACATCATTACAGAAAAAGGGAAAGATATTTGTTTGGGATAAAAAATGCGAAGAAATTTTTAATAAATTAAAAGGATTATTAACAAATGCACCCGTTCTAAAAATAGTAGATCCAGACAAAGATTTTGTCGTATGTACTGATGCATGCAACGAAGGTTTAGGTGGAGTACTGACACAAGAAGGTCACATAATTGCGTATGAATCGAGAAAGTTAAAAACACACAAAAATAATTACGCAACTTATGACTTAGAGTTGGATGCCATAATCCATGCTTTAAAAATGTGGCACCATCATCTAATAGGTAAAAGTTTTTTGCTAATGTCTGATAACATAATCTTAAAATATATGTTTAATCAACAAAATCTTAATGTAAGGCAAGCTAGATGGTTAGCTTTCCTTAGCGAGTATGATTTTGAAATCAAACACATTAAAGGGAAAGAAAATAAAGTGGTCGATGCCTTAAGTAGAAATGTAGTAACAAGTTTTGTAGCTTCCATTAGCAGTTATAAAACCGAATTAGAGGATAAATGAGAAGAAAGAATAAAACTGGAAACAAAATACCAAGGTTTAAGAGCAAAAGTAGCTCAAAATGTATCTGAAAATTTAAAAACAGATTACAGTTTAACTAAAGAAGGCTTAATTCTGTATAAAAACAGACTTTATGTGCCTAACATACTAGAAGTTAAACTGCTGATTTTGAATGAAGTACCCAAAAGTCCTTATTCTGGACATCTGGGGCATCAAAAGATGATAACAATGTTGATAAATTAGTAATTTTGGCCTAACATGGAAAACGAAATTGCTGATTTTTTAGCTAAGTGTATATAATGTTAGCAAGTTAAAGTTGAACATCAATACCCAGTAGGTCTTTTACAACCATTACCAATTCCAAATTGAAAGTGAGAAGTCATCAGTCTTGATTTTATAACTGAAATACTTAAAAACCAGAAACAAAATGATTCAATAATGGTAGTTGTGGACAAGCAAAATTAGGAAACACACTTCATACCTGTTAAAATAACTCATAAAGCTGCTAACATTGCCGACATCTTCATGAAAAAAATATTGTGTTTGCATGGAATTCCAAAGTTTATAATTTCAAATAGAGATCCTAAGTTTACTGGTAATTTTTGGAAATATTTATTTAAAGGACTAGATACCAAAGTAAATTTTAGTACTACTTATTATTCGCAAGTGGATGGACAAACATAAAGAGTTAATCAAGTACTAGAATATATGTTACAAATGTATGTTAGACATTATCCCAAGAAGTGGGAAGATTATTTGCACTTAGTTGAATTTGCATATAATAACCATTATCAAGCTTTATCAAAGCTTAGTCCTTTTGAAATATTATATGGTAGAAAATGTAACACTCCTATTATACAGAGTAATCCAGTAGACAGATTGATGTTAGGACCTACCTTGTTAAAAGAAATGGAACTAACAATGAAACATGTACAAAGTAATTTGAATACTGCTCGGGACAAACAAAAGAGTCATGCCGACCTTAAAATAAATCTAAAGGAATTCCAAGTAGGTGAGCATGTATTTGTTAAGGTAAACCCCAGAAAGAGATCCTTTAAAATAGGAAGATGTGCTAAATTAGCACCCAGGTATTGCAGACCATTTGAAATATTAGCAAGAGTGGGCCCAAGAGAATATCAGTTAGCTCTGCCACCTAATCTTAGAATACATAATGTATTTCATATTTCTATTTTGAAAAAGTATGTACACGATGCTACTCATGTGATTGACTGGAATGTGATTCAGGTAGAACTTGAAGGAGATTTTTAGGTGCAACCGGACTGTATTCTCAATAAGAGGGAATTTTTTCTCTAGAATTGCACCATTGAACAGGTAAAGGTGCAATGGAAACACCTTAGTCTAGATGAAGAAACCTAGGAATTAGAGAGCGATATGTGGGTGGCATATCCGACTCTATTCCAAGAAGACTTAGAATAACTTAAGCAACATTGAGGACGATGTTGAGCTTAAGGGGGGGTGTTTGTAACACACCCATAACTAAAAAATAAATATTTACTATTTACTTCAGAAAACCTAATGTTAAATTTATTGCAAAGTTTTATGACCAAGTTGGTTAAGGATGACTGTAATTGAAGAATTATTATTTTAATAATTAAATAGAAGCGACACCTATCCAAGGGAGACTATTGAATGAGTGTTCACTGACCTACTAGAAGGAATGAGAAGTTGTAGAAGGTTGTTTGACAAGTGGAAACACTAGCACTCCACTTTCTAGATGTTGTAGGAAGCATAATCCCTAAAAATCTGGTCATGTTCCCTGAGAGGGAGAAATGAGATGGTGGCTCATTTGATTCTAAAAAATGACCCAAAGACCTAGGAAATATTATAAATACCATCAAATTGAGCAGGAGACTCGCTACTCATTCTATTTTCAAGTGAATGTACCTTGTGACTGGTACAAACTGAAATAGTCAAGAACACAAGGAATTTGATGAGGGGATAATTAAAGTGGAAATGCTGAGTTAAGTCTGCTACTGAGTGTTGAGTATAGAAAGTTGTTGTGTGGGATATTAGCCAGTGGTATTCATCCTAGTGGTTCATTGAATAGTCTCGGGGGTCCTAAGCAGTTAATCTTGGCTGCTTCAGGAGAAGGTTGGGTGGAACAATATCCTTTCGGTGTTTGTCCCCTTCTGCATATTATCTAGGTTCTAACTGTTATTTAAATTCTAAGTATGTACTTTTATTTGGAAGTATGCTCAGTTGCTGAAAGTAGAATTATTGGATATGTTATGATCTCTATACTTGAAAGCTGTCCATAAATTGTTTTAAGAAAAGAAAATTATAATTTTGTTTATTCAAAGTTAGAGTTTGAATTTACTATTCTAGTTATGCTGTTAAGTATACCTTGTAATGGATATTTTCTTTTCTTCTTGTATTATTCAGTTAGTCTAAATCTTAAAGGAAGTCAACACATTCATCCAATAAGGGTTAGGAAAACCCTTTAGAAAACTATGATAAATTGGTTAATCATAACAAGGTTAAACTTCTTAGAGAGTTTCCAAACATATATATATTTGTATTTTCCTTATTAATAAATAGTGCTTTCATTAACCAATACACAATATTAAATATATACNTACCCCTAATTTCACTAGATATTGATAATTACCTACAAAAATCCTATTGTTGATCCCCCTCCCAATACATATTTCTAATTTAAAAAACCATATTTTTATGATATAATCCTTATTCTTACAAGAAACCCCTTTTTATATCCCCCAATACCTATAAACCCCTTATACATTACTCCTCACCCCCGTAATACTTGCAATATATTGACCATATTTTTCACAATTAAAAACCCCCCTTTATGAATGAACGCGATAAGATATTGCTCAACAAGGTGAATCCCCCGTGATAACTGTATATAGAATAATATTTTTATATGTGCGTTTTTTCTCCAATCTAGCCAAGTTTGGCCTCTTAAACTAAAACCCTAATTACAGTTAGGGTAATTAAATCTCAATTTTAAAAGAAAAATAAAATCCAAGTTTAAAGATTAAGTATAGTTAAGGTCTTTTCTTTTAATAAGAGGTATCATATAATTCCTGATTGACTCAATCCTGCAACTTAATATCAAATCAAGATTATCAACATATGCAACAAAATGGGTTATGAGCTGAAATCCATTTTGATATATTATCATCTGCATTTAAAATATGTAAAGGAAACATCTTAACAACCTTTAAAGATTATTTTTCCTTTTTACTCTTAACTATAACGACGAGTATAATCCATTTCAAAATAGTCTAGTCAACCTAATATTAGTTTCATGACTTGTAAACAGACAATGGCCTTACAACTTCCATCAAAACAAAATATAGATACATGCTCATGTCTAACCTAGTATTTACTTCTCAAACTAAACCTTTTTATAAATTAAAAACAAAAATCAATATATTTTTAACAGAGGCTGTACGACCCTTCTTAAAAACCAAATATGTTAGGGAATAGGCCTCATGACTGCATTCTTTTCTTTAATTGCAAACAACAAAACTGTAAAATCAATATAGGAATCAATACTGTAATACCCTCACGAGTATCTTCAAACTATAAAAACATTTTCTTAACTAAGTAACAGTAATTTCCATTGATAGTGGCTTATGACCCTTTCTAAAAACAAAGCACAAACAATATAAATACTCATAGCCACATTATTTTATAAAGTGAATAAAAGAAGAAAAAAAATTGTAAATTTAGACATGACATACGAGAAGAAATCAAAATAGAATTAAGTATTTATTTTCGTAGCTAGTACAAAATGTGCAGAGTATCCTCTGTCAAAACGTTTTATCCAAACATGTTACAATATTGGTAGAACTCAATGCAAGTGGTGCTTTTATACTACAATTCCTCATGGGTTCTATATAAAATTTAAAATAAACATTACAATACTGCAAAAATTACCAAAGTTGCAACTGTTCAAAACTACATTATAGAAACCAAAATTAACCCTGCCAAGAAACAATTGTGGCATAGTCTATACGACTCCACAAAGGAAAGGTTACCCCTTTTATCTCAACTACAAACATCCTCACATCTACCAAAGACAACATTATCACCATCATGCCAATGAAACGAGGGAAGGTGCCTTAGAAAAACGCAGAACAAGCCACGCCTCTTCATACCACAGAGCCACTTAGGGCCATGAACAAGTCTTACTTGATTGTAAGCCTAATTAGCTCAGAAACCAACTAAAAGTTGTAGCCACTGAGCATGGCCCTGTAACCCTCCTACACATTCAAAATTCAGAGGTTAAACATTGTAGCATATAAAATCAATTTGTGACTTAAGAATGTTTTTCATCATGAAGTTTAGGAGAAATGTTTACCTGGTTCTGTGAGTTATTTTTCCCACAAACAAAACCAACATCACCATCGAAGTCTGATGAATGTATAGGAAAGGAGGAAGAGCAATGAGGACTGAGAAGATCGTCTCCTCCACCTCTTGAAAATACCTTCAAAACTACATACCAAAGCATACAAAAAAAACCAGCACAGTTCCACAGAGTGAAAAAACAAAAGAACCAGGCTTCACGGACAAGCTCCACATTTTTCAAAAAAATAATTACACCCATAGGGTTTTTCCCTAAGCCGTTTGACTTCCAGCTGGGGATGTTAATGCACCCACATGGCCTGTGTGTGAGAGCTTTCAATATACATCTCATACACATTTCTTTTCCAACTATCCCTTCGAAAACGTGTAGTCAACCTACCATGCATTCGAGAGCCTTATGCACCTTTGTATAGTGCATTACAATATGAATTCGATTTTGAAACTTAGCATAGAGCAGTATGGGAGTTTAGGCACTTTTTTCCTTATGGTATAAATTAAGCATGTGTTTTTTTGACCCCTTTTATTAGGACGTTGGAATATCCTAGTCTAGGAACATGCCACCTTAGTTAGGAAATTTGAATCCTTTATCTCGTTCACCTACACAAAGAGTAATGAAGGTTCATGCGTTAGCCTTAAAGGATAAGTAAGACTTGAGGCCTTTTCCTTTCCTAGCTCATAGGTAGGACCCAAGAAACTGGAAAATGAAAAAAGTATTTACAATTTTTGCAACCAATAGAGTTTTAAAAGTAGTAGTGATAACAAAATAATAACAAGTAGAAGCATAACGAAATATCGACATAATATTGTAAAAAGAGACATGCCGACGGAAAAACTAAACATAACCATATGAGTTTTGCAGTTCAACTAAAGTATTTGGTTATTGTTATCATAGCAAGAAAAGCATGAAGTATAACATCCCATAAATTTATTAACCTAGGAATTTATAAGTGTACATGTAGTAAATATACATATATTTTTTTATGAAATTTAGAGATGTTACAAGAGTGGACGCTGGAGTTTTTTCAAGTGGAACATTATCAATTTTATTTTCTGGTGGAGGTTCATAGCTTTAGGATCGAGTATTAATATTAACTGATTCACTTGACATAATCTTTACTTCATCTATGGAATACGAAGAAGGCTCGTGGAACGATTGACGGTTAACCAATTGTTGTTGGGTAGGGAAAGGATCCGTAAGGACTACCAGGGTGGGGGTATTTTTCAAAAAATTACTAAATTCCTCACGACAAGGACACTCTTTAGTGAAGTGGTGACCTCCCTAGATAAGGCAAGGGAATTTTTTCTTTCTCTTATTTTTAGGGTCAACATCAGGGTTTTGTGTTTTATTACCTTCCTATTGGTTCTCATATTTCTTGGATTTGTTCTTGCCTTTTTTCTCTCCTATCGAAGATTCTGTGGATCTAACCACATTCACTTCAGGCGAAATAATAGGAGGGGAAATAGTTTTGGGGATTGAAACAATTTGACTAGAAGGTGTGGTCGATTGGTTTTTATTTTTTTATGGTTTGGCCATCGATTGTGTTTGAACTGAACCAAGAATGCCATCGACGGGTGGTTCCATTGAAAGTATTGAAGGATATAAGCTAGGGTGGAGAGTAAGGAATTAGGTCATACAAAGTGCCTGACTGGGAATATACCAAGTCCAGGTACTGAGAATGAGTGATGGTTTTCTCCTCAGTAACAACATCTCCCATGGAGACATCACTCGAAATGGGGGGAAGTAAAGACTTAGTAAGCCAATCGACGAGTAACTGATCGAGAATGGGAGCCTTAATCAACCTACATGATTTTATCCACTCATGTATATGATTAGATATATGTGTAGAAGTGGTCTGGTGAAGTGAGGTCAATAGGTCTGTATGTATCTCGTATAGGATTGGAAACTGAAAATGTGTTAAGAAATCCATTGCAAATATGTTGAAATCCCAAAAGGAATGTTGGGGTAGCTCAATGTACCATTTCAAAACTCTTCTGGTGAGAGTTGTCTGAAACAAATGTAGACGGATTGAACCATCCATCAAAGAATTTGATGAGTACCAAAAATGAAAAGTTATTATGTAGTTTTTAGGGTCCTCACCAAGTTTTCCATCGAATTTAGGTATATCAGAGGGTAACTTAACCGGGAAGGATGACCATGAGGGATAATGGTGGATAAGGTTGTTGATCAATCTGGAAAAATATGGAAGATCTAATGTAGCCAGAAATGGTAGTTGGTGATTAGGATGGGGGTACTAGTAATATTGATATGGCATCTGTGGACTAGTAGGGACATAAGTAGATTGATAAATGGGCATAAATGATTCTTCCACAACCAATTGGTTAGGTGGTTGGTTTCCAAATGACCCACTTGAGGGTCTACCAAATGTTGGGCCACCCGAGGGAGGTGGGCCTCCAGGGAGTGGGCCTCCAGGTGGTGGGCCTTCAGATGGTGGCCTCTAGACAGTGGGCCTTCATATGGTGGGCCTCTAGTTGGTGGGAATCCAAGTGGTATTCCTCCAAGGGGTAGTCCTCTAGGTGGTGGGCCTCCATGTGGTGGTACTCCAGGTGGGCCTCCAAAAGGTGGTCCTCTAGGGGGACCTCCAAAAGGTGGTCCTCTAGGGTAACCTCCAAAATGTGGTTGTCTAGGTGCGCCTCAAAAACCTCCAGCAGTATTTACAAAATTTCCTCCAGGTGGTGGGACATTTGACCAATATGGTTTCCCCCATGGAACATAAGCATTTCCAGGGTAGGGAATTCCAGGATAACTAGCCCTCAATGTACATATTTATAAGCTTTATGAACCATAGGTGGTTGATTTCCTAGGTAAGTATAACACCAGGAAAGTTGGCTAATGACGGGTTGAACTCATGAAGTTGTCCAGGGAGAGAAGAGGAAATAACCATATTGGTATTTGTAGGAGGAGTATTAACTGTTGGTTTTCCTACCCCTAGGTTTTGTCCCATGCTAGAAATGGTTCCCTTGGTAGGTAAAACAACTTGGGATGGAGGTTACCCCCCAGGTGTGGAAGCTATCGAGGGAGTAGAAACTGATGGGTAATTATGCATGGGTGGGGCAACAATGAAGGGTTTACCTAGATCATAATTAACTAAATTTTGATCCGGTGACCCTGAGATAATAGCCACATTTGATGGTGAAAGCGAATGGTATATAGGCGTGGTGGTTTTGAATGACAGGGTAGGGGAGAAACAATTCTTTGTCCAATGTCCTCCCCCCTCTTCTGTAAGTGGCACAAATTTCCTAATTGATTTGAATAATTCTTCATTGAAGGGAGCTGTGCAAATCGGGTTAACATAAGATGGTCTAGTAGTCCTGTATTTAGAAATGGACTAACGTAGAGAAGTTTCCCAAAAAGGAGCATCTGGACCAAATTTCACTGCCACTGTGTCATATGATGGGTGGTTGAACAAACAGTCTGGTGCACTAGGTTGACCTTCCATTCAAAAATGAAAAGTGGAGTCTTCTGTAGAAGGTTGTTGGACTATAAAAAGAGGATATTTATTCTCTGGATTCAATGGTTGGAAAGCCTTCTACATGAGAATCAATAGTAGTTGGTTGGTCCATGGTTTCACCTTCATTTCCTTCCATGACAGGAGGAGAGTCAGATGATAAACCCTGCAACCTACGAGTTCGTCTTGTAAGCAGATCAACCAGGATGTTGGCCAAGGATCTCTACTCTAAATATTTATACAAATAAGAGATCACATGCAAACAAACCTATGCAAGCTAAGGCCACTAGAAAACTTAACTGATAGGATGGGGTTATGATAGAAATCTCCTCACTAGGATTGTCAAGTTTCCATAACTCGCAATATACCACAGTGTCCAATAGTAAAACATGACAAGGAGGATTGGGACCATACCTTTTCCTGAATACCCAAATACCTGGACCCCACATGCATAGTAGCTCCCCAAGTGTTGTTCTGAGTGTATTTATCCAACAATATGACCAAAATTATTTTCTCAGTTAATTTGGATATCCTATAGGGGTATCCTAATCATACACAAGCTACATGGGAGCTCAAATCTATATTAGTGTTGTCTAATGCACAACAGTTCGAAAGGGGCCTTTCAATATACCACTAACTATGTGAAGTACCTTTCGATATACCTCAAGGGTACATGGAAGGCTGTTCTATATACCAGAAGTATGTGGAAGAATCAAATGATCATCGGGATGCAGTGCATGAAAATAACATAAACTCCTATGTTTTAAGATGCCAAAACACGTCTCTATCCTATCACTCAAATTACTAAATTTTTTAACCTAATATACCATTGATTCTATCTTGATGGTTAGTGAATGTTTGTGTAATATGGATCAAGATGCAAAGTTAATATCTATATGCAATGTAACTCTTTTCTTCAATGAGTGCTAACTAGATCAAGAGACAAAATTTTCTTCTTCAAAATCCAATATGCTATGTCACTTTCAATGATTTAATATTCAATATATTTGACATATTTACAAACACATAGGAATTTTCAACATTAAGACTACAATATCTATGCAAGGATAAAGGAAGAAGAGCTTCTATTGCATAAAAATCTATGCTTTCTCAATCAAACGCAAAAATAACTATTTTTGTAACTACTCAGGAAAACCAAGAGAAATCAAAACAAAAGAAAGGAAACAATCTTTTTTGTTGATATGATTTGAAAAAGAAAGAATTCTAAACAACTATAATTAAGTAGTTGTAAAGAATCTACAGACCTCCTTTTATCACAAACCTACAATCACTTTCATAGAGTTGATCAAGCAAACCATGCATCCAAAACTGCAACTTATACACAATTTCTTCAATTACAAATTCCAAATTAATGAAAATTTATAGATATGAACTCAAGGAGAGATATTAGGCTACCAGAACATCAGAGTTAACGACAAGAGAGTATGCAAATCAAACAACAACCCAAGAGAAACAAAAAATATCAAAGAACAATATTAAAAATAGTGAATGGCCTACCTCGACTCACTGTGTAAGGATGCACCAGAGTGCCAAGAGAGTGTCAACACACTGTGTATACTGGGTATAGGCACCAATGGCGCACTATGTAGTCAAAAAAAGAGTGCCAGCAATACTGTTTGTTATAGTGTAGTAGGCACCAGAGTATGGTCAACGCTCTTTCAAGTCTACCTAGGGGCGCCAACAGATCCACATATGTAAAAAGGATAGTCATCTACCAATGAAACCAATGATGGACTAAGATGGAATGATAAGGACTTAAAAACAATTCAAAATAGGCAATTGAAAAGATGGTAAGGTGTATCACTCACCTTAACAACTCAAATGAGTAAAGCAAACAAGAATCACAAGTTTATAAGCAAGAGTGTTACCAAAAATCTCAAATCTAACCAGATCTGCTTGAGATATGATCGGATCTATCCCAGATCTGACTGGATATTTCCCTAGTTTGGTTACCAATTTTTTTTAAAGGAATACTTCACACAGTGTGGACACTGCTTGTTCCTCTAGCTTGTATGGTACAAATCTAGAACAAAAAGTCACATAATCATATCCTTTCCCTAGATAACTGATCTACTTGAATGAATAACTCTTTTACCCAAGATATGAAATCTCTTTAATTTGTTCCACTGATCTTGATGTGATATACTGTACCTGCAAACAAACATCAGAAACAAGACAAGGGATATGAGTAACAAGATAGATCAACAATCTATATTAGTGATCAAGGAATCTAATAATAAATGACTTATATTCACACAAATCATATATAAGAAAGGGAAATACTTTTGTATTAATCAAATGAAAATAGAAAGCTACAAACAAATCCTTGATGTCAATATCTTTGTCTCCACAAGGTCTTTTACTCCCTCACACAACTCTCCACTCACATAAACTCTTTTCTCACAACACTCTCTCAACTTTTCCTGAATACAAGACTTCAATCCAACAACATAAGGATGATATTTTTGGTCTCCCCTCACATAGTCGATGAAACCTTCTTTTATAGGCCAAGGAATGCTCACATGAGATGAGATATTTTGAGAAGGGGATAGAGAATTATCCCTATGGGATAGAAGGACGAGTGCCAACTTTCCCTAACAGATACGATCATCCTCCATGAGAGATTTCTCTTGGTATATTCTCGAAACTTCTATTTTATCCTTTTAAATCTTGTCGGCACTTCTTGCAGTGTAGGTATGTGCACCAATGCACTTTGCAATGAAGGAAAAGGTGCCACTAACACCTGTTGTCAGTGAGCAAGGTGTTCTAACCCTTCGTGGTGCTCTGCCATAGAAGGAAAGGTGCACCAACTAGTTTGAGAGTGAGAAAAAAATTTCCAAAATATTTATTGGTAAGGTGCTTTGAGGGATTTGAATCATTAGTGTATATTTTAGGTGCAACAAACTTATAATTTATTTTGACCATCAACTCTCCTTTTAACCTCACACATTAGAGGGAATATATTCTAGCGCAAATTAGCACTTCAACGTTTGTGAAGATGACCTCCCAAAGTGACACATAAGTTTCCAATAATGATAACATAAATGTACTTATCACCACAGAAGAATTCCTAAAAATGTTCCTAAATGATCATCACAACCCTTAGAAGACAATGATATTCTTTCCCAACTAAAATCATTGATTTACCAACAAACCTGAGGCCCCACAAATATTTCCCTTCTATAACGGTGAGTGGTCATGCTCCTTTCCCTTCAATAGGAACAATAAAAGTGCACACACACACACACACACACACACACACACACATACACACACACACACACACACACACACACACACACACACATTAAAATTAAAAAAATAAAGAAGTTTCAAGGTGGTTGGCCTTGTTTACAACTCCTAAAACTACTTGGTAACAATTCTAACTATCCCAAACACTCATAAAAAGAGCATATGATGAACCAAGAGGAGGGGACAAACCTATTTAATGTTATGGTAAAGGAATCTCTCTACTCTTTTGAGCCTATTTTTCCCATTTCCCCTCAGTAACCCCTATCCCTAAGTAGTCTTTCACTTGTTGTTGAAATAATCTCTCTTATATGACTTCTCCCTTATACGCAATTGGAAGATAAAGCATTTGGGATTTGTATTACAAGTGGTTTGAGTTTAGAGGGACCTATTCATAGATTTCAATAGGTTCCAATATTATGGAGATTTAATTTGTAAATCATTCCTAATATATGATAATTGCAATTTCTAATCTTTCCTTCCCCAAAATTCATGTCTAAATATCAAATATATCAATCTTTGTTGATGAAAGAACATTAGTCTCTTCAATATCTTAATCAAGATTAGTTAAGATTTTATCAATGCATTTGATATGATTTGTATTTCTATTTAAGACATACATATTGTGAGGAATGTTGTTTTTCTCTTTTGTATGTCTCAAACCATTGGAGTGGAGCACATCAAATTGAAATGGTGGGAGCAAAAAAAGTTCAAGCTTCTGAAATATGTTCCCCTTCTTCTTTTATCTCTCTCGACTATTTTCTTTCTTATTTGATTGGCTGATGTAATATCTCAAGTGTGTATGGAGTATCAATTTAGAGAGAATGAGGTTAGATTCCCCCCTTTCAATCTGTTGGTGGTTATCCATATCCATCAAGAAAATTTTCTTCACAACAATTTCCAGTGGGAGTGTGGACCGATTTGTTATTAGAGTGTTGGATGTAGATAATATTTTAATTCCAAGTTTTAATATGATTCTTATGATAACCCCTCAAAATTTGCACCAAAATTCTTGTTGATTACTTATGCATTCCCATATGTTTGTGGATGGAATGTTTTAGATCTGTTCAAATTAGTGTTCATATTCTCCCAAAGTGTAGTCCAAAAGGAACTGAAAATTATGGTATCCCTATTTGAAATGATGCTTCCTAGTATCCTAAATTGCACCCATACCTTCTCAAGGAACATGTTGGTTGCTTCTTATACTTTGATGGTCTTTTTACAAGGCATATTAATACACACATTGTTGAATTTTTTAACTACCACAAATAAATAGTCACGTCCCTTCCTAGTGGTTGGAATACCACCCACAAAATCCATGGATATGCTCTCCCATTGTCTCGTAGGAACATGAGAGGGATGATATAGAACTTTATTCCTATTACAAGGGTTTCTTGTATAGCAAAGTATGCATCATCTAATAAATTTAGCTACATCTTCTTTCATTCTAGGCCAATAAACATACCTTTATAAGTTGGCGATCCACAATGGATCAATATACAATTTTTATCTATTTTGGTGCTTTCAAGGTTGCAACATTGTATGAATTGTCCTGCAGGGCCCATTCTAGGGCAGGTCTCACTTTGCATATTTGGGTCCATAACCTTTTGGGGTTTGTTTGAGGGTCTAAATTATTTTTTTGGGGTAAAAAATTCCATAATTATTATATATCCATTCACGTGATTCTACACTCTTATACATTTCCAATGTTAAAAGAATAACCTAAAATGGAGTTCATATGAAGATGTTATACCTCCCGTAAGTTGATCTATATAGCTGACCACCATGGTACCAAGTGGATTACACATTAATTCTCATTTATCACACATGTCTAAATATTCATGTGTGGAATTTCAATAACATTTTAGAAGGTTCAAAACCCTAACCCTCATCAAGAATCAAGGCATGTAGAAACCCTAAAATCAACCCTAGATGGCTATCGAGCTATGTTAAATATCAGTCTGTTAGGAGAATTAGGGGTTCCATTCTTATGATGTTAGGTATTGTTCCATAGTTCAAAAATAATATGGGAGTGGATTGTAGAAAGTAACAAAGGAGGTGCAAGATCCCATAGTAGCCATTATTGGTGCAAAGTGATAGGTAAATCCATTGATAGTACCACTTTATTTTTATTTGTACTGCGCATTGGAGAAGAAAAGAACAAGGCCTAATCCTCATTTATATATTGGTTTTTCCCCATAGTGGAATTTCCTAGGGTATATATTGTGTTATTTGCATGGATTGTGTGTTGGAATTACTTTAAGCGACTAGGGAAAAGTGTGCAAGAGTATGTCACGGAATTCAGGAAGATGGATATGATGCTGGGTATCTCACCCAATAATCTAGATGCACTCCTTAAGTATCAGTGGGTCTACATAATAATTTAAGAAAGCAAGTGATTATCTTCAATCCCAAGGAAATTGATGAGGCCTTTGTATAAAAATGGTAAGGCCATAAGAAAGGAAAACCAAGTGGTTCCAAACAAAAAGAGAACCAAGACACTTCCAAGGAAGGGTAGAAGAAGTGGAAAGGAAAATATAATAAGACTACAACCATGACACATCATTGAAAGGATTCATAAAAACAATGTAACCATTGCAACGTCATTGATGGTCACACTTTGAATATAAGTGTTGGAAGCTACATCTAAAGTTGAACTCTAAGAATCACAAGAAGAATTATAAGAAGAAGAACCTTCTAGGAACTAACTCGAGAAAGGAGGTAGAGAGAAGCTTAGATGTATATGAGGATATTTTCTGCACTTCAGTACAAAGGAGGTGAATCTAAGTAGATTTCATCACAAGGAAGAGAAGGAGATGGAAAAATATTCCATATCAAGATCTAGATCATTCGTTTAGTTCTTCTATTAAATATTAATATATGATGACAATTAGGGCTACAAACGGTCCCCTCCAACATCTCCCCCACACTAAAACTCTTCTTCATATCGAAGAGAACGAGTATGAAAAAACAACCCTAACTTGTGATTCTTCAACATCTGTCTTCAATTTGGTAGAAAATGGTCAAAGCCTCACCCTTTAATAATCATGTTGGTGTTCTTCTTCTTTGAACTAGGAACACAGGTCTTTTGGCTCTTCATTCTACATCATTTCTTGGCATTCAACTTCTAAGGTTACAACTCGAGGACTACTTCTACATGTATACACCAGGGGGCACAATTTATTCAGTGTTCTTATGTCATCATGTTTAATGTAAATCTATTTTTTGTGTGGTGTTTGATCTCTTCTTCTTGTTTGCTAACTTTGTCATCTTCTTCTATCACGAGGATTTAAAACCCCTACATGATTGAGTATGCTACCTACTACTTTGGACGCGTCAAACTTGACTCGACTCAACTGACAAGAGTCGAGTAGAGATCGTCTTACATTAAAAAAGTGGAGAGGATCACTTGCCTTCAAGGAGGCTCATGTTTCATCCCATATTTAATTAACTTCAGAAATTACCATAAAATCACATCAACGTAATGAATTAATCAACTAAATTATATTCTTTTGACAGACATCAACCAAATAAAACTTGATTGAATCGACTATACATAACAAGGGGTTGACCTTGAATAGAATGAGTCATCGCAATAAATTTACATATAAAGGATCAACTTCAACCAAAATTGAACTATATGGATAGTGACCTCATTATAATAATATCAACCTGAACCATAACTTAACTCCTATTTCATAGTTATTAAGTCAAACTTAATGTCGAGCAGAAAATACAAGGTTGACCCTATTTTTCATGTTACATTGACCATATGTAAGGGAATGACCATAAGTATATCCTATCAGATGTCTCAACTAACTATAATTAAGAGTTATGTTATAAAGACATGATCCCAGAGCAATAACAATAAACAAGATGCAAATATTAAAACACATTACAAGAGAGACATACTATATAATGTGGTTCACCCAAGATGGGCTACGCCCACACAGAAATCGCTAGTAATTTATTATTATATCATCCAACAAAATGAAGGGATACAACCTACATTGACCTCCTTGCACTTCCTCTTCACTCTCTCATATTCTCTCTCACACAATCACAAATATTGTTTTAAAATGCTACGATACAATACAAAACCATATTACAATGCTTTCCTTTTATAGGGGAATTACCATGGGAAAATACCACGATTCACTCAATACCATGGGACCGTAAAGTGTTGGACAACAAACATCCCATAAATTTCTTTTGGGGACTTTTCCCCCGAAATGCCGTCGAGGGATTGCTGGCCCCTGGATCCCCCAATCGGTGGGATGTGCCCCCACCCCCATGCTAGGATGAGTGTACAGTAAGACTAGAGTACAAATATGGTTAAACAATAACATCTATGAATCTGGAAGATCAGGCTTCACAACCAACAAATTCAATAACATTTTATTTTTTACGATACTAAGGTTCAACCATGATTTTAAAAATGATGATCATATCAAGCATGCTACATACTTTTACCCAAGTTTAAAAAAATATCATTAACTACTGGTTATATATATGATAAACTATTGTTTCTTTTGCTGTGGCAATAAGTTTGATAACAACAAACCTCTAAAAATGCATATGAGCCATGCACTTGCCACATCGATCGATTAAACATTTGATTTTTAAGATACCGGTTGATGGATAATCTTCAAACAAACTACCAAGATTTGTCAATAACTTAGTACTCTGGTTGAAAGCTAGAATATTTTTAAAAAGTAGCAATGAGATGAATTGTGGTCGACTGTGGTAGTCAGTGGTCACCGTGGTTGATTATGGTAGTCGATGGTCACCATGGTTTACTGTGGAAGTTGGTGGTCACCATGGTCAACTGTGGAAGTTGGATCAGTCATCTTCAACATTTTTTAATTAAAAATAAATAAACTCCACCTGGCTGAGTGTTCAACTTATTACTTTGGTCGACATGTAGTCGGTTCAACTAACTGCTTAATCGATGGATTTTCTCTGGTCGACTTGCTTCTCTAGTTGATGTTCTTGTGGCATTCAATAGGTGTCTTTTAATAGTCGACAATTTTCTTCTAGCAGTCGATCTTGAAAACATAGGTTTACTTATAATCATGCAAACTATTGGTCAACTGATATTCTAGACTCGATGATGGACAAATCTCCAATATATATTTGGTCGAAACTCCTTTATAAGCAGAAAACACCTTCTGGTTGACTCTTAACACCTTGATAATTAAACTACATCAAACATTCCATGCATCGACCATTCCACATCGAGCAATAACATTATATTCAATCACTGTATGATATAGTCATAAATAAATGCAGCGCTCTTCAATATTTAAATAGTTCACTCTTTGGACACTGTTAAAATTTTACATTATGACTTGTAGTGACCATCTAGTGAGACTGTTGACGAGTGTGATCACTATCTAACTATTAATTTCATTGCTTCAATCAACATAATAAAATATTTTAGTCAATGGACGACATCGTTGATAGACATACTAATTGTTGTGAAAAACATCTCCTCGACTAACAATAAAACGACCACCACAAAAACATATATATAAACTTGATTACTAGATGCCAATATTAATACAAATGGTAATTTCTTAAACAAGTTCTTACTTGTAAGAGGTAAATGGCCAGTCGTGATTACAAATGATTATACGTGCACAATAGATTAAGCAACTAAATCATCTAGTTTCCCATTATAATCTTTAGCAACACATCACCACTGACTAGATTCGGAGCAAATATTCTACTTGCAGATTTCCTTACGATTCTCCTTCTTGTTCAGGTTTGAACCGCTTCTCTTTTGTTGCTGCTATCACCCATCCAAAAGAGAATGAAAACAACACCAAAGTGTTGAATGGGAAGGCTTATCAAGGAAAAAGTTAATACATACACATATCCATTAATGCAGAATATGTGGGAAAGGGCATTAATTCGATCCAATTGTATTCATGTAGTTGATTGGTATTTATACATAGTAGATATGGTTGGAGCGGGTGAAACTACTCCAACTAATCATTCATTTACTTCTTCTATTACATATTAATATATGATGAAAATTAGGGTTCCAAATGGTCCCCTCCAACAAATACCTAGATTCTCTATTTGATTTTGATTCACAAACCATTCTTGTTGGTTCCAGTATGCAACAAACATTATTAACAAAACATAACTTATAACAATAATGAAAAAAATAACAACATACACATCATAGACACCATGATTTTTCTTAGAAACCCCTCTACCAAGGAGATAAAACAACACAATATATCTTCATTATGTCCCTTGGCCAAATATAGCCTAGGCATGGTCGAGCATGGCTCTACTACCCATGAGCACCATGAACCATAAGTGTGTTCCCATACATGCACATGTTAATTTTCTCTAGATCTTATAATCGGATTACTACTTCCAATAAAAATATACCAGATGCACGTGGAATGAAAATTCTTAGATATGACTTTATGAGCACCAATACACAAGCTCAATTAACTGATAATATTACACAATAGAACAAGAAACCAATCACACATAGTACGCAATAATTTTTACCTTGGAAACCCAATCGAGAAAACCAACATTAATGGATCTTTCTTGAAAATTGTGCTAGTGAAAACAAGGAATTTTTACAATAAAAAATTATTAGATTAAAGGAACATGTTGCCTAGGTTTCCATGTCAAATCTATTGAACAAACCTTGTTGCAAAGAGACTACAAAAAATAGACCTTTGGGAATTGCACCCTCTTCTCACATGTGTGGCCCATATATTCTAGATATACAACCTGATTCTATACGAATTCCTTGGGATATGTGTACCCTCTCTACTGCTAAAAAGTTTGTTGATGTTATCCTCCAAAAATTCCTTGGGAAATGCCCTTTTTTGTACTTTCAACTAAAATGTATGCCCCCTCTTCCTTGGGATTTGGACCTCTCTTCTTTGCTCCCAGCTTTGCAAGAATGTATGCTCCCTGACTCACATGTATCTCATATGATCAACTGAAATTTTACCCTCTATTATTCCAAAAATCAACACTCCCTCTTAAGGAGGAAAGTGTTATGTACCACTCCAAGATTATGTACGAAGAAAACTTCCCCTTTTTAAAATCCTTTGAAAGAGTGGTTGCAATATGCTCATCTATAGATATGCATTGAAGCTTCACAGCTCCCCTCTGAACATAATATAGATGAAGTGATAAATGATCTCTATGTCTCTTCATGTTAGGAATCATCACATGAAGGACATCCTGAGCTACAAATTTAACACGCCCTCTTAGAGGGGGAGGTCCTTCTGACACTTCCACCACCATATTCCCTCTCCAAACACGTCACACTATCTGTTGTAGAATCTCCCTCTAAATATGAATCTTGTATCTTTACTAATCCTATAATATGAACTAAAGACATGTTCCTACCTCTCATGCTCTGAGATATCTCAATTCACTCCTACTTATCAAATAGTTTCATATCATACAAATTGACCCTCCTTCCAATACTGGAAGAAGCATCCTCTCGTCAACTCCCCTCAATTGAACACTAAATACTCGATACCACCTCAATATATGGGGCATATCGCTCTCCCTCTATCCCATGCACTGATTAAAAATATAATTAATATCCGCCCATATCGTCCATACATAGGCTATCCATGCACCATGTACTTCCTGTCCCTATGATCACCTACTAAGAAGCACTGGTTCAATCTAATCCACTCCCAATGCATAGAGGAATATATGCCCACTCTTGAACAATACTGCATACCCATCATCTTTTGGGAATGACACTGAGACTCTTGTTTTGTTTCAACCCTAGAACAAAGAGCACTTTATTAGAATTTGAATGCCATTTAGATCTTTAAGCAGATAGTTCCAATAATTTTTGCAGCAAAATAATGGAGAATGAAGATACAAACTGAACAAAACAAACTGCATAGGAAACATACAAGTATTTCTCAGGAATTTACAGTATAATTCACAATAATAAAATCCGGTGTTACAATAGTTTACATAGGAAAAGAATTAGAATGCATGACATGCAATTTGAATCTATCCATTGGATCTAACTGTAGCTAACTCACCATCTAAATCATGGTGTCTCAATCAATGTCGCAGTCCAACAGATCAACTCCCAGATTTCCAACAACTCAAACAATCAGTGACAACTAGTTAACTCAATGCAACTGAGTGTGGTAGGTGGGAAAATTCTCCTACTCCACATGCAACCATGCATTATCCATGCAAAGCTTGTGCTAGATAATTGATTGTGAACTAAGTGAAAATAACTAGGGGCTAACTGAGACTAACTAGTACTAACTCCAACTAACTGAAGTAGGTTGGTGTTGAGACTCCCAGTGGCTCCTAAAATGTAGGGATTGGTGTAGGAGGCACCCAAACTGATGCATGCACATGCAGTAAGTGGCAGTTAACCTCTAGAAGTGTTCCCCACACTCCAGTGACTGGTACATGTGGCCCCATTAGGCCAAGTGGACCCAATGGTACTAGTGGACCCAATTAATTAATTAAGGTTCCTAAGTTAGGCTAAATAATCTAATAGACAATATGGTCAAGGGAGGATTAATAATCCTAACACCCCCCCTGAATCCTAACTTGGAAAACTGTGATCCCTGGTAACAATACCATAGGTCACCCAAATACAATCTAAAAGGAAAATGCTGCTTAATACAACCAAGGAAATAGGGGAAAACTTCATGGGAACCCCCCCCCCGCCCTCAAAATAAGCAATAATACAATTTTTGAAAAAAATTGTGAAAATGTTTGTTACTATTTGTAGACCTATGTAGCAACGGTATCTCGATTTTGTGCAGGTGAACCCATGAATCCAAACAAAGTTATTATGTATGGAGGAATCTTCCTCTTTGAAAGAAGAACAATGCACTCAACGGAATCAGAAATATAAACAGATGCACGGTGAAAACTAGACCCATGTAGAGCAGCTGGAATCATCTGAAGAGAGAGAAAAGGTGCTTGAGAATTCGAACCATGTGAGGAAAACCCAAGCCTACTGATATATTTCAGCCTTGAACAACAAACCATGAGTGGTAAAATCATCCCCAAATGTTAGGAGCAAGTGTCCAGGCGGATGCAGAATGTCTTCCTCTTTACTAGTTCTGTGATGAGACGAGCATGCAACCAAAGGTAGAGAATACCTGGGACTATGGAGAGTGAATGATTGAGCTCAATATTCTGATATAGATTCATAAATACCCAATAATTCACACAATCTAATATCAGTAATCTCATAAGAGAAAACTAACATCGAATCCTTAGTAGCAAAATTGAAGGAGACTTGCGGTGCTAGATTTGTCACACCAAAATTGATGAAAGATGTTACAAGAAATACTGTAAGCTCTTAAATCTTAAACCCTAATCCACATATTATCAGATCAGAAAATAAATCTGATCCAAAATTTTTCATATGAGATCCAAAACTGTGAAGTGAAATCAAATCCCCAGCAACAATTTTGAAGGAGACTTGCGGTACTTGATTTGTCACACCAAAATTGATAAAACCAGCTACAAGCAGTACTGAAAGCTAATGAACCTGAAATATTGAACGAATTAATATTATATCAGATCAAAATAATATCATATCAGACCCAAATAATTCCATATCATATCAAAAAGTGTTGAATGAACTCAAATCCCCAGCATCAATTTTGAAGGAGACTTGCGGTACTTGTTTCTTCACACCAAAATTGATGAGAACAGCTACAAGCAGTACTGAAGGCTCATGAAATTGAAATATTGAACCAAATAATATCATATCAGATCCAAATAATATCATATCATATCCAATAAAGTTCATATCAGATCCAAGAGTTTGCTCCATCGAGATGGTAGATGCATAATTTTCTCCTTCTTCAAAATTCTGAATATTGGTGCATGCAATCATGTAGAAATTTGCTGGAAGCTCAAGATCAATGAGAGTGAATGGATCACTCCTACAACCTAAAATTATTTCCAAAATATCCAAATATTTACATAATATAATATCAGCAAACTCATGAGAGAAAACTGACATCAAATCCCCAGCAGAACTTTTGAAAGATATTTTTGGTACTTGTTTCTTCACACCAAAATTGATGAGAACAACTACAAGCGGTACTAAAATCTCTTGAGCCATAGAACCAAGTAATATCAGATCATATCATATCCAATAAATTCCATATCAGATCCAGGAGTGTGCTCCACCGAACTGGTAGATGCACAGTTTTCTCTTTCTTCAAAACCTTTGAAAGAGATTTTTGGTACTTGTTTCTTCAATCCAAAATTGATGAGAAAAACTACAAGTGGTACTGAAAGCTATTGAACCTTATAAAAAATTAATATCAGATCAGATCCAAATAATATCATATCAAATCCAATAAAGTCCATATCAATTCCAATAGTGTGCTCCACCGAGATGGTAGATGCACAATTTTCCCCTTCTTCAAAACCCTGTGTATCGGTGCATGCAATCATATAGGAATTTGTTGGAAGCTCTAGATCAATGAGAGAGAATGGATAACTCCTACAATCTGATATTGTTTCCAAAATATCCAAAGAATTACTTATCTGCACACCAATAACATCATTACAGATAGAGAAATCAAATTCTTCACCCTTTCCCGGAGAAATCACCGGTAAACTATGCACAGAATTTATAATAAAAGAATCACTGGAGAATTTTTTCATAGAATGGAAGGAGGGATTTTATTTAATAGAAGATATTCTAATTTATTCTTTTGGATCATCCATGTGAGGATATGAGATATCAGATATCTCATACACTTCCAGAGCAACAGGAGAAGGAGTCACTCCAAGGAGACTTTCTTCAATTCGAATTGACTGGGAAGAAGATTTTGATTCTTCTTTATCTTGAACAACTTCATCAGAGAGAGAAGAGGCTGGTACTTTTGAGTTAAGAACTCTTGTGGTTTTGAATGTGCTCCCCATATTTCTATAACAATCCTCATTGTGCTTCCCAAATATCCTATCCAGTTCTATCCAGAGATCCTTTAGGTATTCTGGAAACTTAATAAGGTCTATAAGCAAGCTTCGAGAAAAAGTCCCACATATTGCTCCATAAGCTCTATCACCGTCATTTAGCCAGTCTTTCTCATATTCATAAGAGTCTTTACCAAGTCCCATAGATACCTCATGGAGACCTTGTCTCTTCAGAGATGCAATCATATTCGACTTGCATTTTGAATATCTTGTGGATGGAGTAAGAAGAGTAACTGATAATATCGAATCCATATGAAGTTGAACCTGCAAAATATCACTACAAAACTAAAAATATCTAAACTGTTAGAATCATGCTTTTCCTCTCGACATGAACATATTTTCAGGGTCCGTCACGCCCTATCCTTTGCTCTAAATAAATTCAGAGCTAGCAAATTTTCATAGGGGACTTCTGTGGAAACCCAACTGCTTCTGATATTCAATGGAGAGAAACAACCATGAAACCTTCCTGAGAAGGATCTGATACCATATTAGAATTTCAATTCCAATTAGATTATCAAGAATATAGTTCTAATAATGTTTGCAGCAAAATAATGGAGAATGAAGATACAAACTGAACAAAACAAACCACACAGGAAACAAACAAGAACAACTCAGGAATTTAAAGTATCATTCACAATAATAAAATCTGGTGTTACAATAATTTACATAGGAAAATAATTTGAATGCATGACATGCAATTCGAATCTATCCACTAGATCTGACTGTGGCTAACGTACCATCTAACTCATGGTGTCTCAATCAATTTTGGAGTCAAACAGATCAACTCCTAGATGTCCAACAACTCAAACAATCAGTGACAATGAGTTAAATCAGTGCAACTGAGTGTGGTAGGTGGGAAAAGGTGCCTACTCCACATGCAACCATGCATTATCCATGCAAAGCTTGCGCTAGCTAACTGATTGTGAACTAAATGAAATTAACTGGGGCCTAACTAAGACTAACTAGCACTAACTCCAACTAATTGAAGTAGGTTGGTTTTGGGGACTCCCACTAGCTCCTAAAATGTAGGGATTGGTCTAGGAGGCACCCAAACTGATGCATGCACATGCGATAAGTGGCATTTAACCTCTAGCAGTGTTCCCCACACTCTAGTGACTAGTACATGTGGCTCCATTAGGCTAAGTGGACCCAATGGTACTAGTGGAACCAATTAATTAATTAATGTTCCTAAGTTATGATAAATAATCTAATAGAAAGTATGGTAAAGGGAGGATTAATAATCCTAACACACTTATGATGCCTCCAGAAGTTCCCCAAACTCAAGATAGAACCTTAACATGTCCAACTCCTCAAACTGTATGTATTGTGTCCACTCAACTCTCTATGTAATGATATGGACTTCTCTCTAAAATGATGAGGAATAAATCCAGTATTATTGTCATTGGACAAGAAGACACACCATCAACTATCCACATCCTAGAATCCTCAAGACCATTACTACCACAACTCAAAACAAGTGATACAAGTGAGAAATATTTCTCAAAGTTTTTAGTGAATTCATCCACCTTAACTAAAGCTTCCACTTGTCCCTCCTCCTTCTTACCCCAATTTTATTTAGATATTTCCCTACATATGTCCAAATTGATTACATGCATAGAACCAAGACTTGCTCATGTCCTTCTCCTTCTCACCCTTCGAAGTAGATCTACCTCCAAAGATATTCTTCCCTTTTCCATTGCCTTTTCTTGCAAGTTCAACATTCTCCTCCTCATCATTATGTTGATGGCCTAACTAAATGGATCCCACTCTGAACTACTTTTGAGTGAAATCATCCCACAATATATCCCAATTGGGAACATTCTCTCTAAAAACAATGCACTGGAAAAAAGTGTCCCATGGTTTGGAAAATTTATTTAAGGATGATCAAACCAATTGTGCATCCTCAATATTCTCTACAACAACATCAAGTTCATCTCGAACGTGTTTAAATCTAGTGAGATAAGCTATACAAGATTCAAATCCAAAAATCTTCACACTATGAAGCTTCTCCCATAGAACCATCTGTATGTTCTTGTTTCCACTCTAGAAAAGTTTAGTCAATACTTTCCACATCTCATAGGCATGCATATTTATGATCACATGTTGAATCATATGGTCCTTCACAATATCTAGAACGATTCTCTTAGACTTTATCTTTCTCTTTTTATAAGTTTCCAAGTCTATGGTTCTAAAGGAATGACAATAGATTCTTTGACAATGCCCCAAAGCTCATTCTCTTCCAACAACAAAGTAATCCTCTCCTTCCAAGAAATAAAGTTGGTTTCCCCTCTAACCAATCTTCAGATATCAGAACTAAAGCCATGTCCCTATAAATATGATAACCTGTGATTAAAAACCCTTGAATCAAAATAACTTGTAGATCACTATTCAAACTATATTGGTTTGTTTCATAGAAAAGGGTCTAATACCATGTTAAATTTATCTAGAACTTATATTTTAATTACTAGTTCCAATAAAAAAACTCGGATGCATGCATATTAAAATTCTTAGATATGATTTTATGAGCATCAATACATACACTCAATTAGTTGATAATACTATACAACCAAACAAGAAACTAATCACACACAATATACAATAATTTTTACCTTGGTGTTAGTACACATATTTTCTAGGATTTTCAGGATAGAAAAATCTATTATAAGATTCAAAGACTAGCCCAGAGGAGCTAAATAGATCAAGGGAATGCCAAAAGTTTCATTGCATGTGACCACAAAGGTGAATCCAAGAACTATATTTGATGCAATGGAACACCGTAGATGTTAGACAGATCTACAGTTAAGGTGAATAGTGTGCCAGGAAAATACGCACAAAATACAAAGGAAGGTAGTGAGTTGGTAGAAAAATAGATCAATTAGATCTATGATTGAGATTAAAATCACACCAGTGAAAAGGTGGATCAATTAATAAGATCTAGGAATGAGCAAGTCATAAAAAGTGAGATTAGATATGATAGATGCCATTCATCGCATGCCAATAAAATGAAAGGACAAAATATGGGCCTGAGGGCACATTGTGCCATGAAAAACGCAAGATGCATGGACAAATATTACTGGCCATGCCTCCTCAAGACCTTTTTGGAAACCACCAAAGCGATTGAGCGTTATCACCTTGGGAAATCGGGGTGTTTTTCGTACAAGAAAATTCAAGTGGTACCGGTTGTCAATATCCACGTAATATCATCCCCATTACATCCATCTGTCAAAAGGTCCCATGTCACCAGCTTCCACATCATCCTCCCTCATCAAATAAAATCCCGTCATTTATAAAAGTTTGAATTTTTCAACCATTTAAAATGCAGTAAGATGTTAGTTATCGAGTCATTGTCATCGGTTTCTAGAGATGTAGCTGATCAACCATCTTATACATACACACCCTGAGACATCCAATCTTAGATCCAAAGTGCAACCTACCTCCACATAAAACATTTTGGGTAATGCATCGAACCACCCATCGTTTTACCATTTTACTACTGTAAAACCTAAAAGTTACCCTAATATAGTTAATTAAGCAAATTTTTACCCTGAACCAATAATTTTGACTAGTAAAATGCCTCTTCCCACCTACAAATCATATCCTAAACCCAAAACCATTAGGAATGAAATCATCTATTATCATCAATCTAATATCCATGATGCCGATATAACCCATTTTGACCTGAATTCAACCATTACAGAAGCCTAAGTTATAGTGTTCGAAGACCAATACCCTTCTAAATTGTGGGATTCGTGCCTATCATGACCTGTATGCCCCCAAGTGGTATATTTCTCTGAGTGCACTAATTGGTGTTTGTCCTTTTTCTCCCCAAGTAGGAAGATAATCATGTATTCATATAATTTTTGGATTATGTGCCATATTCAGGATGATAACATAATGAAGATTTTTGGAATTCCAGATCATGAAGGACTACAACCTTTATAAGAGAGGAGGATGGAACTCACATATCACATCTCCCTGTAGATAAAACCTTGGCCTTATCTTGGTACATAGAGACTAGAATCATAACCCAATATTCCAAGCTCTCTTTCAAGACTATGTTTTTTAAACAAATCTCTAGAAAATATATATCCCACTTGTGCACTCTACAAGGTTACAAAAATGATGATGAATTTGATGAAAAACTACTAGGTTTCCCAAAACATCTAAATCCTGCATCCAAAGAATTTCTTAAACGGGGCAATTGTGGTTTCCTATCCTAAGCAATAAATGAGCAATTGGTAGAGCTCCCATCTCGAGAAGTTTTTAGATATCCTTTTTGTCTCTTTTTCCTTTTCATGTTTCAAAACTTCAAATACTTTGAATCTTTAGGCGTAAAGATGACTGATGAGCATGGAGAGGAGCTCCCAGTCTGTGAGTGGAACCCTATATTCTTGAGACATGAAAACAATTCTAATTACTTAAATTTTACAGAAAAAATGATGAGAGTTGCATATAGAATGATTCATGGAATGGATCTACCTAGAATTCCCCAAGAAGGTAAAGCATCGATGCAGTTTAGTCCATATACAAGAGTGTGTGATTGGTTCCTATTTCGAGATTACACAATGATAAGAATATATGGTTTTGAAGGAGAACCCTACATGCTACCTGTTTTACTCACCATCAGAATCCTATCTATGGAATATGTCAGCAAAAGACTATTGTATTATGAATTACATTTCAGAAATTTTAGGAAACACATAACATTCCATATACCAAAAGATGTTTTCCCTTTTCAAAAGAAATCCTTGAGTTCCCTACAGTATATGGAAGCTTTCCTAGATTAACTGAATTTGGGAAAAGCAGAGGCAGGACCTTATGATCCACATAAGTTCATTTCAAATCAGAGGTTAGAAAATAAGAACTTTGCATATGATTTCCAACCCAAACTAGAGTGGGAGAATATGGGAAACAAGGAAAGTTGGGAGGATATTGAGGAAGTTCAACAGAAATTAGTGGAATAAAGTGAATCAAAATAGATATAAGGTCAAAAGAGAGGGTATGAAATTATAATTTTGACAATGAATTTGTACAATTAATTAAATTCTAACACTACAGATGGATTCAAAGACCCCGTAGAATCCATCTTTAGTGTTAGAAATTAGGAAATTGTAGACCGTCTCATGTGTCACATCTCAGTATTAATGCATGAAGCATATTTTCACTACTTACATTAACGACCTTATATGCAGTCTTCTGTTCTTGGAGCATAAGCAATTTGATTATGATCTTTACATCATTCCCAAGGTATCATAATTAATTTTCAATACATCT
>LPNX010098508.1:638139-660781 GCA_001517045.1 Pseudotsuga menziesii | reverse complement strand
TGGTTTGGGCATTTCAGGTTCACATTTGAGTTGGGTTTTGAATATTTTCTTTAGATCAATTGATTCAAGGTATTAAGAATTAAGATATTGGAGACCTTCATTTATTTTTTTGAGAAATAATGATAATGGAATGCGTAGTTTTTGGGTATGTGGCAGGTTTAGAGGTCATCATGATGTTGTTGCTCACAATTCCCAGACTAGATCACCTTAGGAATGGGAAGGGACTGGTAAATATTTTATTATTTAACTAAGATACTAACTAAATCTCAATCTAAAAGCATAGTTTTCAATTAAGGGTTTTGGAGGATTGATATTTTTTTTAAATGCATTGAGCTCTGAACTAATAAAATGATTTCAAGTGTCGATTACTTGATTTTGAATTTCAAAATGAACTTTTGGGTAAAATAAAAATTAGGTTATCATCCCACCCAAATTCTTGCTACTTGTTACTTAAATATCACCTAGATAACATCCAAGTCATATTCCAAATGGAAATCATTCATCCAAGTGTACTATGTGCCAAACAAAATGTTGAAGATCCCTCCAAGTGAACTCGCAACATGACCCTCTTCTGTCCCTTCAGAATTCCATTTCACCACACCTCCATTATGGAATTTGATAGTCACACTTACAACTCATCTTGATTAAGCAAATTCACGCAAAGAATAAATGTTTTCAGAGGTTTTGATCTAGAAGGGGGGAATCATGTCAGAAAATAACAAGAGACGCCCTGGTAGAGCTCTAGTCAAGCACCATAATCACATCGTAACCAAAGAGAATAAGCATGGATATGGAAAAACCAAGCACGTCTTGGAATTTGTCACAGATGTCAAGGATGTTGAATTTTTCATCAAGGAAGCATATGGAGCCAACCACTAGTAACTACACTCATATGGATGGATGAATTGATTGCATAAATTGGGTGCCTAGTAGAATACTCTTTATCAAATCTTCATATTTTGGATACACGCTCAAAGAAATGTTGGTTAGAGATGGAGAAAGAGGCGTTTTGATCATGGTATGGTTTTTGCATTGAAGCAAAAGCAAGATTACCAAATTGGCCAAGAATACAAAAGAAATCAAACCATCAAAAAAACTAAAACCACTTTTAGAGATCATTGAAGACTGTTGGTGATTATGGTTCCTTTTTCTTATTTTGTTCTTGAATATATTGATATAGTTATGGGATCCACCTATAAGAAAAATCCCAAGGGTTCTTTTCTGTGATCTACATGCAAAACCACAAGTTATGGTGATTATTGGTACAAATACACTTCAAAAAATATATCAAGAGAAGACAAGAAGATGTGACTCCATGAGGTGATAATCTTGTGATGATTATTTTAAATTATATCTGGTTTTAAGTTATTACCTATAGTTATAAGATATTGGTTGGGATTATTGTTGATGTTTGTGTTATGACCTAGATTTATTGGAGAGTATGCAATTGGTGTTGATGTCTCTATATATTATTATCAAATATATTACAAGGAGGAGAATTTGAAAAGTTATAAAAATCCCTTTTGTGCAACATGAGCTCTAATCACTTTGTGATATCAACTTGCTTTGTGATATGTTTGTTGAATTCCAAAATGTCAACATTGAATTATGAAAAACATAAGCACTTTGAATCCTTAGAGATGAAAGGTAGCTTGACAATTCCTTGTTTTCACATGTTCCTATGGTATATGGTGTGAAACTACATAATCAATTTTGACATACCATTATAGAGATTTATGGTTTTGCATATTTATTTCTATGGCATGTAATGATAACATGTTGTGATGATGCATGGTATGTTTTGAGAGGGTAAGAAGATCTAAAATTGTATTTTTTTAAATGTTTTGATGGGTTTTGTAGTACTATAGAAATTTATGATTTTGTATATCACTTAAATTCTCTTTTTGGAAATATATTCCAACCAATTATAGTATAGTTGTGACTAATTGATATATATCAACTTGTTTTTGTTAGCAAAAAAAATGATCACTTTTATTTAAAAATTATAGTTTAACTACAATAAACAAACTTACATGTTTATGATCCTTACCACCCATGACTCATGAATAACAGGTTTAAATATTTTGAATGATTAACATCGAAGAGCATTTTATATATCCACTAGAAAGAATTTCCATGGTGTACATGAAGAGCGAAGAAACTTTGTAATATTATTGTTTGTATTGTAATTTGTTTCTTGTTACTTGATAAGAAAACTACATACAAGATGTCTTCAAAAGACAAGAAAACTTCATACAAGATTTCTTGTTTCTTTGAAAAAATATTAATGGAAAGATTGTAGCTTGTTTTGCATGCTCAATATCCTTACTTCCATGGATCAGGTTTGGATATTCCGAATGACTAACATTGAAGAGAATTTTTGATTATTTACGCACTAGAAAGATTTTTCATGGAATACAATGAATGAAGAACACTATTATTGTTATTCACTAATTTTTGGAAGAGTGTAGTTTTTGAGATTTCATACTTTACTTATAATTCATTGAATCAAGTAAAGTATGTTAATATTTACCAATCCAACTGATTTTCTATGCTTTATGCAAATCTAAGGAATTTGATTGCTTTCCTTTATATTACATATTAATTTTTCTTCAATTCCTAGTTGATTAACTAAATGTTTCTATAAGAAGATCCTTCCTAGATAGTCTTCAAAACTTCAATAGGGGGCTCCATTATTTCATTTAATTTTTGGAATATTTTCCATCATTCTCTTAGCTTCAATTGGCATTAAGTTTTGATCTTATCATATGATAAGACCAATATTTTAGCTCCTATTTGGATTGGTGACAAATCCCAAACTAGTGTGCTTAAAATCATCAAATAGTTAAGTTTTAATGCTAAGATGTTTATCCCAGAGAGTAGTGGTCAAAGTAACAATCAAATACACAATACATTGTAAATCTATGGTGATTTTGGGTCCCAGGAATAGTATCTAAACTCTAGTTACTCAAAGGGACCATATCTAATTTGCAAATAGAGGTGGTTACATAGGACATTGTGTTGCACCAAAAAAAGAAAGGTATAAGTTGGTCTCCAAGCTTGGTTTGGTATTTGAATTCATCCTCTATTGAGATTTTATTTATGCTATGCTACGTCATGCATTTTTGGGGGTGAAACTACATTAAAAGTGAGTGGATTACATCTAGAGGAAGCCAAGTTGAATTGGAATGTGCACTGGAACAAGGAATTTATGACATGTATGATCCTTGTTTAGAACTGGGAAATTTGAAATAATCCTTGATAAGTTTTCTTTTAATATTCTACATGAATAACATATCTATAGTGCATGCATATAAAAGAGGATGTTTAATTTGGGAAATCATAATTATAAGTGGATAAAGAATATATTTTAAGTACATATAATATTATGTATTTGTGTTTGATTTATGGAACTAATATTATGACATAATTAATTACAATACAATTGAATATTTATGTTCATGCATAAACATATGAGTTCATTTAAAGTAAGATTCAAGTCATTGATTATAGAATTGATTGAATATTTATGTTCATGCAGAAACATATGAGTTCCTGTAAAGTAAGCTTCAAGTCACTGATTATAGAATTGACCAGTCTCAATTGTTCTGCCATTATCTTGTCAAATGACATACATTGAGGATGGGGGTATACACTGCGACATGGGGATGTCTTCATGCTATCTTCCCACCCTATAGATGGAGAAACATACTAGGTGTCTATCTCTAATTGCCTCAAATACCAACTAGATCCAAGACTTCTACTAACAGGCTGAATTCCTGATTGAAATATTCTTTCTGCAAACTTTAACTCAGGTACCTTTCCCTTCCACAAGATTGTTCTTCTGCAATATCCACCTTTTCGCAATCTCCACCTTTTCTGCAAACATCATTCCACAAGACGTTTCCTGCAACTCCTTTCCCGCAACACACCGTTTCTACGACACTACGGATTGCAGGATGCAGATTTACAAATTTTATTTTTTTAATTGAACTTCCACAATTAATTGCGGCCGTAACAGTCTATCCCACATGCAGGTTGCGGAACTTGACTTATCAAAAATTGAGTTCCTGCAATTTCCATGTTCCCTGATTTCCGCAATTTCGAAGTATTTCACACCATCGATTCTTATGTATTAGTTCTCGGTCGTTGATCTGTCTCTAGATGAGAACAAATTGTGACCATTGATTTTCGTCACGATATTTCTTCGCCATTTGATATTCTTTAAAATATTTCTCCGTAGCTCACCAAATTGATCACCGAAAGGATCAATTTCTCTGCAATTCAGAAACTAAAGAATTTATACATAGAATTATATGGAGTGAATGCAGGATGAATTCATACCTCTACAGATTTATATAAAACCAGGAATCCATCAAAACACACACCAAATGTAATCCTTTGTTCTTTATTCAACTTATTCCCTCCTTCTATGCACACTCTTTAATCTCTCATCTTTCACTCCTTTTTTATTTTCCTTCTTCCCCCCTCTAGACCTATTCCACTCAAATTAATTTATAACACTTAGAAAACCTGTCAGATCAGACTAAGTTGTACCTGAGGACCTAATAAAATAAAACCCCATCGACAAAGATCAATCCTTGAGAAATCCATGCAGGGATCAAGGAAAACAAAGGAAAAATTGCCACTTATTACAAATTTAAAACTAATTATATCTACTTGTCATCAAACCCTATCCATTTATAAATTGATTACAAGGAAAGATGACTCATCGGTAAATGAACTTCGAGCTGGATGCTAAGTTGATTCATCAGTCAATGAACTTCGAGCTGGATGCTCCTGCATCATACTCTAGGGGAAGAAAAGAATTTTTCATTAAGTCTTTAAAAAGAACATTGTACTTGGTAATTTCTTTCTCTATCATCCAGGCTACATCTTTTGTAGGCTAATTTCTCCATTTGACCAGGTATTGAAAGAAGGTTTTGTTCCTGATCTTCCTTAAGATTCGTTTGTCAAGGATGGCTGATATCTAAGGTTGTTCTTTTTGTGGAATTTTTCCTTGCCAATCTATAGCTGGATCATCTCTATCTGAAGTTACACCATCTGGTTGGATACCTGCATCTCTAAAAGGATATAAATTTGAAACATTAAAAATTGGTGAAATTCAAAGGTCAGAAGGAAGTTCAATTTCATAAGCATTTGCAAAAAACTTCCTTAAAACTTTACAAGGTCCAATATTTTTAAGCTTCAATGTATTATAAGTTCCTTTAGGTAACCTTTCCTTTTTAAGATAGGACATCAATAAATCTCCAATATGAAAATTCACTTCTCTCCTCTTTAGGTCTGCTATCTGTTTATACTTCTCTGCACTTTCCTGTAATCTCTTCTTGATGTTTTCTTGTAGCTCATGCATACTAACTGCTAAGTCTTCACCCTCTGCACTTATGTGTTCCTATTTTCCTGAATCTCTAAGTTCATATACACCTCTTTGATGCACCCCATAGAAAATTCAAAAATGACTCATACTTGTACTTCTATTGGGTGAATCATTGTATGCAAACTTAGCTTGAGCTAAAGCTAAGTCCCATTGTTTTGGATGTTCATACACCAGACTTCTCAGTATATTTCCCAAGTTCCTATTTACCATTTTAGTCTGTCCATCAGTATGTGGGTGATAATCATAACTAAAACTGAGATTAGTTCCCAATTTCTTCCATAGAGTTCTCCAAAAATGACCAACAAATTTTGTATCTCTATCAGACACAATACTCAAAGGAAAACCATGCAACTTTACAATTTCTGAAAAGAATAGATTAGCAATGTTTTTTGCATCAATAGTCTTTTTGCATGCAATGAAATGAGACGTTCTGGAAAATCTATCTACTAAAACATAAATTGAATCATGACCTCTCTTAGTTCTAGGTAAACCTAAAAAAAAATCCATGTTTATTGAATCCCAAGGCCTAGTTGGAATAGGTAATGGTTGATACAATCTTGTGTTCTGACTTCTCCCTTTTTCTTGTTGACAGACTCTACATCCTTCAACAAATTTCTTCACATCATGCTGCATCTTTGGACAAAAATAAAAATTACTCACCAGAGAAAATGTCTTGTCTTGCCCAAAATGTCCTGAGAGACCCCAACTATGCTTTTCTTGAATTAATTTTTCCCTCACTGAACATCTTGGAATACACAACGTACTGTCTTTGAACAACAATCCTTCCTGCATCATATAATCTAACCACTAGCTTCTGTTATGGGTAACTGGATTTTCATAGGCAACATAAATATCCTTAAAATCTACATCCTCTTTATACATAGCAATCAAATTTTCAGATCCTAAAGTATTGACCTTAACTTCCTACACTACCAAACTTATCCCGCTCAAAGCATCAACAACTTTATTAGACTTACCACTTGTATGTTTGATAACAAAGGTATATTTCTACAAAAATTCTACCCATTTAGCATGCCTCTGATTTAATTTAGGATCGTTGCTAATGATCTGCAAAGCATGATTGTTAGAATACAAAAAAATTCCCTAGGCATTAAATAATGTCTCCACTTTTTAAGAGCTTGCACAACAACATATAATTCTTTATCATACGAAGATACTTTTGTTTAGCTTCATTCAAATTTTCACTGAAATATGCCACTGGCCTCTATTCTTGACTTAAAACCGCTCGCACTGCTGCTCCACAAGAATCTGTCTCCACTTGAAACACTTTATCAAAACTCGGAAAATCCAAAATAGGCTTCTTAGTTATTTCTTCTTCAATAATTTAAAATTTCTATCAGATGCTTCGGTCCAATGGAAAGGATGTTTACTTACTCTGAAAGTATCTATTAAAGGTGCAAAAATCTAAGTGAAATTATTAATGAACTTCCTATAGAAACTAGAAATTCCATGAAAACTTCTTACCTCATAAGCATTCCTTGGAATTGGCCAGTTTAAAATTGCTTGCACTTTATTAGAATCCATTTTCCGTCCTTCTTCTGAAACCATGAACCCCAATTATACCATTTCTTTCCTTGGTAAGATACACTTCTTCAAATTTATCAACAGCTTCTCCTTTTGCAAATTCCTCAACACCAAATTAAGGTACCTTAAATGTTCTTTTCTGTTTTGACTAAAAATCAGGATGTCATCTAGATATACTATCACAAATTTTCCAATAAATTTTTTCAGAACCTCATTCATTAATCTCATGAAAGTACTGGGTACATGTGTAATCCCTAATGGCATCACTAACCACTCATATAGACCATCATTATTTTTAAATGTCGTTCTCCATTCATCCCCTTCCCTTATTCTAATCTGACGATATCCACTTTTCAAATCTATTTTGGAAAAATATTTTGAACCACTTAAACAATCCATTAGATCATCAATTTTGGGTAAAGGAAATCTATACCTGATAGTGATCTTGTTGATTTCCCCGGTGTCAATACACATTCTCCACACACCATATTTATTTGGACTTAGCACAGTGGGTATGACACCAGGACTCAAGCTCTCTTTCACCAATCCCTTCTCCAACACCTCTTGTACTTGCTGTTTGATTTCTTCATTTTCTAGAGGGGTTAATCTATATGTTGCTTTGTTAGGTAAACTTGAACTAGTTGTTAATTCAATGTAATGACTAATACTTCTTACAGGAGGTAATTCATTTGGTAATTCATCCAAAATAATGTTAGCATACTCATCAAGCAAACTTCTAACTTCATCTAGAAAATCAGCTAAATCTGTAGAAGTTAAAATTACCTTTGGCTTACCAATAAGAGAAAAATGTAAATCCTTTTCTTTCTAAACTTCCTGTAACAGTTCTTTTCCAGACATCAGTAGAATTCTTGATCCTGAAATTCCTTGAACTTCTTCATCTTCCAAGGCTGACAAGCTATGTCTCTTCCCATCTTTCTCCAGAGAATAAGTATTCTTCCTCCCATCATGAAAAAATTTCCTGTCATACTTCCATGGCCTCCCTAAGAGTATATGGCACACATCCATAGGAATTATGTCACACAATATTTCATCCTTGTAAGTACTAGTATGGAACTCCACATTACACTACTCATTAACCAAGAGTTGATGTCCTTTCTTCAACCAGGGCACTTTGTAAGGAGTGGGATGCTTCATCCTCTTCAATCCCAGATTCTCTTCCATCTCTATGGAAAAAAAATTATCAGTACTACCACTATCAATAACCATTTTACAACACTTACCTTCTAACTTACACCTTGTTATGAACAAACTTTTCCTTTGAACTGGTTCATGTACCTGTTTGAGTCTGTCTTCACTAGGACTCTCTTCAACATAAGAGGCTCTCCATTTTCTGGAGTATTATTCACCTCTGTTTCTTCTTTTGATTCTTCTTGAGCGTCTGTAACATCCACATTTATCTGACCTGTAGATTTATTTCTTGGAAAATCCCAAGACATATGTCCAATCTCTCCACAAGTATAACATCTTACTTCTTTATTTCTACCTCTTCCTCTACCTCCTCTCAATCCTCCTCTCTGGAATGATTGACTGCTACTACTAGAACTTTCAGCTTCATCTTTAGAAGTTCTACCTCCTCTATTTGGAACACCTTTGCCTCTTACCATGTTCTTTCCTCTGTTTCCCTAGTTTTTCTTTCTTAGCAATTTTTCTTCTACCTTTAAAGATACCTGATATGCATCTTCTACAATTTTCAAATTTAATAGACTGAGTTATTCCTGTATATCATATCTCAACCCATTGATATACCTAGATACTCTTTCTAGACCTCCCTATGTGTGTACAGATCTAATATTCAGTCTAAAAAAATCTTCTATATATTCCTTTACTGTCATAGCCTTCTGTCTAAGGTTCTGTAATTGTCTAATAATATTTAATTGATAGTCCTTAGGCATAAGTTGAATTTTAATCTTATACAACATCTTATCCCAAGGGTTAATTTTTTTCTTACCTCTTCTTTCTCTATGGATTTGGAGCTCATCCCACCAGATAGATGCATGTCCCTTCAATCTGGTAGTTGCATATACTACTTTCTTCTTGTCTTCTATCTCTTCAAAATCAAATTATTTACTCAGAGCATTAATCTAATCCATAAGTTCTTCAACATTTAAGTTACCTGAATACATAGGTAGTTCTATTCTTGGTCTGCCATGGGTTTTCATCAACATATTCAATATTTTAACTTCATCAGGATCTTCTTCTTCTTCCTCAGAGGATTCAGATTCAACTTCTTTATCACTATCACCTGAATTATCTGAATGGTTCTTTTTTTCCATATCTTCTAACCTTTCTTCCAGTATTCTCATGTTTCCTTCCATTTTTGTTTATGCAGGTTGTCTTCCTCGACCACATCCTACAGGAAATCCATGTATGCGTGCCCTTCTTGGCAGCATATTTCTTCACAGACTCAATTGATCAACTAAGCTACTACGGAAAATCTTTATCTTGCTCTAAAACCACAATTGATGGCCTCAAAGACCTACTAGATCCAAGACTTCTACTAACAGGCTGAATTCCTTATTGAAATTTTATTTCCGCAAAATTTAAATCAGGTATCTTTCCCTTCCATAAGATTGTTCTTCTGCAATCTCCACCTTTCTGCAATCACCAACTTTCTGCAACTCAACTTTTCCACAAACGTCATTCCACAAGATGTTTCCTGCAACTCCTTTCCCGCAACACCCCTTTTCCGCAACACTGCAGATTGCGAGGTGCAGATTTAATACTTTTATTTTTTTAATTGAACTTCCACAATTAATTGTGGATGCAACAATCTATCCCGCATGTGGGTTACGGAACTTGACTTATCGAAAACTGAGTTCCCGCAATTTCTGTGTTTCTTGATTTCTGCAATTTTGAAGTCTTCCGCACCGTAAATTCTTGCAAATTAGTTCTCGGTTGTTTATCTATCTCCATATGTGGAACAGATTGTGACCGTTGATTTTCGTCATGATCTTTCTTCACCGTTCGATCTTCTCTGAGATATTTCTTCATACCTCGCCAAATTGATCACTGAAAGGATCAATTTCTCTGCAATTTGGAAACTAAAGAATTTATACACATAATTATATGGAGTGAATGTAGGATGAATTCATATCTCTACATATTTATATAAAACCAGGAATCCATCAAAACACACATGGAATGTAATACTCTATTCTTTATTCAACTTGATCGTAATTTCAAACACAAATAATTCAACTTTTTCACTCCTTCTGTGCATACTCTTTATTCTCTCATCCTTCACTCCTTTTTCCTTTTCCTTCTACCCCCCTCTAGACCTACTATAATCAAATTAATTTATGACACTCAAAAAACCTGTCAGATCCGACTAAGTTGGACCTGAGTACCTAATAAAAGAAAACCCCATCGACAAAGATCAATCCTTGAGAAATCCATGCAGGGATCAATGAGAACAAATGAAAATTTTCCACTTATTACAAATTTAAAACTAATTCTATATACTTGTCATCGAACCCTATCCATCTAGAACTTGATTACAAGGAAATTTGACTCATCAGTAAATGAACTTTGAGCTGGATGCTAAGTTGATTCATCTGTCAATGAACTTCGAGCTGGATGCTCCAGCATCAATCTCTAAAGGGAGGGTATGCACAATTGTATACAAGGTAAACCTTTTAGTATGAAGAAAATGATTTGTGTTTAAGTAATGGATTTAATATTATCATAGAATAAGTTCATAGGTGGCTGGATATTTGTTTTCATGCAGTCATATATTTATACCTATAAAGTAAGGCCTAATTCAATGATTATAGAATTGACCTCTCAAACATGGATGTCATTATATTTTCAAATGGTAAGAATTGGACATGGGGTCATACCCTGCTAAATGGGGACATATTCATTGTATCCCCACACCCTAGGGACAAAGAAACATAAGGAGTGTCTTTGAAGCGAGGGGGCACATCATTATATATGTAACATACCCAAATAACATGTAGAATATGTGTATAAAAAAAAATTCAAATATAATTTATTTCACATGAATTTTGGCTATAACCTTCATAATCATTTATCCTTAAGTTTTAATAAAATAACCAACATGAAAATCCGCAAGAGAAATTCAGCCTTCCACACTTAAATCTACTTCTGTAACCAAAAAAGTTGTTTTTGCACTGAAACTGACTTTTTTGAGTTTCTCTTTCTGCATTCCGTCCTTCTGCCTTCCATTACGAAATTTGGGAATAAAAAACCTAACATTCGATGGAATATTTTATCCATGCTTTTTCCTTCCTCATTCTTACCTTTTGCCTTCCTCCTTCCGCCTTTCTAACTTTTACTACGGATTGTGGAACTCAGAAAAATTAAACGCGCAATAGAATAGCTCATCCACACTTCCACCTTTCTACCTTTCACTATGGATTGCAGAAATAGGAAACTTAACACGCAAATATATCATCCATTCACACTTTCTCCTTCCTCCTTCCACCCTTCCGCCTTTCACTACGGATTGGGGAAATCAGAAAACTTAACAAACGATGCTTTCATTTGTTCACCTTCTGCTTTTCACCTTCCACCTTCTGCAAACGGACTCCAGATCATGGAAACCCATGCTCGGCCTCATTTATCCTTATGATTTCCGCCTCCAACCTTCCGCCTTTCGCTACAGACCTCAAAGTACAGAAAACATACATTTTCCTTGGAATTTTTTGCTCTTTATAGAAACTAAAACAATCCTACAAGTTATAGTAGATTGAAAGACAGAGTAGGTGCATTCCATATTCAGTCATAACCATTCCTAGCAGACCAAGAGTACTTATCCTATGAAAATGACAAAAAACCAATGCAGGGCATCAACATAGTAGGTGTATCATACCATTAATACACCCCATAACCAATGTAATCAAGATCATATGAGTTTGTACCCTTTCACAAGACAATGCTTTCATCAACAACAATATAAGCCTGCTTTATAAATAAACTCTAATTCGTATAAAATGAAACGATAAGATTAAAGTTGCAGGGGGGATTGATCTTTCCAATGATCAATTTCAGCAAATATTGTAGAGTGTAAAGAACATACATATTTGGTATATCTATGGTGAAGATCATCAGATCAACAATCAAGAATAACTCTGCTAACTAAGATAATGCCTGAGATAAGCACTGTGAATCAGAAGTGATCGTGAACAAATCACCTTTAGGATCAACATACAAGGTTGATCCTCAACAGATCAATAGTTGACAACGATTTTGCTGGGAGAACTAGTGCGGACCAAGAAAATTTTGTTGACCACAATAGGAAATGTGCGTAAATGATTTGTCCCCTCCCCATTGGATATCGTGCTCGAATATTGGTGGTATGAAAGTCACTTTATGGAGTGAGATGGTTTAAGGGGCCCGCATATTTCAACGGTTAGCATTTGGGTGAAGAATATGAACGACAATTAGTTCATTTTGCTAATTAACTGGTAGGGGAGTTAATAGCAGAGGCTAGATGCGGAATTCCCATGAAAATCATCTCATCACAAACTTGAGGTCCGCTCTTCATTGAGCGTTAGAGGGACCATAAACGAGGTTGGTTAAAATTAGCGGTTTGACAAAATTTAGAATCAACTAAATCACGTATCATAATATCTAAATACTACATACAAAGGGCTTGGCATCACAAGAATAGTACATTCTTGAGCAAAACATTGCATAATTTAAGAACAACCAGGGAATGCTTATATGAGCATACACCCATTTAACAACAATAATTTCATCAAAGAACCTAAGGCATTCTCTTATCATTACAACAACATGGAAAACATACATTCATACATCCACCGACGCGCCCTAAGCTCATTAATCATAGAAATCATGCAGTATGCAAATAACTCGGTACATAACAACAATCCACCACTTGGGTTGCCATTTTACCAAATGAAAGGCACAAACATTCCAAATAATGTATGAGTACAATATTTCATAAGTGTCATTAAATTTAAGCTGCTATTTTATCATTTCATTGATATTAAACACATCTTTAACATAAACAATCATACCCTGAGCTCAATAGGTTTGCAGAAACAATACTCAGTAATGGAACTTGTTGTAAAACGAGCCACAATGAAAAGGGAACATGCACATTCCACTCAACTATAGATTAGACACAGATCACTCTATCCTCAATCATCCCCAAGCTAAACTATGCATGCTGAGAGCGCCGACAGTCAAACTCAGTCTAGTTATCTAGTGAGAAATCACTTTCCTAACATAGAGTGCTCACACAACAAGTATTCCTTATTCCAACATACTCAACAGCGTCCTACCTCCTAGCATATGCTTCCTTATTTATCCCTTTTTGTTTTTCCTAGGTATTTTGCAGCTAACAACCAATTCCCCCCAGGAATTTATGCTCCACTACCTCTTTGATTCCCAAGGGTGGGTCTATCCCCATACTAGAATTCCCACGCCTGGTGTAACTTCCCTAAGAGTGAACCTTCACGTCCCCCACTCTCACATTTATAGTTTTCTAATTCAACATGGTTGTCCCTATCATTCATATTTTTATTACAAGCATAACGTTTCAGTTACATTTGTCCTTCAAGGACCGATTGGCATATCCCAGGACTTCCATTCACATCCAACAAAAACAAAATAGTCTTTCAAAAATATTACAAATAAATTTTATCACTTGGGGGATATTACATCCCTTCCCTATTAATGTAACATTGTCCATAGTGTTCTCAGTCGTCTTCAATACTTTCGGGAAACATACATGGGTACTTCTTTCGCAGGGATTCTTCTAATTCCCATGTTGCCTCCTCTGGGATAAAGTGCTTCCATTGCACCTTAACCCAAGCGAGGACTAGGTTCTGGAGCATAGTTTCTTTCCTGTCCAAAATGCACACAGGTTCCACCTGGAATTTTCCCTCTGGTTCCACCCGTACCACATTCCAATCAATGATGTGAGTGGAATCATATACATATTTATTTAGTAATGAAATATGAAAAAATTATGAATTATTAAGAGTGTTGGAAGAGCCATCTTGTATGCCACAGGTCTGGTCCTTTCCAAGACTTGAAAGGGTCCACAGAACTATGGTGCTAATTTGGTGTAGCTTCCCATATTTAGGGTTCTCTTTTTGGGCTTGAATCAGAGGTAAACATGGTCTCCGACCAAAAACTCTTTATGTTGTCCTTTCAAGTCAGCATAACTCTTTTGGGGATCCTACGCCAAATTCAAATTCTTCTGTACTTTCCAAATATTTTGTTCCATGTCTTGCAACATTTCATGTCCCATCATCAAACGATCCACAGGGCTATCCCAACTAACAGCAATAGTACACTTCTTTCCATACATGATTTCAAATGGACTCATTTTTAGCAAAGGTCTGGTAGCCATTATTGTATGCAAATTCTTCCAGATGCAGATAGTATTTCGACTTAGTGGGTCTTTCCATGACATACATCCTTAACATGTCCTTAATGACTTGGTTTGTTCATCCATCTATTTTAGGGTGATAGCTAGTGCTGAAGTTTATCCTAGTTTCCAACCCTGCAAACAATGAATTCCAAAAGTTGGATGTAAACTTGACATCTCGGTCAGAAATTAGCATCTTTGGAACTCCATGAAGTTGAAATATCTGCTTCAGGAATATTTCTGCAACATTGACAACCTTCTAAGTCGATTTCACAGGTATAAACTGAGCAGACTTTCTTAATTTATCAACTACAACCATAATTGAATCATGTTGTTTTTTAGTCAAAGGAAAACCTGTGATAAAATCCAAATATATTACCTCCCATTTCCATTTAGGAATTGCTAAGGTTTGTAACAAACCTGCTGGATGTTGGTGTTTAGCGTTCACCTGTTGACATTCCAAACATTTAGATAGGTAATAAACTAGATATGCCTTCAAATTAGGTTAAAAGAATTGATTCTTGAGGGAAGTTATCATCTTTTGGTAACCAGAGTGTCCTACATAAGGAGGTTTGTGCATTTCATTCAAAATAAATAGTTTTAAATATGCAACATTAGGCATGTATATTCTTCTTTTAAACCAAATTAATCCTTTCTGGTCTACCTTGAATTTTGTCCCATTCAAGTTTACCTCTTCTGTCAGCAGTTTATTCAGTAGGTTCCCATATTCATCATCATGGATGCTAGCTATTTTTATTCTACTCAATAGATCATCTTCTGGTTGACTCATGGTGACCTCATATACCTCATGAGTTCTTCAGCTGAGTGCATCAACCACATTATTTTCCTTACCTTTTATATGCTTCACTTCAAAGTAAAATTCGCTTAAGAAGGCCATCCATCGTGGATGTCTGGAATTGAGTCTAGACTGAGTAAACATATTCTTTATGCAGGTGTTATATGTCAATAAGAGGAAATTTTTCCCTAATAGGTAGTGACACCACATCTTTAAGGAATGCACTACTGTTGACAATTCTAGATCATGCACTACATAATTTCGTTCACGATCCTTCAACTTGCGAAATTTGTAACACACCACATGTCCTTCTTGAGATAGTACTCCCACCAATCCCTCCTTTCTAGCATTAATACATACTGTGTAATCTTTATAGGGGTTAGCTACCATCAAGATCGGGGTCATGGTTAATAGTATTTTTAGGTTTTCAAAACTCTCCTGACACTTCACAGACCATACAAACTTTACTCCCTTCTTTGTAAGGAAGTAATAGGATATTCTATCCTTGAGAACCCTTGGATGAACCTCCATTAGTACCCGGTGAGACCCACAAAAGATCAAATGTTAGCAACATCCTTAGGTAGTGGCCATTCCATAATTGCTTTTATCTTCTGTTGATCTACCGCAATCCCTTTTTCTGAGATGACATGTCCTAAGTACTAAATTTCTTTCTTGAAAAATTCACATTTCTCGAACTTAGCATATAACTGGTGGTCTCTTAGGGTCTGTAGTGTGATTTTCAAGTGTTGTTGATGTTCTTCTTCTATCCTTGAGTAGATCAGGATATCGTCAATGAAAATCAAAACAAATTGATCCAAGTACTTGTTAAATATGTTATTCATTAGATACATAAATGTAGCAGGGGAATTGGTCAAGATGAAAGGAATTACTACGAATTCGTAATGTCCATATTGGGTCTTAAAGGATATTTTTTTAATATATTCTTCCTTAATCGCAATCTAGTGGTAACCAAACCTCACATCCAAATTGGAGAAAAATTTTGCTCCCCCTACTTGAGCAAACAAGTCATTAATCTGAGGCATAGGATACTTGTTTTTATGATCACCTTATTTAATTGTATGTAGTCTATGCAAAGTCTTATGGTCCCATCCTTCTTCTTGACAAATAAACCTGGGGCTCCCCAAGGTGATACAATAGGCCTGATATAACCCCTATCTAGTAGTTATTGTAACTAGATTTTCAATTTTGTGAACTCAGGGATACTCATTGAATAAGGTACTTTGGATGCTGGAGAAGACCTAGGTATAACTTCAATGGAGAAATATATTTATCGTGGAGGGAGAAGTCCAAGTATCTCCTATGGGAACATATCCATGAAATCTCTTAAAACTGGGTGGTCCCTTACATATTTTGGCTTTTCATTAAGGAGTAGGTCAGCAATATTTATAGCATAGAGGTTACAACCCTTCCTCAAACACTTCCTTAATTTCAAGGCAAATATCTTCCTTAAAGAAATAGGCTTACTAAAACCATTTACCTTCCTAATAATTTTATCTTCAGGTACATATGTAAAGGTTTTTATCAAAGCAATTTAGTACTACTTTATACTTTTCTAACCATTCCATGCCAATAATCATGTCATTAGACCCAAGAGGAAACACATTCACATTGATCCTAGTTACATGATCCTATGTTGAAATTTCAGAATTAGAAACAAACTATGTTACCTTCTTTTTTTCTCCAATGGCCAGTTGGATTGACCAAGGCCTTGCATGCCTTACCTTGGTGGGATGAAAATTATCCATAATTTTAGGAGTGATGTAACTTAAAGTAGCTCCTGGATCAATAAATATAGAGAGCTTTCAGTTAAAAATAGTACCTTCAATATCTACGATTGCAGATTGATGATCTTCCTATTGATATTCAAGAGCTGCATTAATCTGGTGGAAATTTTTTCCAATTTCTCCCACAGTGGAAGCTTCTTGCAGGTTGTGTACAGTCTTGGTGGATTCATCGAGGAGTGGGCAGTTCCTTCGTAAGTTGGGGCCTTCACATTCCCAACACTTCAGGGGTTCCTTAGGGGTTCCAGCAACCCTTTTAGGTCCAAGGTGCACAATTTCATTGTCCTTACACTGAAACTGTCCATCTCTGTTGTAGGAATTTCGTTGAGGATTCCTTGGCATGTTCCTGAAGGGTGGTGGCTAGAAGCCCTTCTTTCGATTCTTGAACTTTTCTTGATTCTTGTCCTTCCATGTTTTTGATAGGTCATTCCTTTGTTTATACTGCTCAAAGCATAGCCTTTATTTTCTTAACACTTCATCCAGAATCTTGGGGTTGTCAAATTCAATCCAATCTTTGTAGGACTGTGGCAAGCAACTTAAGAATCATTATACTTTTACATTTTCTTGTTTAATATACGACACAAAACATAGTAGCTCTAGAAATTTATTGATGACGTCCTCCATGGTCATTTGACCAAGCTTCAATTCATATAATTCCTTGGTCTTCCTTTGGTAATAGATTTCTGATAAGTATTGCTTCTTGAAGAGTTTCTTAAACTCTCACCATTTTAGGTTCTTTTCTCTTAATCCATGGGAGATCTTTAGGTCTTGCCACCAAATACTGGCCTTTCCTTTCAGGTTGTAAACTGCCATCCTTACCTTCATGTTGCTAGAGTAGTTATATATCTAAAAGTACTTTTTAATATCCATCAACCAAGCTTCCTCTTCTTCTCCAGTCCTTGATTCCCCATCAAAACTAGTGGGTTTAATTTTCTTCAATTCTCCTTCCATGTGGTCTACTTTTCTCTTCCCGGTCATCCAAGTTAGATTCCCATATTTTTAAGTTTCCTAGGAGGAACTGTCTTTTCTTTCGGCACCGTCCCCTACTTTCAACTTCCTCCTTGCTTCTGATGGTGGGTTTTCCCCATTGTTCCTCTCTTGCAATCTTTGCAATAGTATCTCATTTAGCTCCTGTTGTTTTTCTTGATCCCTTTTTAGCTGTTCACTTTCTGCTTTGAATCTCTATATTTCCACTACCAAATTCTTCATTGTTTTAAGTACCTGGCTTACTTCAGAACACTCTGGTTATGGATGCATTGGGTTAGGTACTAGTGTACATTCTTCAGGTGGGTACTTAGGTTCATTTTGTGAGGCCATCACTGTATCCTATTATAGAAGAATTCCCTATCCATACACAAAATATTCTAACACAAAAATGTTTAGAACAAATAATTTCCATAATGCAGCAGAACTAGATGTTCCCCAAAAGGCATCAGGCACTAGTACAAGTGATCAATTTTTCCACGGAAAAACGTGGCAATATCCACGGAAAAACATGGATATTGCCATGTCTAAGTGTTTTTTTTCCGTGGAAACAATTCCATCGCAATAGAGACGACCCCTAATTTGCGTTGCAAGAGCAACAATGTTCTATATTTCGTTAGATGTGTAAGCCGTCTCTATATCCACGCCTGGTCGTCTCTGTATCCACGCCTGGCCGTCGTTGTATCCACGCTCTGGCCGTCTCTATATCCACACCTGGTCGTCGCTATATCCACGCCTTGTCGTCGATGTATCCACGCCTGGCCGTCGCTGTATCCACGCTTTGTAGAAGTTTAAAAAAAATAAAATGCAAACCCCAGGAATAGCGACGAGGATGCTATACCTGCGATGGGAAGACTAGGAAAACGATTCTTTATTTTCTGATAAAGAAATTAGACTGATAAGATGGAGGCCACGTATTTCTTTCATTACTGGAAAAGGTTTTAGAATTCCTCCCCATAGTCTTTACTACACTAGTAATCTCTTCATATGGATTAGTTCCAACGGCAACAAAAAAATTGAGTAATATCCTTGATTTGTCATAACAACAAATTATCTTCTTTCCAAAGAGATTTTGAGTTCATTGTTTTCATTTCCTTGCAAATTTGCTTTGGATTATCCTTCCAGTAGTGGAAAGAAAATAATATAGATTGTTGTTTTTCCAACACTATCACCTACACTGGTTCTTAGAGGTTAAGCGACGGCAGTGAATTTTTTTTTTTTTAAATACCTCAAAAATACATATCTTCTCTTTCATGTTCCAGTTTAACTCAACCCAAATCCAAAACTAGGTCAAATCTAACCAGAACAAGGTAGCGTTGGCTTGCTACATCAGACTTAAGTCAAAACTTGTGAAACTTGACAATCTATGCAAACATGACAAGCTGTAACCAGGTCCACTCACCCGCATGCCTATGTAAACCAAGAACATGGTTGATCCCAATGCTTGCAACGACAACTTTATTTTTAATCTCATTACAATTTAAACAAATTCAAGAGTACATACATATTATTATTTCCTTAACTGGGACAAACTTTGAAGGCATTCCCAGGTTTCATAGAAAATATACAGATGATTTCCCTGTATAACACAAGAAAGCTATCAACATATAGCACCCAACACTGAACAGTAGTGTTATCGAGACATCTCATGCCATTAGAATCATGTACATAGATAGTGTTACAGAGAGACCTTGCAACATCTAGCCAACACTGCCTTCAAGCTTCAAACTCATCAACTAATTTACTTCAGCTGCAAATTCTAGTGGGAGCTCATTAAATACAACCCTACAAAATCCATTAATAATAGTTGCCACTTCCTTCTCTAGATCAATCCCCCTCTGTTGGAAATAGAATAACTGATCTTCCCCAATTTTTGAGGTACTTGCTTCATGTTCAACACGGGCTGTTGGGTTCTTCACCTGAAAAAGTTTGTAAATATCAGAGACATAAGGGAAACAAATGCAAATAAATATTGTTACTAAAGCCTTCTGCATGAATTATACAATAAAATTAAACACCATATACTTAAAACGTGTCATATGGTTGGTAGGAGAAACGCACCCGATCCCAGTTCAGAGTTCAAACTTACTGCAAAACTAGGTCAAATCTAACCAGAACAAGGCAGCATTGGCTTGCTACATCAAACTTAAGTCAAAACTTGTGAAACTTGACAATCTATGCAAACATGACAAGCTGTAACCAGGTCCACTCACCCGCATGCCTATGTAAACCAAGAAATCTCCAATCTTACCCATTTTTTGCACATCTTGCAGCAAATTTTTAGACCTTCATGTAGCATCAATGGCATAGATTTTGTGTTCATCTTCTAAGAATATTATATGTAGGTTAGGGAATATAAATTGTACTCATTTTCTAACCAATATTCAAGCATATGGGCACAGATTTCCACCAGAGATTTTTCATAATACAATTATCTATATATTGTGCTCAGTTTCTACGCAAATTGTTTATACCTTGGGCACAGATTTTCACCAATATTGCAGATACGTTGTTTATAATGCAATTATGTTCTACCATACACCTATATAGTGCTCATTTTCTGAGTAAACTTTCTGGCACCACTGAACCAGGAAAGAGACAAAGATCAATAAAGTCCATGATGAAAGCAGTCACACTAGAGGAAGTTGAACCTAGAATACTTGTCTGAGTATGGGCATGCACATTATAGCGGTAGCTTTAGAGTCCGTTAGAGTGTCAAGTCAAGTTGTTCCATGGACACAGTGCACATGGTAGAGGTAACTTTAGAGTCCATTAGTGTGACAAGTTCAGCTATGCAAATTACTTAGGTGCAAGTGCAACAAGAAGTCAAGTGCATCTAATGGTGTGGCATACTACAGTGGGGTGGATAGACTACTCAGCTTATGGATTTATGTCAAGGTTGGTCTTTGTAATGGCACATGCTGCTTCCTAGTTTTATATTGGACAAGCGCCATCTCACTCTCAGTTGGTTCAGAGTCAATATTTTGCACAGCAATGTCATCCTTCTTGTCCTTGCATTTTCACATATTCATCCATCATTGATGCATTTTGCAAGCAAGGTAATGTGGAAGCTGCTGCGGCGCTGCAGGGCCAGATGGTGAAGAAGGGTCTAGCATTCAATGTTGTGACCTGAGGCTTTAGCATTCTGGGAAGAACTGCAAAGACGTGGTGTTATGCCCAACATTTCTAATTACAATTCAGTTATCAATGCCTTTTGTAAGAAAGGTAGGATATCGGTTGCAAGCAACCTCCTTAAAGATGCCTTGGACAAAGGTTTAATTCCAGATGTGATTACCTACAGGGCTTTGATTAAGGCACATTCTAAGGCAGGAAATATACAGGAGGCCTCTGAACTTCTTGATACATGATAGGTTGTGGAATTGTTCCAGACGACTCTCTCTATAACACTGTCATTGACAGACTTTGGAATCAATGGAAATTTGATACTAGTATGAAACTCTACAATGAAATAGAAAGGAAATGCATGCTCCCAAGTATTAGCAGTTACATGTCACTTATCATAGTACTCTTAAAAAATTGCAGAAAGGAGGAGTTTAATGACATTCTGAACAGCACCTATGTAAAAGAATTGGCTTCTGATGTCATAACTTGCAATATGCTGACTGATTGTTTATGCATGGAAGATGCGGATTTTGTCATGAATTTGTATGACAGAATGGAGGTGAAAGGTGTTGCACCTAATGCTTCTACATACAATGCTGTCATTGGTGGACTTTGCAAAGTAGGAAAGGTAGATATGGCAGTGAAGATGCATTTGAGAAAGAAGAAAATGGCTTTTCTTCCTATTATTGAAAGCTTCAGCACCCTTATGAATGGTCTTTGCAAGAAGGGCAGTTTGGAAGAGGCTAATAATATTTTTAAACTAATGCTAGAGAAAGGTTTAGTTCCTAATGTTCAGATTTACAGTAAGATGATAATTTCAAACTGTGAAAGGGGATGCATAAAGGGATCCTTAAAACTGCATTATGAAATGCAAGATAAGGGGTTATTACCAGCGCTGGAAACTTATCACTCGCTTATTTATAGACTTTGCAAAGAAAGGGACACAGTTGGAGCTCTAATGATTTACAATCATTTCTTGGAGCCCTGGCGTGAGAATTTATGCAGTTCTTTCCATACACATAGCAAAGTATCATGGGAATCCTCTGTAGTAAATTCCATGCTGTTACAAAGTGATTTATTATTTGGTGTTTCTAAGAGGGTCCTTAACCACTCCTCATGTATGGTTGAAAATTCTGCCCTCAATTCACTTGATTTGAAATTACTTGAAAGCAATGATTTCATAACCTGGCTAGCATTAAATGCTGCCTTGAATATTGATTTTGGTATCCCAGCAAGCAAGGCTACTTGCAGACCATAGCTTTCAGGAGAGGCACCAGACCTTAGCTTGTACAAAAATATAAGCTGCCTCTCATTTTCTAAGAAATATGAACTACAACTATTGTCAATATTGGCTGCTTTCTCAGAAAGGATACTAAAATCCCCTCTGTTATGTACAATGGTGGGATTCACCTCGAATGAGCATGCCATGTGCTTCAGACTGACACAAGGGTGGGAAGCAAATTCCTTAGTTAAAGGATGATAATGTGTTGCAAAGAGCAACCTACAGTCCTTTGTTTCAACCAAATGTCGAAAAACATGAGATACATGAAAAGCAATCCAATACATCAAAGTCTCATCAAATTTATTCTTACTATCCTTAATCTCGT
>LPNX010098508.1:620448-636755 GCA_001517045.1 Pseudotsuga menziesii | reverse complement strand
AACCCTTTGAACAACCATTAAAAACTTCTAAAATAAACGAAAACAGAAATTAAAGTATTGTCACATCCTGCTTGAGAGAGAAAGGAGAAATAACATGCAAATAAAGGAATAACTTTAGACTCCAAAAAGGTGTCTGTCTGCTAAAAGCCAAATATTACTTACTCGTAAGGCAGAGTATGGACTTAAATCCTATAAACAGTCTAGCTTTTGGTGTGAATCCTCAGTCCCCAGGTTCATATATCTAACATCTTTGTTATAAGATGCAGGGTATATGCTACATTAAAACTACTTGGTTGCTGGAATGCTGAGAATAAGCATCTTGATCTGCCACTCCATCAAAGCAGTCTTAACATATCTGGAAGCCCCACTCTTCCTTCAAGGTCAGAGTGCTGGGTAGGTTGGTGCTTTATAACAACCAAGCGGTAGCCTAGGTTTCAATTGATGTCATATTTAGCCTCTTACTATAGTTTGTCATTTAGTGCTTTTGTTATTGGCATTAACAACAAAGCATGTGGCCAAAAATTTCATGAAGTGTTCTCTAAGGGGTCACAGCTATTTGGCAAACAGTTGCCCACAACCATTGTGTGCCATGTAAAAAATGTATCTCACCTCCAGCATTTTTATTAGAAAAGGCAATTTTATGGGCCTGAGACCAGTTCCATGCATGTCTACGGTATATGAACAATCTGGTAGCTTCAAAGGTTCTACGATTTCAATGTGTTCCTCCATGTTCATATTTAGAGGCTCCGCAACAGAATCTTCCTGACTGACAGCATCAACATTTGAGGGAATTCTACTATCAGACATTCTACTTGAAACATGCTTTTGATCACCTTTTTGAATAGCCTCTCTGCTCATCGATTCTGAATATCTATATGCAGCATAGACATACATACACACACACATTTTTTGATGATTAAAAATTATAGACCTGCTGAATCTTGGAAAAACCAAAACAAAAAGGTAAATAATGGAATTCAACATATATAGATTTGTTAACAAACCTCTGATCCATGGGTGTCAAACATTCCACTTCATGTGGCTCAAATACTGCAATTGTGTGCTCCCTAGATGCAACAACATATAAGATCTACAAATCCTTTCTCTGCAGAGAAAGTAATATAACTGGTAGAAGCTGCACTTCGCTACCATAGAACAGCATCACAAAAATTGAAGGATTCTATTTTTGTTTGACCTTTTAAAAATGTAAGTCAAACATAATCAAAAGTTCCATGCATATTGCAGAGTTGAACAAAGAACATGCTAATGAGAATCCTAATCAGAAAGCGAGATTTACCTTTCAATTTTACCAAGCTGGTTTTGTTCTCCATCTCCCCAACCATAGATAATTCCTCCCTCTGTTATTGCAATGGAGTGTCTAGAACCTGCAGAAGCTTGAATGACCCGTGCACCCCCAAGAGCATATACTTGCGTTGGAATGAGTTCATCCTGAGTAGTACCAAGTCCAGTTTGACCCTAGTGACCTTGCCCCCAATGTTACAGATTACTTGAAAAGAATAACTAAGGATGAACAATTGGAAAAGATAGTATTATAACAACAATTAAAAACCACTCGGGACCAGTTTAGTTTAAGGGGGCAAGACTTGTTATTTCAACTCAATAAACAGATTAAAAATAATAAATGCCATTAAATAATAAACTTCAAACATTGGCAGTTCTTGGTACTAGCCACTTTATCATACATATATACTTCACGAAATGAGAAATTCAGTGCTACCAATTATTCTTCTGACAAATACTTACAGAAAAAATACCGCCTTCACTATTGACAGCCATTGTATGGTTACCCCCATAGATAACTTACACAATCATCTGATCTACAACTGCTTTCACTTGTACTGGTTTGAATTCATTTTGCACAGAACTATGTCCTAGTTGTCCACATTTACCTCTTCCCCAAGTGAACACCTATGACCATAGCACCATACTAATCAAATCTAGGCCCCATGAAGAGGTTTACAAGGAACATAATGCAGTTATGGAGATGAAAGAAAAGCAGCAGCAGGATTTTCCTTCTCCAGTTAAGAAACTCACTGAATGTGAAAGCATAGTTGGAAAAGGGGCATCTCAGTCTCAGACAATAGGGGGAACAGAGAAGGATGTCAGCTCATCAGCTGTAGGAGAAATCATTTCAAACATGAAATGCTTACCTAAGTTACCTTTTGATATATATGTTCCTAGTTGCAAGAGAAAAAAGGCACACTCAAGATCATCTTCTCTTCAAAGAGTTGAAGCTTTGCATGCTTCGCCTATAGAAGAGCAAAACAATCCATCACTGCAGGACTACAATGTTAATGAACTGAAAATGGAAAGCAAAACAAGCCCCTTCAGAGATGGAATTCGGGATAGTGTTTAAGGCTTGAGTATTCTGCTGACTTGTTTTAGGGAAGAAGTAGTTGCATACCACTCAAATGCAAACTGCTTTTGTTATGGGTCCTGTGCTTTTGCCATGATCCAAAAGCTTACATGTATTATTATTTGGATGAAAGGTTCAAATCAAGAAATCTACAACTATTCTCCAAAGGATTCTTGTTGCTGTTTGCATCTGGAGTTCTTGGATTTGGGAACCTGCATATTGAAAAGGTTTGTTGTAAACTTCTACTGTGAGAACAACTTGTATGCTGCTACCAGATACTAGAGGATATAGATGAGATCATTTGATATGTTATTGCTAATTTTCAAGAGGGTTGAGGGCTATTTAATCAGAATCTTAGAAAACCTCAACACGTCTAATCCATTTGCAGAATTTATTTCTGTGAAGTGAGCCATTATGAGGTGTTCTTTTCACTAGTCAAGAAATGTATCACTATACCATATCTAATTTAACAGTTATTCTTATTTGCAACCTGTTCTCACCAGGGTTGCAGGGCCTTCATCATCGATATAACCTGCAACATTAACATACAAGTTACAACAGATTACAGAACAACCAAATGACTTCCTTAATGTTAAAGAGACAAAAAGGATTCGAAACATCAGAATAAGATCAGGCTGCTCAGAAGTACTCATCACATGCAAGTTCCTCATAACAAAGGGCATCCAGTATGCTAGTGAAGACGTCAATAAAGCATTCTCACTACCCGTTTTGCAGTGTACTACTCTATGCTTTCATAAAATATATTGAACCTCAATCATACTCACAACAAAGATCTATGGTTAGCAAATGAAACAAGGTTGCACACCAATATGGGAACGAAACAGGAGGCATCAAATTGGAGGTTTCTACTTTCTCTCTGGTTCAGTTCTACTCAATAGTTTTAGAAGCTTTAACGAAGGACGACTTTTAGGAGTTCAGACAGACCACTATAAAACTGTGAAATTCCTCAGTCCACATGTTCCACAAGAAGCTTCATTTGACATTATTGGAAATATAATTAAAAGAACCACAAACGTATTGATGAAATCCTTCAATGCAACCAGCAGGAATTCCAGCCCACTCCTATTTGAGCCTAAGCTCTGACAAAATAGTCTAAGATCCCATTTCGGTCTTCCAAGGATGATGTATTTCATTTCACTATCCAAACATCGGGGATTAAGGCCTCACTGATTTGAATACCTAATCCTGTGATCTCTAAGCTTTCACACCTAATGTGCCACATCTAACTGCCCCACATCCAACTGCTTTAAAACTGTATCTGCCCTCAAACCCCACATTTAGCTTAAGTCGCTGAAAATAGCAATGTAGAAGGATAGATCAGAACCATGAAACTACAAACTTATGAAATTATGAAATATGCCTCACACTACCTGCTGTTCAATCAGATCTAATGCAAATACCAACCCCAAATCACCCACAGTACTAAGGATCTAGGTATACACCAAATGCCCATTGTAGGAGTATACAACAGAGAGACAAAATGGTTGAATAAAATGAAAAACACCCACCACAAATTCCACAAATGGGCTTCATAAAAACCTGTAAGTGCCCCAGCCCCAGCCAAAGTACTCCAAATCCAGATTCCCCATACACAACAGTCTGTGAGAAGGGGGCATCAAGTCAAATAAAAAATGAAATGGGTTTAGATGAACTTACTGCTCTGAAATCCACCATAGTGTCCGAGCAAGAATACCAATGGAACGAACATGGATAGTAGCACCAAACCCACAACTGCAACTCCAAATTTCCTCCATCCCTTCTTCATAGACATAATTTCCTTACGAAAACGCTAATCACTAGGTGCTATTTTACCTCCTTGCCTGCACCATCAGATCTGGAGGTTTAATGCCCACAAACTCATGAGTGGGTGAACAGAAATTTATCACAGGTAGTGGTACACCCAAATCAGCAAAAGACATTCTATCCTGGAAATTGCAATTCGCTCGAAATCCAGTACTGTGGTTAATTTGAGCAAACTGTGCATACAATATCAATATGTGTGGGGAAAGCTATGGATCTATACGATCCCTGGCTCTGTAGTGAGTTGAGTTGTGTGATCTATGTTTCCATTAGGAAGGCCAAATAGATAGCCTTCTCACGGTATTATGCTAAAAGGTGAATCCTTGGTGGGTATGGAATTTGTAGGTTCCGCGCCCTATGTGACTTTTGGCTCTTTTTTGTTTGTTTGAATGACCTTCCTTCTTTGGTGTCTTTTGGAAGTTGATTTAATGGTAATATCTAGTTGATTAGATGTTGGAGATATAAGAGTATACATTTTCTGATGTATGGTAGGCTACACTCAACATTTTGATGACCAAAAAAAGCTTGATATTTTCCTAGATTTGGTGTAGTAAGAACTCATATTTTGTTTCATCACTTTGTATATCAGGTTAATATTTTGTCTATATTATATTTGAAATATTTGCAGTTCATAGTTTTAGAAACAAAATTTTGTGCACAATGGCATCTACTTTCTTAAACATAAAAACATAGAGATTCTTGGAATTGTAGCAGTATTTTCTAAAGTCTATTGTTCAAATCCACCTCTAAAAGTTAATTTAAAGTTTTTTCCTGGCCCCTCTTGTCTTCCCCATGATTATGAGCATTAGATATTTAAATTCCATTCTTCTGTACTTGGTTGGATTTGGAAATGTCGCTAATTTGATGCACAATGGATCCAAATTGTACTAGTTTTCGTTAGTCAACATTTTCTTAATGTGATCCTCATATTTTCTAAATTTTTTGCTCATTTCATCTTTGCAGGACTAGTCTATGGGCTGAGTTCGACCTCAAGCAAATCTAAATAAGTGTAATGAAGTTTGACAGGGGTATGAAACTTATGGTTTTGTTTCATTTCAAGATCCACCAATGTATGGTTATATGGCATACTTTGTTTTTGGATTGATGGAATCTAAGGTATTCTCTATTAATCCATTTAAGGTGGTCCCATAGAATCCCATATTGACAATGGATCATTGTAGGGTGGCACCTCATGAGAGTGTTCGTAAAATCAAGTGACTCTTTCTAAATGAAACTAAACCTAAATAAATTAAGAGTTGCATAGATAACACTCTAATATTATAACCACACTTGGAGATGTTCAATCAATGGAACATGATGCAACAGAAGAATGGGCACTGACTTCGAATTGTTTTTAGAAGGGATTCAACTATTGGAACAAGGTTAGACAAAAAGATAGCCTTTATGCTAGACACATATATAAAAAGTCAACAAAAGACGGTGCCGTCGCTATAGAGATGGTCAGGCGTGGATACAGCGACGTCCAAGAGTTTAGGCGTGGATACAGTGACGTCTAAGAGTCCAGGAATGGATACAGCGACGGCTAGGCATGGATACAATGACGCCTTGTTCCTGTTACATCGGATTTAACACCAAAAAGTAAGAAACATTCCTCATTCCTCGTTCCTACCTCTCATGCTCTGAGATATCTCAATTCACTCCTACTTATCAAATAGTTTCATATCATACAAATTGACCCTCCTTCCAATACTGGAAGAAGCATCCTCTCGTCAACTCCCCTCAATTGAAGACTAAATACTTGATACCACCTCAATATATGGGGCATATCGCTCTCCCTCTATCCCATGCACTGATTAAAAATATAATTAATATCCGCCCATATCGTCCATACATAGGATATCCATGTACCATGTACTTCCTGTCCCTATGATCACCTACTAAGAAGCACTGGTTCAATCTGATCCACTCCCAATGCATAGAGGAATATATGCCCACTCTTGAACAATACTGCATACCCATCATCTTCTGGGAATGACACTGAGAGTTTGTTTTGTTTCAACCCTAGAACAAAGAGCACTTTATTAGAATTTGAATGCCATTTAGATCTTTAAGCAGATAGTTCCAATAATTTTTGCAGCAAAATAATGGAGAATGAAGATACAAACTAAACAAAACAAACTACATAGGAAACATACAAGTATTTCTTAGGAATTTACAGTATAATTCACAATAATAAAATCCGGTGTTACAATAGTTTACATAGGAAAAGAATTAGAATGCATGACATGCAATTTGAATCTATCAATTGGATCTAACTGTAGCTAACTCACCATATAAATCATGGTGTCTCAATCAATGTCGCAGTCCAAGAGATCAACTCCCAGATTTCCAACAACTCAAACAATCAGTGACAACTAGTTAACTCAATGCAACTGAGTGTGGTAGGTGGCAAAATGATCCTACTCCACATGCAGCCATGCATTATCCATGCAAAGCTTGTGCTAGATAACTGATTGTGAACTAAGTGAAAATAACTAGGGGCTAACTGAGACTAACTAGTACTAACTCCAACTAACTGAAGTAGGTTGGTGTCGAGACTCCCAGTGGATCCTAAAATGTAGGGATTGGTGTAGGAGGCACCCAAACTGATGCATGCACATGCAGTAAGTGGCAGTTAACCTATAGAAGTGTTCCCCACACTCCAATGACTGGTACATGTGGCCCCATTATGCCAAGTGGACCCAATGGTACTAGTGGACCCAATTAATTAATTAAGGTTCCTAAGTTAGGCTAAATAATCTAATAGACAATATGGTCAAGGGAGGATTAATAATCCTAACACCCCCCCTGAATCCTAACTTGGACAACTGTGATCCCTGGTAACAATACCATAGGTCACCCAAATACAATCTAAAAGGAAAATTCTGCTTAATACAACCAAGGAAATAGGGGAAAACTTCATGGGAACACCCCCCCCCTCAAAATAAGCAATAATACAATTTTTGAAAAAAATTGTGAAAATGTTTGTTACTATTTGTAGAAATATGTAGCAACGGTATCTTGGTTTTGTGCAGGTGAACCCATGAATCCAAACAAATTTCTTATGTATGGAGGAATCTTCCTCTTTGGAAGAATAACAATGCACTCAACAGAATCAGAAATATAAACAGCTGCACGGTGAAAACTGGACCCATGTAGAGCAGCTGGAATCATCTGAAGAGAGAGAAAAGGTGCTTGAGAATTCGAACCATGTGAGGAACACCCAATCCTACTGATATATTTCAGCCTTGAACAACAAACCATGAGTGGTAAAATCATCCCTAAGTGTTAGGAGGATGCAGAATGTCTTCCTCTTTACTAGTTCTGTGATGAGACGAGCATGCGACCAAAGGTAGAGAATCCCTGGGACTATGGAGAGTGAATGATTGAGCTCAATATTCTGATATAGATTCATAAATACCCAATAATTCACACAATATAATATCATTAATCTCATAAGAGAAAACTAACATCGAATCCTTAGTAGCAAAATTGAAGGAGACTTGCGGTGCTAGATTTGTCACACCAAAATTGATGAAAGATGTTACAAGAAATAATGTAAGCTCTTGAATCTTAAAAACTAAACCACATATTATCAGATCAGAAAATAAATCTGATCCAAAAAATTTCATATGAGATCCAAAACTGTGAAGTGAAATCAAATCCCCAGCAACAATTTTGAAGGAGACTTGCGGTACTTGATTTGTCACACCAAAATTGATGAAACCAGCTACAAGCAGTACTGAAAGCTAATGAACCTGAAATATTGAACGAATTAATATTATATTAGATCAAAATAATATCATATCAGACCCAAATAATTCCATATCATATCAAAAAGTGTTGAATGAACTCAAATCCCCAACATCAATTTTGAAGGAGACTTGCGGTACTTGTTTCTTCACACCAAAATTGATGAGAACAGCTACAAGCAGTACTGAAGGCTCATGAACTTGAAATATTGAACCAAATAATATCATATCAGATCCAAATAATATCATATCATATCCAATAAATTTCATATCAAATCCAAGAGTTTGCTCCATCGAGATGGTAGATGCATAATTTTCTCCTTCTTCAAAATTCTGAATATTGGTGCATGCAATCATGTAGAAATTTGCTGGAAGCTCAAGATCAATGAGAGTGAATGGATCACTCCTACAACCTAAAATTATTTCCAAAATAGCCAAATATTTACATAATATAATATCAGCAAACTCAAGAGAGAAAATTGACATCAAATCCCCAGCAGAACTTTTGAAAGATATTTTTGGTACTTGTTTCTTCACACCAAAATTGATGAGAACAACTACAAGCGGTACTAAAAGCTCTTGAGCCATAGAACCAAGTAATATCAGATCATATCAAAATAATATCATATCATATCCAATAAATTCCATATCAGATCCAGGAGTGTGCTCCACCGAACTGGTAGATGCACAGTTTTCTCCTTCTTCAAAACCTTTGAAAGAGATTTTTGGTACTTGTTTCTTCAAACCAAAATTGATGAGAAAAACTACAAGTGGTACTGAAAGCTATTGAACCTTATAAACAATTAATATCAGATCATATCCAAATAATATCATATCAAATCCAATAAATTCCATATCAAGTCCAATAGTGTGCTCCACCGAGATGGTAGATGCACAGTTTTCCCCTTCTTCAAAACCCTGTGTATCGGTGCATGCAATCATATAGGAATTTGTTGGAAGCTCTAGATCAATGAGAGAGAATGGATCACTCCTACAATCTGATATTGTTTCCAAAATATCCAAAGAATTACTTATCTGCACACCAATAACATCATTACAGACAGAGAAATCAAATTCTTCACCCTTTCCCGGAGAAATCACCGGTAAACTATGCACATAATTTATAATAGAAGAATCACCGGAGAATTTTTTCATAGAATGGAAGGAGAGATTTTATTCAATATAAGATATTCTAATTTATTCTTTTGGATCATCCATGTGAGGATACGAGATATCAGATATCTCATACACTTCCAGAGCAACAGGATAAGGAGTCACTCCAAGGAGACTTTCTTCAATTCGAATTGACTGCAAGGAAGATTTTGCTTCTTCTTCATCTTGAACAACTTCATCAGAGAGAGAAGAGGCTGAGACTTTTGAGTTAAGAACTCTTGTGTTTTTGAATGTGCTCCCCATATTTCTATAACAATCCTCATTGTGCTTCCCAAATATTCTATCCAGTTATATCCAGAGATCCTTTAGGTATTCTGGAAACTTAATAAGGTCTATAAGCAAGATTCAAGAAAAAGTCCCACATATTGCTCCATAAGCTCTATCACCGTAATTTATCTAGTCTTTCTCATATTCATAAGAGTCTTTACCAAGTCCCATAGATACCTCATAGAGACCTTGTCTCTTCAGAGATGCAATCATATTCGACTTGCATTTTGAATATCTTGTGGATGGAGTAAGAAGAGTAACTGATAATATCGAATCCATATGAAGTTGAACCTGCAAAATATCACTGCAAAACTAAAAATATCTAAATTGTTAGAATCATGCTTTTCCTCTCGACATGAACATATTTTCAGGGTCCGTCACACCCTATCCTTTGCTCTAAATAAATTTAGAGCTAGCAAATTTTCATAGGGGACTTCTGTGGAAACCCAACTGCTTCTGATATTCAATGGAGAGAAACAACCATGAAACCTTCCTGAGAAGGATCTGATACCATATTAGAATTTCAATTCCAATTAGATATTCAAGAATATAGTTCTAATAATGTTTGCAGCAAAATAATGGAGAATGAAGATACAAACTGAACAAAACAAACCACACGGGAAACAAACAAGAACAACTCAGGAATTTAAAGTATCATTCACAATAATAAAATCCGGTGTTACAATAGTTTACATAGGAAAATAATTTGAATGCATGACATGCAATTCGAATCTATCCACTGGATCTGATTGTGCCTAATGTACCATCTAACTCATGGTGTCTCAATCAATTTTGGAGTCAAACAGCTCAACTCCCAGATGTCCAACAACTCAAACAATCAGTGACAACGAGTTAAATCAGTGCAACCAAGTGTGGTAGGTGGGCAAAGGCGCCTACTCCACATGCAACCATGCATTATCCATGCAAAGCTTGTGCTAGCTAACTGATTGTGAACTAAATGAAATTAACTGGGGGCTAACTAAGACTAACTAGCACTAACTCCAACTAATTGAAGTAGGTTGGTTTTGGGACTCCCACTAGCTCCTAAAATGTAGGGATGGGTCTAGGAGGCACCAAAACTGATGCATGCACATGCGATAAGTGGCATTTAACCTCTAGCAGTGTTCCCCACACTCTAGTGACTAGTACATGTGGCTCCATTAGGCTAGGTGGACCCAATGGTACTAGTGGAACCAATTAATTAATTAAGGTTCCTAAGTTATGATAAATAATCTAATAGAAAGTATGGTAAAGGGAGGATTAATAATCCTAACACACTTATGATGCCTCCAGAAGTTCCCCAAACTCAAGATAGAACCTTAACATGTCCAACTCCTCAAACTATATGTATTTTGTCCACTCCACTCTCTATGTAACGATATGGACTTCTCTCTAAAATGATGAGGAATACATCCAGTATTATTTTCATTGGACAAGAAGACACACCATCAACTATCCACATCGTAGAATCCTCAAGACCATTACTACCACAACTCAAAACAAGTGATACAAGTGAGAATTATTTCTCAAAGTTTTTAGTGAATTCATCCACCTTAACTAAAGCTTCCCCTTGTCCCTCCTCCTTCTTACCCCAATTTTATTTAGATATTTCCCTACATATGTCCAAATTGATTACATGCATAGAACCAAGACTTTCTCATGTCCTTCTCCTTCTCACCCTTCGAAGTAGATCTACCTCCAAAGATATTCTTCCCTTTTCCATTGCCTTTTCTTGCAAGTTCAACATTCTCCTCCTCATCATTATGTTTATGGCCTAACTAAATGGATCCCACTCTGAACTACTTTTGAGTGAAATCATCCCACAATATATCCCAATTGGGAACATTCTCTCTAAAAACAATGCACTGGAAAAAGTGTCCCATGGTTTGGAAAATTTATTTAAGGATGATCAAACCAATTGTGCATCCTCAATATTCTCTACAACAACATCAAGTTCATCTCGAACATGTTTAAATCTAGTGATATAAGCTATACAAGATTCAAATCCAAACATCTTCACACTATGAAGCTTCTCCCATAGAACCATCTGTATGTTCTTGTTTCCACTCTAGAAAAGTTTAGTCAATACTTTCCACATCTCATAGGCATGCATATTTATGATCACATGTTGAATCATATGGTCCTTCACAATATCTAGAATGATTCTCTTGGCCTTTATCTTTCTCTTTTTATAAGTTTCCAAGTCTATGGTTCTAAAGGAATGACAATAGATTCTTTGGCAATGCCCCAAAGCTCATTCTCTTCCAACAACAAAGTAATCCTCTCCTTCCAAGAAATAAAGTTGGTTTCCCCTCTAACCAATCTTCAGATATCAGAACTAAAGCCATGTCCCTATAAATATGATAACCTGTGATTCAAAACCCTTGAATCACAATAAATTGTAGATCACTATTCAAACTATATTGGTTTGTTTCATAGAAAAGGGTCTAATACCATGTTAAATTTATCTAGAACTTATATTTTAATTACTAGTTCCAATAAAAAAAACTCGGATGCATGCATATTAAAATTCTTAGATATGATTTTATGAGCAACAATACATACACTCAATTAGTTGATAATACTATACAACCAAACAAGAAACTAATCACACACAATATACAATAATTTTTACCTTGGTGTTAGTACACATATTTTCTAGGATTTTCAGGATAGAAAAATCTATTATAAGATTCAAAGACTAGCCCAGAGGAGCTAAATAGATCAAGGGAATGTCAAAAGTTTCATTGCATGTGACCACAAAGGTGAATCCAAGAACTATATTTGATGCAATGGAACACCATAGATGTTAGACAGATCTACAGTTAAGGTGAATAGTGTGCCAGGAAAATACGCACAAAATACAAAGGAAGGTGGTGAGTTGGTAAAAAAATAGATCAATTAGATCTATGATTGAGATTAAAATCACACCAGTGAAAAGGTGGATCAATTAATAAGATCTAGGAATGAGCAAGTCACAAAAAGTGAGATTAGATCTGATAGATGCCATTCATCGCATGCCAATAAAATGAAAGGACAAAATATGTGCCTGAGGGCACATTGTGCCATGAAAAACGCAAGACGCATGGACAAATATTACTAGCCATGCCTCCTCAAGACCTTTTTGGAAACCACCAAAGCGATTGAGCGTTATCGCCTTGGGAAATCGGGGTGGTTTTCGCACAAGAAAATTCAAGTGGTACCGGTTGTCAATATCCACATAATATCATCCCCATTACATCCATCTGTCAAAAGGTCCCATGTCACCAGCTCCCACATCATCCTCCCTCATCAAATCAAATCCCGTCATTTATAAAAGTTTGAATTTTTCAACCATTTAAAATGCAGTAAGATGTTAGTTATCGAGTCATTGTCATCGGTTTCTAGAGATCTAGCTGATCAACCATCTTATACATACACACCCTGAGACATCCAATCTTAGATCCAAAGTGCAACCGACCTCCACATAAAACATTTCGGGTAATGCATCGAACCACCCATTGTTTTACCATTTTACTACTGTAAAACCTAAAAGTTACCCTAATATAGTTAATTAAGCAAATTTTTACCCTGAACCAATAATTTTGACTAGTAAAATGTCTCTTCCCACCTACAAATCATATCCTAAACCCAAAACCATTAGGAATGAAATCATCTATTATCATCAATCTAATATCCATGATGTCGATATAACCCATTTTGACCTGAATTCAACCATTACAGAAGCCTAAGTTATAGTGTTCGAAGACCAATACCCTTCTAAATTGTGGGATTCATGCCTAGCATGTCCTGTATGCCCCCAAGTGGTATATTTCTCTGAGTGCACTAGTTGGTGTTTGTCCTTTTTCTCCCCAAGTAGGAAGATAATCATGTATTCATATAATTTTTGGATTATGTGCCATATTCAGGATGATAACATAATGAAGATTTTTGGAATTCTAGATCATGAAGGACTACAACCTTTATAAGAGAGGAGGATGGAACTCACATATCACATCTCCCTGTAGATAAAACCTTGGCCTTATCCTGGTACATAGAGACTAGAATCATAACCCAATATTCCAAGCTCTCTTTCAAGACTATGTTTTTTAAACAAATCTCTAGAAAATATATATCCCACTTGTGCACTCTACAAGGTTACACAAATGATGATGAATTTGATGAAAAACTACTAGGTTTCCCAAAACATCTAAATCCTGCATCCAAAGAATGTCTTAAACGGGGCAATTGTGGTTTCCTATCCTAAGCAATAAATGAGCAGTTGGCAGAGCTCCCATCTCGAGAAGTTTTTAGATATCCTTTTTGTCTCTTTTTCCTTTTCATGTTTCAAAACTTCAAATACTTTGAATCTTTAGGCCTAAAGATGACTGATGAGCATGGAGATGAGCTCCTAGTCTGTGACTAGAACCCTATATTCTTGAGACATGAAAACAATTCTAATTACTTAAATTTTACAGAAAAAATGATGAGAGTTGCATATAGAATGATTCATGGAATGGATCTACCTAGAATTCCCCAAGAAGGTAAAGCATTGATGCAGTTTAGTCCATATACAAGAGTGTGTGATTGGTTCCTATTTTGAGATTACACAATGATAAGAATATATGGTTTTGAAGGAGAACCCTACACGCTACCTGTTTTACTCACCATCAGAATCCTATCTATGGAATATGTCAGCAAAAGACTATTGTATTATGAATTACATTTCAGAAATTTTAGGAAACACATAACATTCCATATACCAAAAGATGTTTTCCCTTTTCAAAAGAAATCCTTGAGTTCCCTACAGTATATGGAAGCTTTCCTAGATTAACTGAATTTGGGAAAAGTAGTGGCAGGACCTTATGATCCACATAAGTTCATTTCAAAGTAGAGGTTAGAAAATAAGAACTTTGCATATGATTTCCAACCCAAACTAGAGTGGGAGAATATGGGAAACAAGGAAAGTTGGGAGGATATTGAGGAAGTTCAACATAAATTAGTGGAATAAAGTGAATCAAAATAGATATAAGGTCAAAAGAGAGGGTATGAAATTATAATTTTGACAATGAATTTGTACAACTAATTAAATTCTAACACTACAGATGGATTCAAATACCTTGTAGAATCCATCTTTAGTGTTAGAATTTAGTAAATTGTAGACCATCTCATGTGTCACATCTCAGTATTAATGCATGAAGCATATTTTCACTGCTTACATTAACGACCTTATATGCAGTCTTCTGTTCTTGGAGCATAAGCAATTTGATTATGATCTTTACATCATTCCCAAGGTATCATAATTAATTTTCAATACATATGTGGTACAAGCAGTAATAATAACCATCCCAAGCTAACATATCACAAGTACAACATAACTAAACTAAAAATTTCCACATAACAATTGGACATTTATTTGGTCATTTTTAGTTGTGTCTCTCCAACAATGGAAAATTACAGATTTGACAACGAATTTGTACAATTTTTTAAATTTTAACACTGTAGATGGATTCAGAGCCCCCTATAAAGGATCCTCTGAATACATATGCATTGTTAAAATTTAATAAATTGTAACATTGTAGATGGATTTAGAGACACGAGCTAGTGTCGGTACATGATGTCATAGGAGAGCCTACTGAAGTTTTTTGCAAGATCATTTTCATCTGTACTGTCACATCTAGTTCACTATGGTTATCATGTCAATATATTATTTCACTATTTTTTCTTACGTATTATCCCTTTGACAAATACATCATGTACATCATCATAGTGTGGTTGATTCGAGTCTTGGATATTTGTGATCTTTCCCTCTCGGCATTGTCATGTCATGAATTTGGTGTAATTATGTTTGGATAGTCATACTATTCACGTTCATATTTTGTTTTAAAAAAAACATCATCATTTGACCCTCTCGCCAGTCTGTTAAAGTGTCGACAAGTTCATGTATTTTACATCATCATGTTAGGTGGAAATTGTCAATTTCACAACCTTAATTCATTAGAGAAAATTTCAACTCAAAATGGGCCTCCTAAAATGAATTCATAAAATAATAGTTAAAATAATAAAATAATATTAATTAATTTTGGAGGAAGAAAAGAAAAAAACTACTTTTTTGTTTGTATTTTTGACATATCTCATCGTGTTTTTAGTCAAATTTCGATCGGGAGAGCTCGTTGGATGTGAAATTAAATTCCGCATCCAAGGAGTACCCACTCGACATACTTTTGACGGACCCCGCTACCCAAAAAACAAGAAATAACTGAAAAAATGGAATGATGACATCATCATTCCGTTTTTTCAGGTATTTCTTGTTTTTGGCGTAGCGGGGTCTGTCAAAAGTATGTCAAGTGGGTACTTGTTGGATGTGGAATTTAATTCCGCATCCAACGAGCTCTCCCGATCAAAATTTGAGTAAAAACACGGGGAGATATGTCAAAAATACAAACAAAAAAAGTAGTTTTTTTTTATGATACCTATCCCCAAATTTATATTAAAAAAGTGTTTAATACCTATACGGTATTTCAAATTTAAAGCAATTTCATTGGCTAACACATGATGACATGGAATTTGAATAAAAGTTAAAAGGCCCATTTTGAGTTGAAATTTCCTCTAATATTTCTCCATATGCATCCATTCATCATGGTTCTCTTTGCACTTGAGTTTGGAAATGTATAAAATTTCCCTTGGGTCTCTCCCCTGCAAAAAAATGCCAATATCCTCCATTTTGAAAATAAAAAAATCCTCCCTTTTTGTAAAATTCTTTAAAAAAAAGTTACCATGATTCTAATATTTCCTCACACTGACATTGAATAAATAAATTGTTAATGGTGTAAAATAAAAATATGAAAGAGAAAATGGATACAAAACATTATATAAAGAAATAAAAAAATAAAAATCATTCAACTAGAAACTATCCCTCCTACCGATCCACTTATTTT